>JAFEMH010001468.1:0-469146 GCA_022495995.1 Adenophora triphylla var. japonica | reverse complement strand
AGAAATTGGCAACCTCAAGTATGATTTGAGAGTAATTTCAAATTTGAGAAACTTCTTTTCGAGATGATGCCACGGCGTGAACGGCACGGTGAACAAAACTTGATAAGCAATGCTTTATTGTTCGGATAAAAATTGGCATCTTTAAAATATCAAATATTTCAAAAAGTGACATTTAACATGTTATATACACACATAACTATAAACTCTAAGGCCCCTTTACCCTTTGTGGCAGGCAGGCGCCCGCCACGCCACACTTTCCCCCTTGAGCCAATCCACGAGTTTTGGGGTCGATTCCATTAGAGTCCGATATTTCAAAACTTCTTCGCAAATAAAGATTTCAAAAGATGACAAATATTAGTAATCAAGATATTGTTTACACAGAATCCTCATAAGTCTGTGTTAAATAAAACCCTTATTTTGCTATTGTTAGAACATATAATAGTAAATAAGATGGATAATTATAACATACACATGTACACGAACACAAATATTTACGTGGTTTCTTCACGTGGTTCATAACTTCGGCTAGAGTCCACGGAGCGAGCGTAAGGAGAGACAAACCATTTTTTACCATCTTTCTGTTGATGACAAAACCTTTACGTTTGAGTAAAAACTTAAGTTATTTTTATTTTTTTTTTAAGATTGTTCGGCTTCATTGTGCTGCAATAAAAGGTCATCTTTCTATGTGTTGCCAGGAGCATTGCAATGACAAGAGAAGCTTCAAAAGAGTAAATTCCCTCGACAGCATCATTAACCTTTTCTACACCACTTGCTTTCTTGAATTTCTAATATATTACTCCTTTCGTCTATTATACTCTGCGCCACATGTGAACCACATAGATTATAATATATTACTCCACTTCCCTTCGTCGTATAATAAATGTCATGTTTTCCTTTTAAACTCTCCGAATATTTAAATAAAAAAAAAAAAAAAAAAGAATAAGACTGACTGAAATATTTTTAGGCTGCCCGAAATAAATGCCACATTTACTAATAAAAGAGTAGTGTCCTAGTGCATCTTTACCATTGTACAAAGTAAATTCCTCAAAAACATAAAATGCATCCATTGATGAAATAAAGTTTTTACAAGCAAATACAAACAAACTTATTGAACATTCAATCGAGAGAAAACATAAAATTCATCCATTGATGAAATAAAGATTTTACAAACAAACTTATTGAACATTCAACCGAGAGAAGTCAACGATTCACTCATTATAATGTCATCAAATGCAAAAGTTAGAAAGGAAACAGCTACTAATAAGCAAGGAGGATGCTCCCAAAGTCCACAACAGCAACAGCAGAGGATCCATAGCGAACACAGATGGTTGGAACCCAACGCCGCTTCCAATGCTTCAAATGGCTTGAAAATGAAGACCAGACATGACAATTGGTAACTCTGTAACAATGATGAAAATAGTTTTATTATCAAGCAATTATATTAATCTTGTATTCAATCTTGTTCCTCCAAAGTCAAAAATGTATCCGGAATAATGTTCTTCTCTTTGCTAAGTAAACTCATTTGGATAGGAATAAACACCGTAAAGCAAACCCAGATAGAGAGTGAGAGAGAGAGAGAGAGAGAGAGAGAGAGAACCTTAAAAGGATACCTTTGCCTTGTTCATACTTCTTGAATCTCTGAAGAAGCCAACTCCACTCTGTAAATGTTTTTGAACCAAAAATAGTGTGTATCATTTAGTTTTAGCTCAATGTAGAAATAGGGAAGTCAGAAAGTATAAAAGGCGTTTAGTTTGTCTTGAACAATTGACTAAGAATAATACTCCTCAGTCCCATAAAGATGTTCCTATTTGACTTTTAAACATTTGAGCGGTATATTTTACTTTCCATCATTATCTCCAATGAAAGAATCACCTTAATGTAATTAAGAATTATGCTTATAGCAAATGACTATATAAACATTTTAGGCCTCGTCTTGTGCACGGGTTTATAAACAGAGGATCATTTTTTTTATTAATGTGTTTGGTGAATCATTTTAAAACGCTAATTTAAAATTTTAATATTTGTTTACAATGACATTTGTACCCTCTTAGAAATAACATGATTTATTTTATGCTATACTCATTTTGAACTCCAAGTATTGTTCATATAAAAAAAATAAGCTCAATAATGTATACAATAAATAAGTATTGTATTATTTTCAAAATAAAAATATCAAAACATGATTATTTATTAAAATTGGAAAAAATGGCATACATAATTCTTCTTTTGTCCAACACAAAAACCAACAAAACAATCATAAAGATATATCCTAATTATACAAAGATTACTTCTAAAATATGCACTACACCATATTTCCACCATATTCATCCAAAATATAAAAAGTCTGGTGTCCAATTTTGCCTTGTACTGCTTAGAAGAAGAGTTTTAGAGAAAAAGGGTTATGTGGGTTTAGGGGTATTAGGGAGAAAACAAATTTTTAGCGTTCTTTTTTATAACTTCTTTCTCGACTATGTAATTTTAAGCGGCCAAAAAGACCCAACTATTTAAAACGCAGCGCTCTAAAACTCTCGATTAGCACGCATAATAATAAAAAAACTGAGTTTTTAATCTCATGTTTAGCCAAAGCGCTTGACAAGACAGGGCCTTAGTGATAAAGTTTAGGAAGTTCACTTATTTTTACCACTCAAATTAGGAAATGAGACATTCTTTTTGGGACAAACAAAAGTAGAAAATGAGAACATATTTATGGGACGGAGAGAGTATGCTTTAGCAATTAAAGCTTGATCACTACAAGTTTTGAAACCAGAATTTCTACATTTACTATAACTCAATGTAAAGTAGCCTGAGACTACATGCTCTCAAAGTAGTAGGCATTACGTTGTGATACTAAAGACATACCTGTCACCGTTTAGTTGCCGTATGGTTGTATTAAGACCACCCTCAATTGATACCCGCTGATCACGATGTTCACCCACCCTTACTTGATCCAAATTTCTAGCTGTAACTTGCCCCCCGCAAAATTTGTCCATTCTGGGGCATTCTCGGATGAGCAGATCTTGCAGTTGTGGGAATTCAAAATCATGGTTCCCAGAGGAAAATGATGTCACGCGATCTAAATTCTCAAGTTGCAGAATCCGTAAATGAGCAAATTGAATGGTATCCGTCGCTTCTCTGAATTCTCTGTCCAAATTCAATGATTTCTTCCACCATATTAGAGCCTTTGACTTTCAAGTCTTGAAGATTCCCAAGCATTTTAGCAGCAGAAACTGAGAATATATAATTTAAGCTGCCACAACTGGAGATCTCTAAAGACTTGAGGTTTTTAAAGCAAGGAGTTCCTTCAGGAACCATCAGGAATACATGCTTCAAGTTATTCAGATTCAGCAGGATGACGGTTTCAAGCTTATTGAGCATGGGAGCTGCACTTGGGTTCTTAACATTAACCGTCCCAAAGTCAAACATTGCTTGCATTGATTCACACTTCTTTACATTGACTTGTTCAAGATTATGCAAGCTTCTTATGGAATATTCAGATGCTGCAAGACTCAACAGCTTTTCGCATCCAACCACATGCATGATTCTAATTTTGAAACAGACACCTTGGATGTTTGGTCATTCACTATATGCTCAAGGTTGTTCATAGAACCAACCATCAGTTTGTTCATGCTTGGCAATTCGACCTGCCACAAAACATAGTTGCATTAGTAATCCAGGAGGGGCTTTTTGAAGCCATATCTTTAGGAGCGAAAGCTCCATTCAATAAAAACAACGACGAGCTTGAAGACTTGAAAGTATAATCTGTACATGTGTAGACTACCATAAGAAATAACTGTCACTGGATGAGTATATATATGTACTACAAAAAGAAAAAAATGCTTAAACATCAGGCGTCCTTAATGTTCTAGAAAATCCAAAAAAATAGAATAACTCATTTGGAGAAAAGAAAATACAAAATAGGAACCACTTCTTTTTACCACACATAATAGTCCCTAAAATGGATTTCAGCAAGTTTTCACACAGTCATATAAGGCCAACTTTAATTACATAGAGTTGATTTTGGGAAAATAATAATAATTATAATTATAATTATAATTATTAATTTTCAATATTATGGTTATTATTATAAATAATAATAACACCGGTTGCAAAGGACTAAAAAATATCATTAAATAATGTTGGATATTATATCTCACATCTACTAAAGAAATAAAGATGAACCAGTATAACCAATTGACACCAATTGGTTTTGAGTTGAACCTCCAACCAGTACAGCCTCTCTCTACTTACCCAATTCTAATTCTTGGTTTTAAGTTGGAACCTCCAACCAGTACAACCTCTCTCTACTTCTTACCCAAAAATATTTCTTAGATCGATAAAATCGATATAGTCTGGGGTTCGATCTCAAAGACTTTGGGTTTACGCGGGGACATAGACTTGGGTGGGGTGGAGCTAAAACATAGTGGACCTCTTTTGGGCTCTAATACCATGATAAAGTCTGAGGTTCCTTCTCAAAGCCAGATGGCAATGAGAGGAGTAGCCCAGGATGTTATACATTGAAGACAAGACTAGTTAATTCATGATGTGGGATAATTGCTTCAACAATAAAAGGAAAATGCACAACAAATTTATATACTTTTTATAATTGAACAGTGAATACACATACTAAAGCAAAGTTGCCAATGATATTCTCGAGATTATTATATGTTTGTTAAGTGTAAAGATAAACATACCAGATGGTTAAAGAGAGGCTCTGTGGTACTTTCGAAATTGTCTTCCGAAAGCACTGGATCTTCGTGCTTGAAGTCATTAAAGGTGGAAGGAAGGGCTTTGTTCGCAGGGGCTTTATGGTGACAGGAGCTCGCTTTTTTCGAGTGAACAACCCACAACCCTGCTTCTTATGGTTTTCTGTGTTTTCACTTTCAAATGGATCCTCTTCCACGGTAGCACTAATCTCGGTCAACATCTTCACATCAGAATCAGGAGAGAAGCTCCTAAAACTTGGCAAATCATCAAGTGAAATGAAATTCAATTTTTGGAGCACAAGCTTTTCAGCAACTCCGGCTTCTCCTTTGGAAACAATCCATTCCAACGTATCACAGCCCTTTATATCTAGTCTTTCTAGTCTCACCAGGCCTTTAGCCACAGAGAATGGAAACATGCAAGTTATTGCCTCACAATAGCTCATTTCAAGAACTCTGAGGTTGCCTAGGCATTCAGAACCCACAGGAGCCCTCCACAGATGTGTCAGTTCGGGTAAGCTATCTAGCTTTACACTTTCTAAGTTTGTCAAGGATTTTGAAGGCAGATCTCCATTGCATATAGCCTCAAGATCATCCATAGATTGAATTTCCATGCGCTTCAAATTATTTAAGGCATTAGCAGAATCTCCTTCATCCATTATAAATCTGACATCATCACCACCATACAGATCAAGAGTCTGCAGGTTTGGACACACGCCGAAGAGATTTTTGAAACTGGTAGCCTTTAATGTGAGGCACTCTGTACTACTCAGTAACAATGAAATCTTGGCATCTAAGAACGAGCTCCAATCCATTCTGTCAAATGTAATACTTTTGCCAATCTCATACTCACGAAAACTCAGTTTTTTCGAATGGCAGCTATCTGAAATCTTCTCAGTCCCTTAAACCAGGATTCCTCAGTCAACTCCAGAAGAACCCGTGGGTCTTTGACCCGAACTTGTAAGACCTTTAGAAGGGACAATGAGGATAGTTCTGTAATGTTGACATTTTGTGCTTGGACACTGTGTTCCATCCCCCTTGACCAAGAATCATAATTCCCAAGGTACAAATCTTCTAGCTTCTTCAAGGATGGAAGCAAGTTGCTAGGAATAATTAGTGGGCCATCCGCACACCTTAAATCTAGCAACTTTAGATTCGTAAGTTGCTGAATTTGAAGAGGCAGGTTAACCAGTTTAGAGGAAAAGAAACTTAGAACTTCCAGGCGCTTGAGGCTTTCGATCAGGGATAAGTCCCCAGAGCTTAAGTCGCAGAACTCTATACACAATGTGCGTAGGTTTGTCAAGAATTGAAGTATTGGGGGCAGTGCATCAATCTGGATAAATTTGCCCCACAGTGTCATCCGCTTAAAATCAAGAACTCTGACTTCTTTCATCCCATTAAAAAGTCTGCGGGCATGTCTAAGGAATCACAATGGAATTGCAGCTGTAAGAGTGCTAGCTCAGGATAAACTAGGCCATCAGGGAGCTGTTGCATCTGATCATCGAATGTAAGTGATATGCCGGTGTATGGTCGCTGTTCCTCTTCGTCTGGCCACTGCATCAACTTGGGCTTATGTTTAACCTTAAATCTATTCTTATCTTCTTCCGAAGAAATAGACAAGCAGACATCACGAACAACATGATTCATCTTCCACGGACATCTCTTTTTCACCACGTAAGAGTAAAGAGTGGTTCTTTAGATCATCGAGCAATTTGAACACCCTGGTTGATGTATTAACCAGGTTGTCCGAAGATTCAAGCAACTTTAGTCCCTTGACATATCTGACCAATTTTTGATGAGGAATATCAGCTCCCTCTGGAAACAAACAGCACAGCAGAAGTAATGATTGGGCTTCGGGGTCACTTCTTCCTAGAAGATCGTAGCTCAATTTTATGCGTGAGGTTACTAGCTCTTCCATATTAAATTCCTTTGTGGCAGTCGACTTCCTTAGTTGATTTAATGCATCCTCCCAAACATCAAGGCTCTTGTTAATTAATGAGGTAGCTACAGCTTTAATTGCAAGAGGTAAACCTCCACATTCATCTGCAACATTGTTTGCAATATCTTCTACGTATTTACCAGCTATCTTCTTAAAAGAAGCCGTGCCTCACGATTGGATAGCGGTAGCACCTCAACTTTCTCAGCTTTCATAATCCAAGGCATGTGAGTATTTCGCGATGTAAATACAACTTTGCACCCCTTTTCCTCACCTGAAAAGGAAGCCCAACTCTATCGAGCGGGACTTGGACCCAGATGTTGTCCAATATAACAAGATTCTTGGAACCATCTGTTAGTCTGCTGAGAAGCCTACGCGCTCTTCCATCTTCATCAGTCTCGATCAGATCCAAACCCAAACTTTGAGCAAGCACGCCTTGAATGTCTGGTATGTTTGGAACTTGGGACACATCAACTTTCACAGCAGCATCGAACAATTTCTCTTCTATAACTCTTCCTTTGACTTCGTCTGCCAACATTGTTTTCCCAACACCCGGCATGCCACAAATACCAATCATGTAAATCTCATCATTGGCTAGAGCCGCCATAACATGCTCAATTAAAATCATCCTGGATTCCAAATCGTCAGAGCCTGTAGTTGAGTTTGCAGGCAGCAGCCCTGCAGGAACTGCAGCATGCTTCAGCTTAACGTGTTTCCGTCCTTCAGCAAGAACCTTAGCAATATCCGCATTCAGCTGTGCGGCTTTCCTGCTCAACAAGAACCGCTGGGGCACATTCAGGCGGCCTTTCAAGAATCCACTATTGACTTTGTTTGCACCCTTAAGAACATTATCAGACTTGTCCTTGATCCTAGAGACTTGATTTTCCCAAAACTTTATATTGCCTCCAATTTGGTTTCCTCCCCTAGTGGCCACAGAAATCTCTTGTTCAACATCGCCTTGCACACTCTGTAGTTCCTCAACTTTTTCTTTAACAATCTGAACATTGTTCTGGAAATTGTAAACATAGGTACACTCTTTCACAATTACATCCACCAGGCCTTGGATCACTCTCTGAATAAGAGCATTTTTGAGCTGTGTCGGCCATTTCTCACTTTCTCTGGCTTCACAAAAGGTAGAAAGATTTGTGTAAGTAAAAGAAAAACAGACAAGAAAAAACACTTAGACAAATCACCCAATTGTCATGTTGAAATATAATGGCAATTGAAACCTAGATTCCAACATGGCAAATAAGTACAACTATAATACTAAATTAAGTTTTCAATTAAGGATGATAACTTCAAGTACCAAAATATATATTAGTTCTTTGGAATATTTGTTGACCTCTTCTTATACAAAAGAAAAATGTGAAAAGAAATATTTTCTATACTTGTTTTTCACCAAACCCCTTGCACTTACAACCAACAAATGCATCACCTGAACAGAACAGCACCCCAGCCTGTTGATCACACCGAGTGTTATCCAACTACTGAGACACCGTGGGTCTACTCGGTATGGTCTTTCTTTATCTTTTTTATTGTTCATATATCATATCGTTGTTCGGAACGTTATGTTTTCTGTTCGAAAAGTATGGTACTAGTGAATAAGTATTTATTAACAAATGATATATATGATTAAGCCTGCCACATGGCAAGCATTAGAGGCACCAATGGTGAGGTTAAAAGGTTTAAAGCAGTGGTTGGATGTCTGTCCCCAAACTACATACTCTCTTAGCTCGGCAATCAGACTTTTCTTGTAGCATGCTGTACCACATACTAATCTTAGTCAAACTTTTAGTAATTGCCATAGTTTTTAAGAAATAAAAAGCACCACTATGGCCTTCCTAATGTTGATGATGAGAGTGTAGCCATTGAACCCAATACCTTGGCCAGCTATCTTACGGGTGGTAGGATGAAAGTTTAGAGTGATCATTTTAGAGTAGCCCACCTTACTTCTTTGTTTTTTGTTCTTCATAAGCTATGCATAACCAATTGGCATTCAACCGTCAATGAGAACACAATCACCCTAGAATAAGCTAACTTGTTATATAAGTTGGGGAATAAATAAAGAGTAAACTTTGGGAGGGTGGTTTTCACCCACTTAGCTGCTTTGGCAAAGAAGAAGAAAGCCTCTACATACATCTTTACATCCCTAATCTTCCAATGTTCTTACCTTCCGGAGTCCACTAACCCTATGGAATGTTGATTAATATACCTATGTGTACTACAAGATCGATAAGCATTTCATTGAGGTAGATAGGCACAAAATCTCCCTTGGGTTTCGAGCGTCTTGCACCTCCTGTGCTTCTTTGCTCCGGGCTCAGTGTTGCCCCAAGTGTTGTTCCAAGTGAAGGCAACACTCGAGGCAACACTCCACCAATAATGATTGATGCTTTTATTGTACTTAATTTTTTTCCACAGCAAATGAAACAAATAGATTCTTTGATGCAAGGGTGGCTGGAAATGAGATCGAGACATGTAGCAAATGGTATACTCCTCCGTCCCGCTAATATTAGCACACTTTCCTTTGGGCGTCCGCTAATATCCGCACACTCCCAAAGGGAAACTTTATATTAATAAAATATTCATCGACCCACTCATTCTCTCTCCTACATTATTTTAATACTCAACACCATTATAATTTATTACACTCCCCCCACTCATTCTCTCTCCACTCATTCTTTTACACTCACAACATTTTATTAAAATATCATATTCCTTAATTCAGCATTAAACGGTGTTTATGCTAATACTAATGGGACGGAGGGAGTATTTGATTTCTTCCAAAATAGGGAGAGATCGAAGACGTGATATTTCTACTTGTTGTTGTTACAAGCGGTGCTAGAGCGAGGAATATGAAGGTGGAACGAAGGATCGAGGGTTGATCCTCAATCTAATCGACCTCCGAAGTTTGATGGGTTAATGTTTCTTGGAATTGTGGTTATCTAAAACAATTTTTATTTGTTAGTTTGTTGCTTAAACAATTATTGTTTTGTTTTTAGGTTAATGGTTGTTTTGTTGGATGATTTTAAACTTGGGAAATTTTGTGGTTAGTCTATAATAATCTTTGATTTTGTTTGTTTTAAATCTTTGATTGAAGGGGAGTTTAATATTAAAGGAGATATGTTTTGGAGTTTCTTATCTAACATTCTTATTAAGGAACATCGCTTTGTATTTTGTGAAGAAATGTGACTAAGGGATAGATCGTTAGTGTTACACCGGTGTTGCCATTGGTGTTGTACTGTTTGTGTTCTTTACGCAGTGTTGTCATTTGGTGTTGCCTCGTGTGTTGCCGTACGTCTTTGGTAGTTTAAAATAAGGATATTTACTACATGTTATTCATAAATTACAAAGTAATTGTTAATTGTTTACATGTCCGCTATTAGCTTGTTATAATTATGGTTGAGCGAGGTCATGATAAGGCGCGAGGTGTGACATATAAGGAAGAAAAGAAAGTTACACATAAATCCTCATTTATGTGTAAAAGTGGAGAGCAATTAAATATTGTTAGAGGGTTATCTCGCATTGCGTAGAAATTTGAAGAAAAGGTTTACAAGGTTGAAGAAGCTTGGAGGTACGAAGCATTGAAGCATAGAAAGGCCTGGTGTTCTACAAGCATGGAAGGTGGAATTTAAAAAGTAGTATTCTCTCTAATGGCTATTTTTCGGTGAGATTGAGTAGGCTCCAAGTTCTAGGAGCCTATATAAAAATGCGAAGCATTCGACGGCTTCAATCATCCAATTTAGAAGTTGAGATTTGCACAAGTTAGAACACGGACTGCTTAAGTGTTGTCCCATGTATTGGCAACATATTGTACAACACCAGTGAGTTATCGTGAATAACTTTCATTCCTAGAGTGTTTCTTTGTGTGAGATAAGTGAGTTCTTGTAAAGAGTGTGTTATATAATAATTGTTCCTATGCTTTATTGATTGAAAATCATTAGGAAACTTTTGACCTTGTACGAAGTTTATTGTTAAAAAGGTCTGTACCGTCCGTATATATATATATATATATATATATATGGAAGCGGTACTTTGTCTTGCGACGAGGGTCCATTTCCTCTACACTACCGGCGTAGTCTCCTATACCTAGCGATTAGCAATTTCTAAAACTAGATATATTTCTGCCAGCATCTACGATATTTAGAAATTGATAATGGTCATGCAATTCTTGGTATTTTGAGATTCCCTTCTGAATCTCAAAATGAATGGCTGTGAGCCACCCGGCGATTGAGGAGTGAATTGTTCTTTTTTAAAAAATATAATCACAGCAGGAAAGTGTGCCCATATATGTATATATATGTATATATATATATATATATATATATATGTGTATGTGTATGTGTATGTGTATGTGTATGTGTATGTGTATGTGTATGTGTATGTGTATGTGTGTGTGTGTGTGTGTGTGTGTATGTGTATGTGTATGTGTATGTGTATATGTATGTATATGTATATGTATATGTATATGTATATGTATATGTATATGTATATATATGTATATGTATATATATATATGTATATGTATATATATATGTATATATATATATGTATATGTATATGTATATGTGTATATATATATATGTGTATATATCTATATGTATGTGTATATATATATATGTATATGTATATGTATATGTGTATATATATATATATGTATATATCTATATGTATGTGTATATATATATATACGTATATGTATATATATATATATATATGTATATGTATATTTATATAGAGTTAGTCTTATAAAAACTAGTTTTTCTTAAGATAAGGAAAACGTGTTTTTCCAAAGCGCCGGGCATTATTATTGAAAACAAACGGTGGCATTTTTGTAATTATGGCAACCATGATAAATGCCGGTGTTAATATTACAAATGACCGGTGATTTCATCTTGGCATTTTATAAACATGAAACCGGCACTTTTCTCAGTGCCGTGTTAATGTTAAAAATTGCTAGTGAAAGTACTGTGGCACTTTTTCCACCCGATGATACCGCGCTATTAAAAGTGGAGTGGTAGTGTTAATAATTGCCCGGCCGTTACACTCGGCACTTTTTAACATTGATACCGGCGCTTATAAAAGTGCGGGTTGTAGTATCAATAAGTGCCGGTGTACATGTCTTGGCACTTTTTTACACCAAACACCGATACTCTTTTTCTTTGGCGCTCATAAACTACGTGAACGGGCACTCCAAAAACATGAGCAGACACTTCAAAAACATGAGCCGGCACTCTTTTTTGCCGGCACTAAAAACATACACTAACACTCAAACACATAAACCGGTACTCAAAACAAAACACACTGGCATTAGTTTACGCTGGGGACTCGGCACATCAAATACCACGCGTCCGCTGATTCCCGCAACAAAACTACGCATTCCCAGGTTTATCAAAAGCCAGAGACCGCCCATTATCTCTCGTCTCTCGCCGTCTTCCTCACTAAGCTCGTATCCAGTGAATACGAACATAAACCAATCCAATTTCATCAAAATACTAGCAATGCAAGATTTCGTCAATTGTTCCTAATAAACGAAGTCCCTCAATGCTAATCTTCAAATTAGCGATGTAGTAGACTCGTGGCCAGGGAAATATGGCGGGCGTCGGAATATCGTCGGAAGGTGGATTAAAAGATTTTTGAATCTTTGAATTTGGGGATGAACGGGTGATGAAGCGGCGGTTGTTTATGGTAGCGGAGAAGACGGTGGGGAGGTCGCCGATGAATGGGTTTGGATAGGGAGACGTCGCCCAGGTTGATTTGGAGAGAAGAAGCTCGGTGATGGCGATTGAAAATGGAGAAAACGATCTATGTATGTGAATTGCGTTTAGAGAGAGAGCTACGGTAGAGAGAGAGAGAGTGGATACGTCGTATTCTAAAACACGTTTTTTTAAGCAAAAAAACGCGTTTTTTACAAGTTTTGGCATTTATATATGTATATATATATATATTATATATATATGTATGTATATATATATATATATATATATGTATGTATATATATATATATATATGTATGTATATATATATATATATATATATGTATGTATATATATATATATAACTTGAGAAAATCTATTCTCTTGTGTTTATTTTTATTATTTCATTTGCTTGAAATCTCAATTAATTTCATTTATTTTGGATTTGTGTGAACAGTGTTGTTATTAGTGTTGATAATAATATTGACAACATTTGTGAGTTTTCTCACTTATCTAAGTCATTGACAATTTCGGATGCGATGTAAGTGAGATGAAAGAGAGGGAGAGGGAGATTACGGGGGGTTGCGTACGCTCGGGAAGAGGGCGGAGGGGTGAGGGAGAAGGGAGTTGCGGGGAGAGCCGGACATGGGGTTGGGGTTGGGGTTGGAGGTATGGGAAAGGGTGTTGAGGAAGGTAAGATAATAGAGGAAGAGGACGGGGGAAAGAAGATGATTCTGGGTGGGGGAGGGGGTTGAAGGAGACGGGAGATGGGAGATGGGAGTAGAGGGTTGGAGGTGAGGAAGAAACATGTTAAAGTGGAGATCACTGAAAGGTAGTCAACGGGTTAAGTGGAGGGTAAAGAATTTACACCCATTAAATATTTCCGACGGGAGTTAAAGGTTTGTTAATAGGATATTAGTCATTTTGTTGTGTGTGGAATTTCATGTCTAAGAGCAGATTTTGTCCATGTCATCGAAGCCGTTAAATTTATTTGACGCCTTCCTTTAAAATAAACTACATTGCATGATTTGATTGGAAAAGTACCTATCGTTATGCGTTTATCATTGCCAAAGAGCTCTAGCTCAAGCGACATCCGATTTCCCATTTCATAATAGAGAGTCAAGGGTTCGAACCACACCAAATGCAATTTCGAACATTTTGAAGTATCATCCTTGTAATAGATTAAGTCTACTCAGTAATAAAAAAACCCAATTTAAAAAAAAAAAAAATGTTGTCATTAGGTATTGTGTTGCATTATTTGAAAATGAGGTCTTAGTACATAGTATATTTCAGTAATTATTCTGTTGTTTTAGTACTAGAGATATTTTCCTCTCTCAAAAATATTTTGGCATTTTAAACGGAAGGAGCAAAATAAGAAGAGAGGGAAGAGATAGGGAAGTGGCAGTGATATTTCCATAACAAAATGAAATAGAAAAAAATTAAACATCAATGTTATTTCAGTCAGTTAAAAATGGAAAGGATCGAGAATAATCTCTTTTGATTAGATTAGCAGAGTTCTCAAATCAACTTCTAAATATAAACAACCAAGGGGAAATTTGAATGCAGAGCATAACCCTACATACGCCTAAACAAACTGAAAACTTCTCTAAGGAAATCTAGCACAACATTTTTCATGGTACTCCCAGATAAGAAAAGATTACATTAGTGAAATCCGATTTCGTGAGTTGATAGTCCACACATCGAAACAAAGTATATCAAACATACTCCTCCGTCCCAAAATGTCCCAAAATGAATGACCATTTTGAATTTAATGGTCAATTCAAAGTGTTGATTTTTTAAAAAAATAAAAATTAAACATTCTTCCTATTCACTTTCAAAATTATCGTTTTGCAAAAATGTAATGACCTATGAAAAAAAAAACAATTAGGGACAAAGTTTTTTGATGTGAAAGTTTCCAAAAGTCATTCATTTTGGGACAAAAAGGGTCATTTAATTTGGGATAACGGGAGGATGATTTAACAAAATTGATTATTGACACTAGGGATTTAAATCAAGGAAACTGGAAGAAAAAAGATAATCTCTCTTTGCTTTCTACAGCTGAGCAATCTATCAAACAAGTGAGGAGCACAAACTAAGGACCAAACAGAAATAACCCAAATAGCAATCATTATAAAATGAAAATACAAAAGCTTTACAAAGATTTAAGAAATAAGTACCTGATGAATGAGAGACAATCTGAGAAGAAAAGAAGAAGAAGAAGATCTAGGAGCTAGAACAACAATGGCCTTGCTTTGCACCAGATTGATCTGCCTTTTAACTTCATTAGCCGTCCGGTCAACTGTGCCAGCTTTGCTCCACATGCTTATATTATTACTATTATTCAATACTCCCTCCTTCTTAAAGATTGACTTTAAGACACCAATTAAGGAAAAGTAAGTGAGAGAAAAAGTGAAAGAAAATGTTGTGAGTATGAAGAATTAAATAGGAGAGAGAATGAGTGGGAGGAATAGTTAGGAGAGAGAATGTTGTGAGTGTAAAAGTGAAATAGGAGAGAGAATGAGTGGGGTAAATAGTGAAGATTCATTTGCCATTTTGAATGATCTCAACTAGCGTGCTGCCCATTTTTTTGAAGGAAAAAGAAAGTATTACTAACGTGGGACGGAGGAGTATAAAATTACCACTTGCAAGTATTCCCATCCTTCCCATTTTAAATAGGATTGTTAAGCTTGGCAGAAATTAGAAAAATATTTTAATAAATTAAGTGTTCTGATGAATAGGATTAATTAATAAATTGGTCCCTAAACTTGACATTATTTATTAGTTTGGTCCCCATAAATATTTTTTATTAGTTTGGTTTTGTATGTTTGTCTTTTTTGCAAATTTGCCCCTTTTATCGGTAGAATATTCAAAAATAACAAAACTACCCCTGGATTAAATAATTGTTTGGTCCCTAAACTTGCCAGGTATTATTATTTTGGTCACACATGATTTTTTTTTGTACTTTCGTATGTCATAATGTTTTTTTTTTTTGCCTGTTTGCATATTTTCATGTATTTTTGTCAATTTCCAAACTTCTAATGCAAATAAAAAATTTAAATGCCCCTAAGTTAATTAATTAACTCAAAAAGAGTTTTAATCATTTTTTTCTCCCTCTTTTATCAATTAATAAATTTCAAAAGGTAAAGAAGATTGAGAAATCTATACAATTCAAGTTAGACAATTATAAATATTTTTCAATTGATTCAAGTTCTTTTTTAACCAAAATGTTATTTTTAGGAATTTTTACCAATAAGCCCCTATTAGAAGGTAAAATTTATAAAAAAAAAACACCACATTTTAAATTTTACCTTAGGGTCCATAGGTTGAAATACATTTTACCAATAAACCCCTTGGCTCCTTTAAAAAAAATCATAATACCAAACCGCCCTCGCTCTTTCTCTCTCTAATCGGGGCTCTTTCTCTCTCTAATCGCAATTTCGTTTCTCTCTCGAATTCCTCCTCTCTCTAATCGCTCCGGCCACTCTCTCGAACGACATGTCGGAGCAACGATGGAAGTTTGAACTTCAATAAAGTATTAGACCTCAATATTCGTAGTTTGCGTTTCCGTTGCCTTGTCCATCTCTATCTTCGTTGCCGATGTGGACTCCGTCGCCGCTTTTGTGGTCACCACTCCTCGAAAGTTGTAGACGGATGAGCTCGCTACTGTTCGTCTTTTCCAGGAAAATACTCCTTCCATTGTCTACATTACCAATCTCACTTCCAGGTACATAAATTTGATTTTGAATTTCTCGGATTTCATCAATTTTTTGTTATAAGGATTCAATCAAAACTCTTGAGTATTTAATTTTGGTTAGGAACTTGTTGTATGAACTACTAAATGCTACAGAAATTGAGATACAAGTGTGTGTGTGTGTGTGTATTGATTTTTGAAGAAATTGAGAGAAAATTATTAAGTGGGTGTATGTGTGATTTACCCGTTATTTATCTGTTATTCACAGTTATTTTGCTACTTAGTATGTGTGTATTACTCGTTATTTATCTGTTATTCATTAATGTTTGTGCACAACTGTGAGGTCAATTTCTCAGTTGTGCACAAACATTCATGAATAACAGATAAATAACGAGTAATACACACATACTAAGCAGCAAAATAATTGTGAATAACAGATAAATACCACAAATTAGTAGTACATGTTAATCAACAAAGAGTCTGATTAGTAGTACATGTTAATCAACAATGAGTCTGATTCCACTTGTAATTCGTCTACAGGCATTTTGGATTGAATTCGGCATTTGTTGATCCTAAAACTCCCATTCAAACTGGGGTGAAATTTTGTGCTTGTGTGAACGAGATTTTTCCCGGCTCATGATGCCTCTGCAGGTTGCGCACGTTAATGAAAGCAAAAGCCTAAAAGTCTGTCGCAGCTTTCAGTTTTGGTGGAGGAACCCTCAAAGGACAACTACTGGTTAGTGCTTCTTCATTAGTTGTACTTATGCATCTCTGGTGAATAATCTCTTTCCACTCACTCATCTGTTACCTCTCCGCTCTCTCTATAACTATGTGTAAATTTCAATCCATTGAACTGAAATTGAAGCTCGCATAAACTCTGGCTTGGATGCGTACTTTCAACCACAGCATTAGAGTCGAATTGAGCATTTGATTTCGCATTTTGGGCATTTTCAAGTGCATAAGTTCATTGATTATTTGTTTCTTTGTCCTATCTATTGATGTAATCATTGTTTATGTAGAGTATATAAAGACTGCATAGTACTCTACCGCAGTTCAGAAAATGCAGGTACATTTCTTTTGTTTCATTCAGATCTGCTAGCTGAGTATTGGCAGCAATTGGTAATATTGCTGGGATTGGTTTCCATTTATATGGCAATGTGGAATATGTGGGAAATTTTAATGGTAAGCAATGAATCAAGTATACACTTTTCAGATGTGATTTTTGGCTATTGGCAGCACGTGTTGTTATTGCTTGGTTCAGCTGGTTGTTGGAAATGGCAGTATTATTCAATGTTCATGGTGTATAGAGAGGACATGTGTACAAGGCTTTGGTATATTGAACATGTGTATAGGGTTTATGTTTGTACAGTATCTGTAATGATAGATAGTTGGCTTTCATTTGTGGGTGATTGTAATAGGGATATACTCCCTCTCTTAAACAGCGATACTTATTTCTTTTTTGGTCCGTCTCGGCCAAATTGATTGATACTTCTAAAAATGGCAAGGAATCTTCACATTTATTTATCTCTCCTATTTCACTTTTACACTCACAACATTCTCTCTCCTAACTATTCCTCCCACTCATTCTCTATCCTACTTAATTCTTCGTACTCACAACATTTTCTTTCACTTTTTCTCTCTCTCTTACTTTTCCTTAATTCGGCGTGCCCATAAATTTGGTCTCGGTTTTGGTGGGACGGAGGAGGGAGTAGATAGGTTTATGTTTCTCTTAAACAATTGTAATAGTATAGGGTTGAGGGTTAGGCTCCAATTCACTATGGTGATTGGTTTGGCCCCTCGTGATTGTTTCACACTTCTAAAATTGTGAGGTCGATTTCACATTTATTTATGAATGTGAAATGGTTTGATTGATTTTTCTAGAATTGAGAGCATGAGATCAATTTCCGCACGCTAATTTAGTACTTAGTATGTTTGGTTTACCCATTATTTATTAGTTGTTGATGATTGTTTGTGCACAACCGTGATGTCAATTTCTCGGTTATTAGTTATGAGTGTTACTTTTTGTGTCATTTCTTTAGGACAATCGTAGAACAAGTTTCACGGTTGTTGGGTTTGATGTAAATAAGCTGTGTAATGATTTTCACCGTTATTGTGCATAACTTGTTAATTCCATTTCACGGTTATTTTTATGTCATTCCTTTAGGACAACCGTAGAACAGTTTCACGGTTGTTGGGTTTGATGTAAATAAGCGTAATGATTTTCAGTTATTGTGCATAACCGTGAATTCATTTCACGCTTATTTTTATGTCATTCCTTTAGGACAACTGTAGAACAGTTTCACGGTTGTTGGGTTTGATGTAAATAAGCGTGTAATGATTTTCACAGTTATTGTGCATAACTGTGTAATGATTTGCACATTTCCAAGCTGAGAATTATGTTTGTGCACAACTGTGAGGTCAATTTCTCAGTTAGTTATGAGTGTTGAGGTCATTTGCTCCACCTCCTCGGTGGAAACTGGTAATACGCCCTTGAGAATTCCATTATGTGCAAAATGTATTGAGAAATCAATGAGACTTGGGTATGTAATGAGGTTTTTTTCATTTATTTTGTTTATTCAAAACAAAATGGTACTCTCTCTTATAATTTAATGAGCGATGATCGGGTTGTTTTGTATGCAAGATTCAGATTAACATTCATTTCTCGATAGGGATAACAAGGAGTGTCCTATCTGCCGAGTTCATTGTTCCAGCCGGCGTTCTCTTAGAGATGATTTGATTATTGATAGCTTAATCTCACTCTTGTTTCCGATATTGAGAAGTATGAACAGGAGGTAGAGTTTGGGTAGGTTATTCAAATTGTACGGTAAAATGTTTGTTTGTTTTTTGTGTGTTCCTTTCTAAAATTCTAATCGACTTTTGTCTCAGGAATGGTCTCTTCTTGAAGAGGAGAAAAACGCAATAATCAGGTCAGAAGCATTGAGCCACTAGATCCTTCAACTTTGCAATCATGTGATGCATTTCATTGATAAGGGTGCAAGTATTTCATGCTAATATATTTGCTTTTTCTTTGCTTTGCCTTTCCTAATATTATCCGGTACGTAGAAGCTTCTCATTTCCTTGATGATACGCCATGCAGAGTCTTTGAGTCCAGCCATTGTCCGTTACGCCCACTTATAAAGATGATGTTTTATGAAGTTTTCCATTCTTCATCTATTTATCTTGCTTGTCTTCATTAATGTTGTTGGCTTTTCGATTAGCATATGGGGGGTCACTTGTTAAAAATTCACCTAGAGAAGGCTTTTACACTGGAAATGCTTATTGGCACATTGAAGTGTTTCTAATGCATTAAGACTTGAGCATTTCATTAGACAATTTTTCTGTCAGTATTTTTTTTTTTTTGATAGGAACAATCTTTCTATCAGTTGGTTCTCAGCTAGTGCAATGGAGGCACTTGTCAGCAAACCCAAACATGATTATGATAAATCTAAGGCTGCTGTTAGGTTTGTAGCTTTGGTTTAAATTGTTGCTGCTGTTGGTTAAGCTTGGTTGAGCCCTGTCTATCAACATAAGCTTTTAGATGAGTTGGTAACCTAAGCTGTAAATAGCTTGAGGAATGTTTCTTAAGAGATTGGAGATTATTCTTTTAATTAATTATTTCGTTTATTCTTTCAAACTTCATACTTTTTCTTCTTGAAATACCCCCTCCTTGTTCATCAAGTTGTGGCGTTGTACATCTCGTGGTTTGGCAGATGGTTGTTCCTTTGTAATAGTAGGCACTTCTTCCTATTTCCTCTTCTATTATGTGCTCCACTCTAAGGACAGTACCCAATGCCTTGTCGTGATTTAAAATAAAAATAATATTCAATTTGCGTGTATTTCCTACATTATTTCTAATTTTTTTTCTCTTATCCAACAGATTCAAGACTCTTTTGCCCAAATCTATAAATGACAATCGATGCATTGAACAAGAGAGTCGGAAACAGGAAAAGATGCAGTGAAGAAGCATCTATACCACGGCTTGCCTCAATACAATAGAAGTTTTTATGTCATTCCTTTAGGACAACTGTAGAACAAGTTTCACGGTTGTTAGGTTTGATGTAAATAACTGTGTAATGATTTTCACAGTTATTGTGCATAACTGTGTAATGATTTGCACATTTCCAAGCCGAGAATTATGCTTGTGCACAACTGTGAGTCAATTTCTCGATTATAGTTATGAGTGTTGAGGTATTTTCTCGAGTTATGCACCATAATCGTGTGATAGATTTTACTATTTTTATGTCACTCTTTTTTAGAACAACGGTGAGGTCTTTTCACATTGTTGGTTGTGATGTGAATAGCGTGTCGGTTCACGGTTATTAATGAATGTGAAATGGTTTGGTTTTGACCTTTCTAAGCCGAGAAGCTGTGAGGTCAATTTCACAATTATTTTGCTACTTAGTATGTGTGGTTTACCCGTTATTTATCATTTGTTTATGATTGTTTGTGCATTTGTGAGGTCTATTTCTCAGTTATGATTGTTGAGGTCAATTTTTCAGTTAGTGTGCATAACTGTGTGATAGATTTCACTGTTTTTTTATGTCATTCTTTTATAGAACAACAGTGAGGTCTATTTTACAGTTGTTTGAAAAATAATTTTATTTTATTTATAAAATTTGAAATATATGATGACTAAACTTGTTTGATTCGTCTTGGCGATGAGATTAAAACAGTGATTTCAGATAATTTTTCGATTTTTAAATTGTGAGATATTGCTTTTTAAAAATTTAAGAGGAAAAAAAGGAAGAGAGAGAAAAGGAGAGAGAAAGAAAGCAGGTAAGGAACGATCCGTCACGCGTGAGAGAGGGAGAGAGGGAATTGAGGGGCAATTTGGTCCAGAAAAAATTGAGGGACTTTTTGGTTGTTTTGATAATGTTAGTCCTTATTTGTAATTTTTATTTGGGTGGGGGACTAATCGGTCAAAGCCTATTATTTTTATTATTTACAAAAAAAAAAAAATGAAAACTCATCATCAATGTAATAGTAAGGGCATTTTTGAATATGCATGAACATAAGTAATACAAGTTAATAAAAAAACATTAAAATGGGCTAAATTGATAAAAAGTATCAAGTTTAACGATCAAATTAATATATAGTGCAAGGGTATTCTTGGTATTTATGAACATTTCACGGACATAAGGGGCACATAGACAAAAATTGTCAATATAAGGGTCCATACTAATAAAAAAAATATTCATTAGAGATCAAATTAATAAAAAAAAATCATGTTTATCGACCAAATTATTATATAATCCTTCTAAATATAAAAAGTAAGATGAAAGAGAAAGTGACATAAGGACTGGAGTGGCGTAAAAGATGGATCACAGTAGTATAATATTTAGCATTTTTAGCTGTTTTATCGAATAAAATATCCAAAATAACAAAATACTATGCCGGAGGGAGTAAGACTGTACATACGACTTAAAAAATCCAGCTCATTACTTATTTTACACTATTAATAGAGTTGGTTTGCCTTATACTACCCACAATGTTTTCATCTCATCATTCCATTTCTTTTAACCATCTTAACACTTTATTTCATTCACCTTATATTTTAACTATCCATTTCATTTAATTCCCCTACAATGACTAAATTAAATTAAATTTTAACTTCCTCTAACTCACCATTTTATACACCACCACTTTTATTTTATTTATATTCTCTATTTTTATGATTAGTAAAATAATAATAATTATTATTATTATTTATAATTAAAATATTTCACACTTAATTAAAAAATATTGCATCAATTTATAGGAAAAAATGATGATTTTTTTTTTAAATAAAGGCTAAAATGAAAAAGAATAATTGAGAAATGAGGGTTTTTTTTTTTGTGTCCAAATCAAATGAAACTTGTATCAATTTATAGGGAAAAAATGATGAATTTTTGTGAATTTTTTTTTTTTAAAAAATTAATTTACTAGGTGATAATTCAGCTCAAAGATTTGGGATAAAAAATTAAATTCGAAAATCATGTGATCCATCAGATAATGCCACGTGTCAGATCAAGAGGAAAAAAAAATCGGAGCGCCTCACACGCCTTGCAGGCGTGGAAGCACGCGGCCACATTTGGTCCAATTAAAAGCCGACACGTGTCATTCAATTTTTTAATTTTTTTTTAATTTGGGTTGAAATATTTCATTCTCTCATTTCAATCATCCTCATTTCATTCTCCCATTGCACCATTTCAACTACCCATTGTGGGTAGTCTTAATAATAATCTATTATACTTTGGGATTGACATTTTGTTTGATTAATGTTATTAAATGCATTCACAATATAAAAGGAGATTTCTTATAAGTTTAATAGGTCACTATCATTGTAAAACCACTAATATTTTTAGAAAGAGGTACTCATTTTTTTTTTTTTTGATTATCCAGGTTCCAAGCATTTTAACTGGATCCAATCTGACCACCAGTGCCCTCAGGTATCTTGGCGGAGGTAAATCACGGTATATGCAGGCGGCGGGGTGGCGGCACCCTTATACTCCCTGGCCCCAAGGGAGCCCTCCTACAACGGCGGTTGAACTCCCCACACCGAGGTTGCAAGCCCAACAATCAATGCTTCTTCTTTGTACGGATGTGCGCGCAGGGGGACTCGAGGCTCACAGAAACCCAATAGAAGAATTAAATCCACAGGATTCCCCCAGGGAAGATCGAACCCCCGACCTCCTCATAGGAAAGCCGGCCATGATACCACTTGGCCAGGAGACCTTTGGTGAAAGAGGTACTCATTAGTTAGTCGAGAAGAGGTCCTTAGAAAACTCAACAATAGTAAAAACTTTTTACATATCATTGTTGATACCATATTCTGAAACCTGAAAAGACAATCTCATGACATGTTTACTACTCCTCGATCTTAAAATGTTTGTCTTATTTAATTTTTTTATTGAATTTTGATTATAAATTTATGAGAGATTAATTATGTGCATGAAATTCTAAAAGTTGTTGTTGATAATATTATTAATGGTGAATCAATAGAAATTTTTAGAATTTCATGAACATAATTAAATTGTCATATATTTGTGGTCAAAGTTCAATAAAAAAATCAAATGGGACAAACATTTTGGGACGGAGGAAGTATTTACTATTCTATTTGTTTTTAATTAAATAAATGTTTAAAAAGAAATTAAATTTATTTTGGATTTAAAGTAAATTTGAAAAATAAAATAAAAAATATTTAAGGACGGAAAAGGGAGTACTAGCTGTATCCTCGAGCGCATAGAGTCTAAAGAGTATCTACAGTATAAATGGCAGTTGTCCACCTCACCATATGAACAGTACTATAAATAGTATCAACTGTTAAATTTTTCATTTTGCCCTCACTAAGTTGTTCCTTTTCCATTTTGCCCTTAAAAAAATTTAAATTAAAAAAAAAATTTAATTTAAAAAAAAAATGTGTCCTCGAACACAAACTTTTATTAGTACCAATCATAATACATACTCCAATAATTAAGGGTACAAATTTTCTTTCTGGTATCTTATTGATTTTGTTATTCAAAATGAAAATTGTGTACTTTCTTTCTTTCGAGTAAGAATCTTATTTATTTACTCATAGTCCCACTTCACTTGTAGCACTAATTTCCATTTTGGGCCGTCCCACTTTACTTGGCACCACCCAAAATGGAAAGTTTTTTATATTTTTATATTAACCCTACCCCACCATTTTCCTCCTAATGACAACAATTAAAATAACACCATCCATTTAACTTAAACAAATCCCACCCAATAATCCCACCCATTTAATTTCTTTTATCAGAACCCATTAATTTTTTACGGATGGAATTTATTTTTACTCACCTACCACTACCAGATCATAAACCTTCATCTAATTCAACCCAACCTCACCCCACCCTTCCCATACGCCATTCATCAAAACCTTCATCTAATTCAACCCAACCTCACCCCACCCTTCCCATACGCCATTCATCAAAACCCAATCAATTTACGGATGGATTCTCCTCCATTGTCAAGACAATCAAGCTTCGTTTTGTTGTTCCCCAAAGATAGCACAGTGTCGGTCTTTCCTCCCTTTGATGCCGATTCATATCCAAACCCTAATTTGCCAAGTGATGATGAATCTTGTTTGACTCTCATGGATCTGCCATTATTGGGCAATGGAAGCTTTGATTCGATGGATTTGTTGCCCGTACATGATACGGTGGCGGAATTTCCCCATCTTCAAGGTGATTCACATTCGTGCCCTAATTCCCATTTTCAACCTTCATCTATTTTTCTTGACTCAAACCAAGTCTATGATGACTCTATCGTGCCTGAGACTCAGTTCACCCAAATCTCCGATTCATTTGTGCCGGAGACTCAGTTCACCCAAATTTCCGACTCATATGTGACGTATGAACCACCTGAGTTTACCCCTATTGAAGAGAAGGCTCCGTCCATTGAATCGAAAGCTTCGGATTACCTCTCAACACTTGGAATGTTGGCCATTTTCCTACCTAGATGGATTAAGAAGGATGCTCTTGATAGTCCATACTATCCCGCTACACCTGAAGTTAGAGAATTCTTGCATTCCACTCGTTATCAGGTCGTATCTCTTTTTTCACTTCTTTTTCTGTAAAATTGGGTGATTAAGAGTACAGTTTGGCTTTGGAAATTTGAGCTTTGTATGAGTCATTTTCTGTAAATTTAACTTTGTTTCCACGTTTTGAAATTGTTGCTTGTTATTGTGCGAGTGTCTATGATGATATTTGCATACAAACCGCCACTATTTTTCATAACATGTTTGCAAACTGCCACTATTTTTCATAACAAAAAGCCACTTTTTCCTTACAAACTGCCACTATTTTTCATACACAAAAGGCTACTATTTTTTCATAAACAAAAGGCCACTATTTTTCATACACAAAAGGCCACTATTTTTCATACACAAAAGGCTACTATTCTAGGACAGAAAATCTTCCATCATGCCCTCAAGTCCTCCAGCAAGCCCTTGCTCCATTAGATACAATAAACACTCTTTTACCAAACTTTTATCCACTGTTGCCTCATTTGGGAGTAATCCTCTTCGATATAAAGCATCCTTTTTCATGTGTTGGAGTTTATAATCATTGTTTCCACGTCTGATCATGATCTGTTCAAAACATGTTTGCAAACTTAGGAATACCTTGTTAAGTTTGTAATGTGATAGATTGTTGAAGGAATCTATAACTGCAGCCACCAACTCATCAATGTTATTTGCTTGGACATCATTCTTTAGTGACTGGATTGATCTAAACCATCCTAGATCATTAACATTGGTGTCTGGTGAGTTTGGTGGCTGGAACACCAACTTTATATTGAACCCATCTGATGTTGCTGCAGCTATGAAATCAGGGTCAGTTTCTAGATTTAAATGTGGTGGGGCATTATCCCATTGTATGGTTATGTCTTTGCTAAAAGTTGGTGGCCATTTAACTTTAATGGCAGGGATCACCTGCAATTAAGTTAAAAAAAATTGTATTAAAACTCCATGAATATTATGACATCTGTGGTAAGATAAAAGAATGGTAATTGATAGACTTACATTGTTCAGCATCATTTGTTTAGTGGTTTCCTTGTTGATTGATTCCATTGGCTTGGTTACTGAAGTGTTCGCGAACTGTTCACACTCCTTCTCTTGGTGGTTCCTTTGTTGTAAATGGCCATAGTCCAATCTTTCCATCAAATATCAACTCTCCATTTTCTGCATAAATGGGTCTACTAACAACACATATAACCATAACCTTAGTTATGAATCTCTTACTTTGACATGTCCTATGTGGTTCAACTTCTCCAGGCATAATGTAGTAATTTTCAGTGCAGTCAGTCATATTATACCACTTTTCGTCGACATGAATATCATGGGTCATACTTTTAAAGATGGGTTTATCTGTAAGCCGATCATACCTGAGTGAACTTAAACAAAATTTGAGCCTTGAAATTTTGTTGACATCATTCAAAGAAGGTTTAATGGCATTACTATGGCGTCTGATCTCTCCACTCTTTTTCCATCTAAAAATTGTACTCTTGCTTACACCCAAATGTTTAGAAAGATTTCTAAATGTAGTTCTCTTTTTGAAAGGTAAAGCTTTCAATTTTTCAGCATCAAATGGAATTTTTGTTGATCTAATGTTACCTTCTCTGTTGTTAGGCAAATCAAGCTTCTGTCCAAGCTTCATCTGGTTCTTCACAAGGTTCCAAAATCTGAAAACTGACCTCCTGCTAATTCCAAACTTCAGTTGAGCTTCATAAACCTTGGATTTTGGAAGAAGAATGACACAGTGTGTTTTGAAACTTGCCTCACTGCGAAAAAGGCTAGGAACTGGGCAATCAAGACTTTTTGTTCTCTTGGAATATCTTTTGTCATTTTGATTTTTTTTTTTTTGAAATGGGTTAAGAACCCAGTATACTATGGACTGATTATGTGCAGAAATGGCTAGTTACTGTGTGTATTTGTAAGGAATAGTAATGGTTGTCTGTAAGTGGGAAATTCAAATTAGGAGGGAACTTTTGAAATGGGTTAAGAACCCAGCTGTAATTAATTTTCCCTCCATTCTGTTTACTTTTGCTTCTTTTTTTAAAAATGGCTGCTCAATTAATTAAGAGGTGGTGAGATCTCTTAATCTTTGTCCACTTGTACTATTTTGTTTATTTTATTATTTTTCCTTAGTTATTGTGCCATTTGGTTTGGTGCCAGGTAAATAGGGACGGAGGGAGTATTTGTTATACATTTTAAATTAAAAGTTTTACTTTTCTTTATTTTAAAAATGAGAAAGAATGAATAATATTTTAAACATATTGAACGGGATATTTCGTGATGGGTCGGGCCTAATACATATTTACGAGCTATGGGCTACCAAGCCCACAAATGGATTAAAGATCAACGAGGCCCATCAAGGTTTGGAGACATGGCCCGTCGATACGCTAGATGGCGGTCGTCGCCAATGAGCGACCAAGCCCATCTAACGACGAGCCTTCCCTCCATAAGTCAGAATCCATTCCAGCGTAGAGCGACGGTCGTCGCCATTGAGCGATCTGACTCGCTCGTCCACTCGCTCGTCGAATCCTGATAAGACGACGACCTTCCTGGACATACATCTACAAGGTCGTCCCTTCACTTAGCTTCCTCAATAAGCTTGGTTAATTAGCCATATTGGGGTAGAGTCAGACCTGACATTGGGACATTCTGGGCGTGCAATCATGGAAACAGTAATAACACCAAAAGGTGTACAGGTTGACTTTCCTTTATAAGCCAAACTACTTATCCGTGTCAGACACAACAGTGTCCTCATTTAGGCGTAACAATCATGGCGTGACACGTGTACGCCTAGGGAATCAAGATGATCCAACGGTTGGCAGCAATCCAATCCAACGGTTCAGATGAAAACCCTAATATCATCTTCATCCACTATAAATATGGGAACAGAAACATGGACCAAGGTAATGCATTTCTGCATATTTACGTATACACACACTCTCCATAATATTTACACTATTTTCAAGTCCATACGCTGATTCTCACGCCGGAGGGGCTTGCCGGAAGACCCCCGGCGCAGTTTCACGGTTCTTTTCCTGTGTTGTGCAGGTCACAAGTCAGCTCAATCATTCGCTGGACACAATACCTGAGCCCAAACACATTCCTGCACTATCAGTTTGGTTCCATTGCCGGGAACGTTTGTCATTGACCTTTCAACCACAGAATAACAGCCGAAAAAAGCCTGAAAAATGATGCCAGACGGACACACCGCCAGCAAGTCCACCGAAGACGCTGGCAGACCACCTTCCCCTTAGCAGTGCCCACAGGAGGAGCCCAGACCTCCCTCACCTCAACCTAGGAACCCTAACCAGAGGGTTACCAGGTCACACGGTGTGGTAGATGACACTGGCCTTCCTACTGCAAGGAGAAGGGATAAGAGGCAAGCAACAGAAAGACAGAGACGACCCCCGCTGGAAAGAAGACCTGAGGGAGCGGCTGCGCGAAACTTGGGGGGTCCATCCAACCCACCCTTGGATCGAGCAGCTTTCCTCGTCGAGAGAGCCAACGCCCTCCATGAACTCCTGAGAATTCAAAACGAGCTCATACAGTTGGCTGAGGACCAGCCCCCACAGGCATCTCACAACACTGTCTCGTCGGGAAGAAGAAGAAACCAGAGGGAGAATAATGGTCGTCATGAAGGAACAACTGCTGAAAACGAGCGCATTGTACCACAACTTGATCTAAGAGAGCATCTTAACGAAAGACGAAGTCAGGGAGTCCCATCTCAACGATGACGGGAGGAGGCAGACGGTGAGCCTCATCGATCGTTAGCCCTAGAAAATCCTACCCAAAACCAGGTTGTGCGAGGTCGTCAAGTTACCCCGTCATTAAGAAATGAACGAGCTCCAAGTTATAGGGAAAGAACACGCACACCACCTCGTCGTGAACGAGAGCTGTCAAGATCCTACAGGCCGTCTCCACCACCGAGCTTCAGGAGAGAGAGGTCCATCTCGCGACGACCAAATCCCACCAAGAGGCAACGGTCCAATACCGTTACCCGGGGGCCTCGTCAAGATAGGATCCCTCCCGCCGGCCCAGCAGGCGAGGTCGACATGAGAGAAATCCTAAGACTCAAGCGTCAGGTGGAGGAGTTGACGACCAAGAGAAATAAGGTAGACAGTGATGATTCAGAGGACGACGTGGGCACAATGAATCCTTTGGCTCCATGGATGTTGGAAACCGGACCCCCAGAACCAGGTTTTAAGCTGCCTGACTTGAAGCAGTATGATGGCTCTACGAGCGCCATAGATCACATACAGCATCTTGAAGCTCAGATGTATGTGGTGGCAAGAGCATCAGGACACGATGATGTTATGTGCAAAGCCCTTACAAGCACGCTAACTGACGCTGCTTTACGATGGTTTAGAGGCCTTCCTAAGGGGAGCATCGAGTCTTGGAAACAGATGAGAAAAAAGTTTTTGGGAAGATTTGCAACGGCAGGAGACCGTCGAAAGACTGTCAACGACCTCAGCAACATATCCCAGGGAGCCAACGAAAGCTCTATGAGTTACTTCAAAAGATTTAAAAAGTTAGTGGATCAGATAGACGAGGATCTAACTGATAGAGAAATCATAAACTGTTTTAGACATAGTGTTGTTTCTTCCGCATTGGACTACGAGCTGCAAGTCCATCCAGTTAAATCTAGAAAGGACCTCTACGCCAAGGCATATGCTGTGGCCGAGGCTGAAGAAAGGAAGTTGCAAAGAGAAGGAAGGTCTGTCGACGATGGTGAGGCGGCAAAATAAAAAAAGGATAAAGCTGGAGAGAAAGGGAAGAATAAGCAAGTGAAAGCTGAAAAAGTTCCGGAGACGTACACCCCCCTGACGGTGTCGAGGGCTGAAATTTTGAGCAATGTAGATTTCGGCCCGGCGCCAAAGATGAACCCCAATGGAAAGGGGAAGAAAAATATGAATAAATATTGTGAGTACCATCGGGATAAGGGACATGACACTGAAGAGTGCTTCAGTTTGAAGAAAATTATTCAGAGATGGATTGATGATGGTCGTCTTGAGGAGTACGTGAGGAAGGATCGTCAAGCAGCCAACACTCGAGCTGCTAACAACGACCCTCCGGAGAGACAACCAAGGATGGTCTTGGTAATCTCTGAGGAAACCAGTAAAAACCAAATCAAAAGCGCCATCTATCACCTGAAAAAAGCCCCCCATGTTCCCCAAAAGTCTGAAATCCCAAACGATGTGATAAGCTTTTTTCCCTACGAGCTATCAGCCAATCCACTGGCTCGTCAACAAACACTGGTCATCCCTGGTTTTATCGACAATTGTGAGTCGAGACGGATTCTAATTGATACTGGAGCGGCCAAAGATATCTTATTTTACAATGTCTACCAGCGTATGGGTCTACCCGATAGCCGCCTAAGTCCCTACTTAGGTCGTCTAGAGGGATTCACCAACCACAGGGTAGATGCAAAGGGCCAGATTGACCTTCCAGTCGATATTGGGGATCACCCGTTGAGAACCATTCAAACAGTGACTTTTATTGTGATTGATGTCGTCAGTGACTACCATGCCATTCTCGGCCAACCTGGCCAAGCTGCCCTAGGGATCGTCGCTTCAGTCCCTCATCAACGAGTTAAATTTCCTACACGTGCGGGAATTGGATGTGTGCTGGGGACGGCCCCAGAATTTTTGGAGCACGTGTTGAAGGCAAAGCGGACTGTTGAAATAGACGACCCAGATCACATTGTGAAGCTCTCTAAGTCAGTCAAACAAACGACGACCTCATATGCTAATGTCTCTACCATCAAGTGTATAGACGATCCAGAAGCCTTTGTCGAAACATTCATAGACGACCAAGCTGCAGAACCGCAACTTTTGGTCGCCCATGAATCGGGGGCCGAGCTAGACAAGCTTATTGAAGACGAGGTTCCAGACCTCACCCCCGAGGCAAGAAAGAAAATTAAAGAAATTGTTATTGAATCCATGGACTTCAGAGACGACGCTCCTGAGATGAAGCCGGCCGACGAGCTAACGGAGTTGGTCATTAACCCAAACTATCCAGAGCAAAAAATCAAACTGGGGTCTCAGTTATCTACTGAGGAGAGGGAAGAGATAATCTCCCTACTCAAACAAAACCTCGACGTTTTTGCCTGGAGAGTTGAGGATATGAAGGGTATCAAAGAAGAGGTAGCCGTCCATAGGCTGGGAGTAAATCCCACAATGAAGTTCAAGGAACAAAGGTGCAGAATTTTTTCAACTGAGAAGGAGGTCGCCATAAAGCAAGAGATTGAGAAGTTATTGAGTGCTGGAATTATTGTGAACGCTGGGTTCACAACGTGGTTAGCTAATGTGGTGCTGGTCAAAAAACCCAATGGGAAGTGGAGGCTGTGCGTTGATTTCACCGACCTGAATTTGGCATGCCCCAAAGATAGTTACCCCTTGCCCAGAATCGACAAGCTCGTCGACTCTGTGGCCGGTCATACGACTTTGAGCTTTCTTGACGCCTACTCTGGCTATCACCAAATCAAGATGGCCGAAGAAGACATTCCGAAGACGGCCTTCCAGGCCGCAGGGGGAACTTATTGCTATACAAAGATGCCCTTTGGGCTCAAAAATGCCGGGGTAACATACCAAAGAATGATCAACAAAGTGTTTAAGGGGCAGCTCGGTGACAACCTGGAGGCGTATATCGACGACATGGTTGTCAAGTCCAAGAAGATAAAACATGTTGACGACCTCCAGCAAACCTTCACCAACCTTCGAGCGAATGATATGGTTCTTAACCCGGCCAAGTGCGTGTTTGGAGTGGCCGCAGGAAAATTTTTGGGATTTATGCTTTCACAGCGGGGAATTGAAGCCAACCCCGAAAAAAATCAAGGCTCTGATTGATATGGCAGAACCAAAGAGCATCAAGGAGGTCCAATGGTTAAATGGACGAGTGGCAGCCTTAGGCCGTTTCATTTCCAAATCCGCCTAGAGATCACTCCCATTTTTCAAAGCTCTCCGAGGTGCCAAGAATTTTGAATGGACAGAAGAATGTTCCGAGTCGTTCAAGCAGCTTAAAGAATATCTGGGCTCCCCACCACTCCTCAACAGCCCCGTTGCAGGGGAAGATTTATTTGTATACCTCTCGGCGAGTGACAAGGCCGTCACCGCCGTAATGGTAAGAGAGGAGGATGGGATACAGAGGCCCGTATATTATGTAAGCAAGGCCTTGTCTAACGTAGAAACCCGCTACTTCAACGCTGAGAAGATAGCTTATGCTCTCGTCATCACAGCACCAAAGCTACGAGCTTACTTCTCCGCTCACCCCATTATTGTTTACACAAACGCCCCACTGCGAAAGATTTTGCATCATCCTGAAAGTTCCGTCCGTCTTCTTAATTGGAGCATTGAATTAACTGAGTTTGACATTCAGTATAGAGCAAGGAAAACCCTACAAGCACAGGCATTGACAGATTTCCTGGTTGAAACATCATTCAGTATTGACGACGACCAAAGGCCGCCTCAGAAAAGCAGCAAAGGCAAGGAGGTCGACGACAAACCAGAAGAATTGATCTTGCCCGTAGGCTGTTGGAAGATTTTTTCAGACGGATCGGCAACAAGAGATCTCAGTAGGGAGGGAATCGTTCTCGTCGAGCCAGAAAGTGGCACGGTCTTTGAAGAAGTGTTGAGGTTCAAATTTCAAGCGTCGAACAACCAGGCAGAGTATGAAGCACTAGTAGCGGCAATTGAGTACGCTAAGTGTTTTGGGGCCACTAAGATCGCAGCGTTTTGTGATTCTCAGTTGATTGTGAACCAAGTGCGTGGAGACTATCAGGTCGTCGACTCCACCCTACAGAAGTATCATTCCTTGGTCGGCGAGTTAATTCAGGGGCTAGAATTTTGGGCCATCCAGAGAATTGCCCGTGAAGACAATGAACACGCCGACCTACTCTCTAAGTTAGCCACCGACCAATTGCCTGAGGATGAACATGGCCACCACCTGGCCTACCTCGAACAACCAGCTTATGATCGAGTGAAGATTTTGTGCATGGGAGACGGCCCAAGATGTTGGATTGACGAGCTGAAAGCCTTTATTGAGAAAGACGAGCTACCAACTGATGAAGTTTTGGCGCGGCAAATCAAGAGGAAGGCCGCCAGATTCTCGGTCGTAGAGGGCGAACTCTATAGACGATCCATCACCAGGCCACTATTGAAGTGCGTCCATCCTGATAAAGTGGTTAAGTTGCTTTTTGAAGTGCATCAAAGAGAATGTGGGGGCCATCCTGGGGCCCGTACTTTAGCAGACAAGTTAATCACCATGGGGTATTACTGGCCCCATCTCCGAGAGGATGCCAAGCAATTCGTAAGAAAGTGTGACACTTGCCAACGGTTCGCCGACCTCCCAAAACTACCTACAACAGAACAAACCCCAATCAAGGCAGCCTGGCCATTTGACATGTGGGGTGTTGACTTAATTGGGCCATTCCCACAGGCCAAGGGAGGAGTAAAGTATGTGATTGTGGCAGTTGATTATTTTTCCAAGTGGGTGGAGGCCAAAGCCCTGAACAAAATTACAGAAAATAATGCCCTAAGCTTTATTCATGATTCAATATGGTGTTGCTTTGGGATTCCAAGGGTAATTGTTTCCGACAACGGCCTACAATTTTCAAGGAAATTTGAACAAGAGTTGAACAAAATGGACGTCAAACATTCTAAGTCGTCTGTTGCCTATCCCCAAGGCAATGGACAAGCCGAAGCAGCAAACAAGCTCGTCTTGTCAGCTTTGTGTAAGAATCTTGAAGGACGGGATACGAGATGGTTGGACGGACTCCCATCAGCTCTCTGGGCTGTCCGCACAACCACCCGGGGGCCTACGGGGGAAACCCCATTTGCTTTGGCCTATGGCTCTGAGGCCATGGCTCCCGCCGAGCTTCAGCTTCCGACTGATCGAGTGGCATTCTACGACGCTGAGAAGAATATCCACAACCGACAGGTCGACCTTGACCTTGTGGACGAGCGAAGATTGGACGCTCAATTGAGGATGGAAAATTACAAGAAAAGAACCAAGGCGTACCACGATAAGAAAGTGAAGAAAAGAATTTTCAAGGTCGGAGATCACGTCCTCAGAAAAATTGAAGCAACGGGACTCAAGGCCCGTCAGAACAAACTCTCCCCCAACTGGGAAGGACCTTACATTGTCACCAGTGTGGTTAGAGAAGGAACATATCGCCTTGCTAAACCAAGTGGTGAATAGCTCAAACATCCGTGGCACGCCAATCATCTCATGAAGTACTATTTTTGAGATCGTCGTAACCCCTCAGCGCCCTCAGGGCACCCTACTTGTGGTTCTTTATATAGTTTTGTCATTGTTGAAGTTTTTTGGAAGTTTGTAAGGGATGGACTATAAATCCCGTTAGTTTAAAAAGTGATTAGAAGTCAATGTAAGGTCGTTATCAACAAAAGTTATCAATGAAACTCGTCGCTTTGTTGAACCTTCTATGCAAACTCAAGACACTTAGATCAGTTGAAGCCAAAACTTCGACCCCTACAATCACTTTGATCAAGTATAAAGATCAGTCGAAGCCAAGACTTCGACACTCACACTCACTTTAGCCAAGTATAAAGGTTAGACGAAGCTAGACCTCGTCGATTGCTATAACGGAATAAGACGACTCGTCCTTAAGAGTGTTGCCTACGAGAAAATACCTACGGACCTTCGTACTATTCCTATGAGCCATTGAGAAGTTGAGAAAACACAAGTATGAACAAGGGTCGGCCATATTAGGACGACCCAGGTTCTGTCATCACTTATGACGACCGTTCACACTTGTCCTCAAACTTACTCATCTAATAAGTTATCACATGCTATCTACGTTAACATACAGATTAACAAACGAAAACAAAGGCATTGAATAACTAAAACATTAAACAAACTATACGACCCCCTCTAAACTACGAGGAAACGGTCCAGTTACATTACAAAAACTTAAAATTGTTTGAAACATTGTTTGAAATCACAACATCAGAGTAAAACATTGTTTGAGACATCACAAATCATTTCAGAAAAATAAATCACTGGGAATCGCTGGTGTTGGATGGAGCCTCGTCTGGATCAGGACCGTCTCCAAGGAAGTAGGCATAATAGGCGTCAAAATTCTTTGGATCAACAGCAGAGACTGGCCACTCGTCCTTCCCATCCTTCTCGTCGTCTTCTTTGATAATAAGCAAGTCATTATCATTGAAGGGAACGAGAGGATGGACTGAACGAGCCTCCTGGTCATGCGACGGTTCTGTGCAGAGGTCGGCCAATTTCCTCGTAGACACCAAATCCTTGGTCTCCCGATCCGCAAGGATCCGCCTTGCCAAATGCTTGGCCCCATCCTGGAAGAAGCCTCTAGCCTTCTCCGTGATGACCTGAAGATACTCTTCACCTCTCTTAAACTCCTCTACTGCATCTAGCTTAGCGTCGATTAAAGCAATTTGATGGTCAGCCCTCATCGCTTCAATCTGATTCCGAGCAGCCTCGTAGTCAGATGTCAGCTTGTCAACTTTTCCCTCGGCGGCGCGTAGGCCGGTGGTCAAGATCCCTCCTTCCTTCTCCAACTTAGCCTTGGCAGCTTTCAGGGTTTCCACTTCTTTCAACACTTCGTTCTTCTGAGCCATCAGAGACTCGTAGGCAGTGGTCAGTTGGACAACATTATCTTCAGCTTCCTTCAGTTTCTTCTCAGCAGCCTCCTTTGCCCTAACAGATTGGATCAACTGTTCATTATCCTTTTGCTCGGCGTCTAGGCATGCCTTAAAGTCTGCCGTCATGGCATCCATCATCGACATCATCTGCAACGACAAGGTCATTATTATTACAAGTATAAAACGACGAGAGATGCATGAAGAGCGCAAAACTTCCATTACCTCAGTCTGGATCAGCCCGAAGCGAGCGTGGTAGGTCTCAGGCTTCATCTTGGCCTCCCTCATCTGGCAGACGAGATCGACGTCCCTTCCCCGTTTCGTCAAGGCCGCCCCCAGGATGAGAGGGGGACTTCTTCTTGCCAAGTAAGGAATCCCAGACATCTGAGGAACTTTGGCGTACTTGGTTGCCATTTCCATGGCCTGTTTCCTTGTCAAGGCTCCAGAGGACGAGCCAGGGTTTTCAGTCTGTGGAGTTGAGGGTCGGAGGAGCTAACAGGGTCGTTAGCAGCTTTCTTGTTTTTCTCCATCTCTCCCCCAGAACCGACGGGGTGATCTTTTCTCTTCCTGAAGATGCGGCTCCCCTCACCAACAACCTCTTGATTGGAGTCAGAGCTTCCAACGGTCTCAGGCCCACATGCATGCCCTCAACAATGACCAACTGTCGGTCCCCTTCAGCACTTGTCCCAGCAGCTTGGGCCCCATCGCCCGTAGTCATCTCAAGCTCGTCAACCACCGCTTGACGACCCCCAGTGTTCAGACCCCCAATTACGGGCTCCCTCTCAATCATGGGGATGGCACCCACAGTGTTGTCCTTAGGCAGCTGGTCATTCCTCTTCATCATATTCTCCTGGCGGTCGTAAATGGCATTGGACGCCGCCCTGTCCTTCTTCGATTTGGTTCGATCGTTGGCTCTGATCACTCCGCTCATGATGTCCCGTTCAATGTGGTCGATATCCCTTGCAGAAAGAACTGCCAAGTAAAAATAGAGAAAAAGGTTAAGTCCTTCACGACGAGACAAAAAGACACTATCAGAATAAATAGGCAAGTATTAAGAGCCCAACCCCCAGTCATTTCAAGGTGATCGCAACGATCTTCAGGATGTTCGAGGCGGGCACCGACACAATTTATGCAGTTTTCTTCCCAAGTCAAGTTGTCGTGAACTACCCAGATTGGGTAACGAGCATCAAGTTCAATCTTCACCAAGGGATCGGGGCCTTTCGACGGCCTGGACATAATGCCGACCCTTTTATACCTCCAATGAGAGGCTTCGATGTCCTGCCATGACACCCAACCAAGACTCAGCAAATCATCAATCTTCTTTTTCAGCTCGTCGGCCCAAGGCGCCGACCACACATGCTCGTCTGCAACCATATCTTGGCTCTCCGGGAAGGGAAATTGCCAGCCTACCCTACTTTCAACGATGATCATATGGTGATCCCAACCATACACCTTGTTCTGAGTGTCCAAAAACAAACCTTGTACATTTCGAATTGAGGACACGCTCACTACAGATTTTCCTTTCAAGGTGGTTCGGGTCGTCCGATAGTACTGGCGAAAAACCTTGTTACATGACTCGTAGCCAAGGAATCTGCAGACTACGATGAAGCAAGACAAGATCCTAACGGTGTTGCCACTTAGTTCCATGGGCACACAACCTGAATCCTCAAGGAACTCGTTGATAAAAGGGTCTAGGGGCAACCTCAAACCGAGCTCAAACTGTTTGTAGAAGAAGGCAACTTTCTCTTTGCTGGAAAGGATGGACTGTCTACGAGGCTCATATTCTTTTTGGCTGAGATACTCAAGCCTGTACGACGCAGCATGAACCCTGAAGGAGTCTCGTAGGGAGTCAATCATCAGCTTCCCGGTAATTCCTTTTCTCGTGCTAACCTTGGTAATGGCCCAATCACCTTGTGCCCCGCCTCCGAAGCCTCGTTCATTCCTCCCAACTCGTACTCTGGTGTGGAAAGCGTCAACTATTCGAACGTCCCCAGCACTTGTACTGGCCTCGTTTGCCTCTTGGGCTGGTTAACTAGGGCGGCCGTCGTGATCCATGTCAACAAAACAAGGAAAAAGAGAAGGGAAATCAGTCCTAACATCCGTAGGCGACGACCTATCTAAGGGCAACCTAGATTCCCCTAAGACCAAATCCCTAAGTGAATCACGACGGGACAATGAGTAGTGAGTTCGGATGTGGTTGGGAAGGTCGTTCATTGACCTGAAAGGTGTTACCCTTGGGTCATCTTCCTCAAATTCTCCAAGAACCTCTTCAGTTGGAAAACCCAGGCTCTCTTTTTCAAAACCGAACTTTACCAAAATTGAAGAACACTCAATCAATGGGATTTCCCTCCAAATACCCCTAGCACATTTATATACCCTTTGATTTAACCCAAAACCAAATTTAACTCCTCTCTCAAAGCTCACCGTTCTGGGTCCCATAAAACAAATTCTTAAACCCCAAGAAAAACTCAGAAAATGAAGAACAAACGAAGAAATTACCTGGTGTTGGGTTAGAAGATGCGTTTTCCGATGAGTTTACCGGCGGCAAGTCAAAGAAATCCCTAATCCACGCTGCTGGGTTGTTCAGAGGCGGAGAAGCAAGAATCCTCAAATCGCCGGAAAACGTCTGTACGGTGGCCGGAGAATTTCTTGCTGGTTGCCGGAAATCGCCTTTGCTATATGCTCTCAATGCTCAAGGTAGGAGGGAGAAAGCTTTTATACTTGGGGAAGATGAGGGGTTTGTGCCTGGGAAATCCAAACGGCGAAATGATGGGAGCATTAAATACCCTCTGCGGTTTTCGAGGAGAATGTCCCGTCATGGGACGCGTGTCAATAAATGAAGAAATCCTGGTCATCCACGTCATCAATGCTGACGTCATCACAATCCAAATTTCAAACTGACGGTCGTACGGATAACCCTAAGATGGAGCGCAAACTCCTGGCCCGTCAAGACGACCCATGAGTTGGGGACCACTGAACGGGATATTTCGTGATGGGCCGGGCCCAATACATATCTACGAGCTATGGGCTACCAAGCCCACAAATGGATCAAAGATCAATGAGGCCCATCAAGGTTTGGAGACATGGCCCGTCGATACGCTAGATGGCGGTCGTCGCCAATGAGCGACCAAGCCCATCTAACGACGAGCCTTCCCTTCACAAGTCAGAATCCATTTCAGCGTAGAACGACGGTCGTCGCCATTGAGCGATCTGACTCGCTCGTCCACTCGCTCGTCGAATCCTGATAAGGCGACGACCTTCCTTGACATACAACTCCAAGGTCGTCCCTTCACTTAGCTTCCTCAATAAGCTTGATTAATTAGCTATATTGGGGTAGAGTCAGACCTGACACTGGGACATTCTGGGCGTGCAATCATGGAAACAGTAATAACACCAAAAGGTGTGCAGGTTGACTTTCCTTAATAAGCCAAACTACTTATCCGTGTCAGACACAACAGTGTCCTCATTTAGGCGGAGCAATCATGGCGTGACACGTGTACGCCTAGGGAATCAAGATGATCCAACGGTTGGTAGCAACCCAATCCAACGGTTCAGATGAAAATCCTAATATCACCTCATCCACTATAAATATGGGAACATAGTCATGGACTAAGGTAATGCATTTCTGCATATTTACGTATACACACACTCTCCATAATATTTACACTATTTTCCAGTCCATACGCTGATTCTCACGTCGGAGGGGCTTGCCGGAAGACCCCCGGCGCAGTTTCACGGTTCTTTTCCTGTGTTGTGCAGGTCACAAGTTAGCTCAATCATTCGCTGGACACAATACCTGAGCCCAAACACATTCCTGTACCATCACGTATTATCCAAATTAATTAAACCAAGCCTAGAAGCCAAATGTGTAATGAGAAATTCTAAAATGAGAGGCTTCTTTGCATTTCTCTATGCAGTTTTAGTTGTAATTCTCATGACTTAATTAAACTGGGTAGTTAAACAATAACCCAAGTTAACCTTGATTCCCTTAATCATAGCTTATAAAAAGAAAAATTCAGTTTTAGAGCATAATCTCCTCCTTCCGGAAAAACTATAAGCCAAAAATCGATGGATCTACTTCCAAATCCAAACTGGCTCCCGAAGATAAGAGCTCAATGATTGACTTGGGTGATAAGGCACTTGATCCTTAGACATTTCTCTCCAAAGGGAAATTGGCCTTCAAAATCCACCCTAGCATTTTTATACTCTTGAGCAAATTCATTGGTAATGAGTGACAGATTGCTTGAAATGTGTTGTCATTAACCTATAGTATACTGGACAACATTAGCTAGGGCTATGCAATTGGGACGATTGAATTGGAAATTAAAGGGACATTGAATTTAAAACTAATTTTTCCACCCAATCCTATAACCTAATCTATCAAATTCCTCTTTTATATTCAAGAAATTTATGTTGCGCAGACGAAACTCGAATTCCCAATCAAGTTTTTGTCAAATCTTTATTCTGAGAAGATAAAAGAAATGAAGATATTTCAAGACTTATCCGTACATACTCCCTCCGTCCCAGCGAAAGATGCACAAAATTAGCCGGGTACGCAAAATAAGAAATGTGATGTAGGAAAGAGAAAAAGTTTAAATGTTGTGAGTATGAAAAATTAAATAGGAGAGAGAATGAGTGGGAGGTGATGTAAGAAAGAGAATGTTGTGAGTGTAAAAGTAAAGTAGGAGAGAGAATAAGTGGAGAGAATAGTGATTTAAGGTTTCCTTTTTGGGAAAGTGCCTTTTTAAATGGGACGCCCAAAAAGAAAATAAATGACTTTTTCGTTAGGACGGAGGGAGTATATACTTTCACTCTTACTTTATGATTGTCTTTCAGAGTTTTAGCACCTTAAAAAAATATACTCCCCCCTATCAAAAGTCCTAGTTTCTTTTTTGAGAAGTTCTAGGCTAATTTTTTTTTTCATATTTATTTTCAAAATGACAAATAATAAATACTGTTTTGAACATTTATATAATCTTACTTTTATAGAATTTCAAAAAATTACATCTTATTATTATCTTACTTTTTATCCACTTGAAATATCAATAGTTTTTTGAACAATTATGCTTTCAAGCTATTTATAAATGTATACTCATTTCTTCGTGTTTTCTTAATAAGCGTGCAAACTCTTAATTAATATGACTCTTAGTTAAAACGAAGAAGTATCAGAAAGGCCCTTATTAATTGATTCTCTTGTCAATATTACTTATTAATATTACTGTTAACTTTAAAACAATCAATAAATTACAGTTATTTTAATGTAAGGGGGTAAAAAAATTGACTACTTTTTAACTTAAAACAACATTTATTTTAGATAAAAAAATTTAATTCAAAAAGTGATAGAATATTTTGAATCGGAGGTAGGGAGTAATTAATTAGTGGTGTTTGGATTCATGCCCAATTATCTGGGGGTACTTGTCCGAAAACTTCTTACTAGGCTGCTAGCTTTAGGCATGCTTTGAAATTTTTGCACTAAATCTCAGTTTGGTACTTATTATTAGTTTGTTTTATCTATAAAATTAATAAAAACTTTATATGAAGAAATTTCAAATTTACTTTTAATTTGATTTGATTTGATTTGATTTAATTTAATAAAAAGTAAATATAAAAATTAAATAATTTCCATCTTCAAGAAGAATAGTTTGTCTTTTCCTATTAATCTTATAATTTATAAAATCCAATTGATGGTACTTGTGTTAAGATGGAAGCTTCTGAAATTACATGCATCTAGCGTCATGCTGATGTTGCATATTGACGTTACTCTCTCTTCGTCCCACCCAACTTAGGATAATTTGTCATTTTTAACGACTCACTCAACTTACGACATCCCAAAATGGCAAGTACTCCCTCCGTCCCAACGAAAAAGCCATTTATTTCCTTTTTGGGCGTCCCATTTAAAAAGCCACTTTCCCAAAAAGAAAACCTTAAATCACTATTCTCTCCACTCATTCTCTCTCCTACTTTACTTTTACACTCACAACATTCTCTTTCTTACATCACCTCCCACTCATTCTCTCTCCTATTTAATTTTTCATACTCACGACATTTAAACTTTTTCTCTTTCCTATATCACATTTCTTATTTTGCGTGCCCGGCTAATTTTGTGGCTCTTTCACTGGGACGGAGGGAGTATATATTATTTTTATATTTCATGGGACCCACTTATTATAATAACAACAACAATCTCATTACTATATCTCACACTAATTATCTCTCATATTTTACTTTTTATACTTACAATACTTCTCCGCTAATTCTTTTTACACTTATTATATTAGTATTTTTTTAATTTTTGTACCAAAAAAAAGAAAATTCTAAATCAGGACGAAGGGAGTATCTTTAGGTGCACAAAATCTAGGGAGAAACGCGTTTCTCCATAAGTTATGGAGAAACGGGTCCCGACATGCCCAACGAATGATGAGCTAGATAGCTTTAAACCTTATTAAAGTGATATCCGTAAACCTTCAAATGAATATCCGTAAACCTTCAAAATGTTTACGGATATACATTTGAAGGTTTACAGATATCCGTAAAACCTTCAATAGCAATTTACGGATATGCCCTAACACATTTCTGGATATGCACCTAACGGTTTTCGGATATTCACCTAACGGTTTCTGGATATACATTTCACATCCTTCGGCTATCAAATACAAAGCTTCGGATATCAACCTGCAAAGCTTACGGCTATCAAATGTAAAGCTTCACGGATATCCGAAGCTTTTGGTCTTGGCCTTGGGTTTTTTTTTTCCTCGATATACATTTCACATCCTTACGGCTATCAAATACAAAGCTTACGGATATCAACCGCAAAGCTTCGGCTATCAGAATGCAAAGCTTCGGATATTCGAAAGGAAGCTTTTGGTCTTTAACGCTTGGGTTTTTTTACGGTTGCTATCAAATGTAAAAACACTGCTTTTATGAAAAACACGTTTCTCCATAGTTATGGAGAAACGCGTTTCTCAGCAGACGTAATCCTTTAGGTGAGACCTTTTCACTGTCTTCTAACTTCTAAGAAATAATTGCATGTGGAAAACTGATTTATGTCTTTGGGAGAAAGTTCAACTTAATCTGCCGAATACAGTTTTTCTAACGTGTTCATATTTGTGGATTTTAATACTCACTCCGTCCCACTTCAAGTGTCACTTTTTACCCAAAATAATGTTCCGTTTGAAGTGTCATCTTTCCTAAAATGAAATGTTTTATTAATATTCTATTATCCCATCCACTATTCCCTCCACTAATTCTCTCTCCTCTACACTCACAACACTTTTTAAATTCATTATTTCCTCCACTAATTCTCTCTCCTATTTTCAAATTACACCCACAACATTTTTTTCTTCCCTCTTTTTTTCTTAATTTGCGTGTCACCCCTAAAAGGGTGACACTCTTGATGGGACGGAGGGAGTATACAGTTTTTTTTAATGTAAGGACACACATTTAGCTTCTTAAATAAGAAAATTAATGTATTTATTAAATTATTTTAACTTACTAATTTCTATAATTTATCTTACTTTAATCTATTCATTTTCATAATTAAAGAAATATTTTTTTATATATGTAAATTTGCATATCTATAGAATACAGTATATAAATACATTAGTTAGCTTATTTAAAAAGCTTAATGTATGCCGTTATAACACATAGTATTAAAAAAATCGTTTAATATAAATATACGCTACTTTTTTCAATATTTGCTAAAGAATTACCATTGGAATATACAGATTATAGAATAAATTGAATGGGTTGGTGAGACATTATTGTTAAGTCATTGACAATTAATAGACGGCCTCATTTGGTTTAGAGTTCAGATGTGATTACACTCAATCTATAATAGCCCCAGCTTTATGCTATCATTTTTTTTCAAGTTTAGTATAAAGTTTTCATGATATTAATTAATTACTTAGTTTATTGTAAACCGTAAACAAAACCTAATCTATTATCTATTACAAATCAATCAGAAACAATCTAATTAATTACAAATCAAGCACACAAACAAAAACAACCCTATAAAAATGTGAAACTCGAACTATTGGATTAATGACATCAAAGTTTGGTGACGGATATGGTTATATACAGAGAAAATTATATACAGGAAACGAAATATTCCAACGCTGTCCTTGCCCGTCTCGTGTAAGTATACACGAGATGTAATCTATAATTTCGTGTATAAGTACACGTGATGACTCGTATACACGCACACGAGATGTCTCGTGTACATATACACGAGACACATCTCGTGTGAACTCACACGAGACACATCTCGTGTGAGTTCACAGGAGATGTGTCTCGTGTGAGTTCACACGAGATGCTTTCTGTCTCTAAACCCAGTTCATACGATAGGTATATAAAAGAATATTTTGATAATTTACTTGCTTCCCTGAAAATTGAGTTCCCTGTATTTAGTATTTGCCTTTGGTGACGCCTAAGCTAGAAGATTAAATAAGCAATGGTGTAATTCCGGTGATATTCTAGCGGTTGGGAATATTGGTTTGACCAATATTTGATTGAAATTAAATGTATTTCCATTTTGTGTAAATGAAAGATAAATTACATATTTATAATCTACATTTGGAGTAGATTAACGTGATATGTTTATTTTCTCAAAATCAATTTGTGGTGAATCAGAAATTAATGCTCAAAGTATGTAATTTGAAATGAGTTTATGAAGAGTTTGTGAATATGGAATGTCATATCCCACATTGCCTAGAAACCAAAAGGTATGAGAGTTTTTTAACTCATCCACTTGAAGGAGGTAACAATCAAGTGGTATCCTCCTTACCATTCAACCTAGTGGAGCATTGAGCTAACCATGCAAGTATTGGCCCAATTATGCTAATTTTGGACTAGCCCAAAATTACTCCAAAATTGCGAAGCGGCACAATGGGCGTTTTAGGGCGCACTTTGCACGTCGGTAGGAGCTATTGGAGCCTTAAACTTTTGACGAAAGTTGATTCGGTTCGTGGCATGGTTCGGTCAGATAGGGTTGAACCGGGTTTGGTGTGAGATTGACTCGGCTAGGACGAGTTTAGGGCTGGTTCGGGTTCGATCCGCTGATTGGATTCATACATGAATCTGGTTGGTCCGTGACCCTTCGCACAGGTGCGGGTCGGTACGGATGTACCCATTGGCACTGGTTCGGGCCGGTTCGTTGAATCTGGTTCATCGATCAGGTGCGATCGGACTGCCCAGATTTACCCAAATCAAATTATGCCTATTACCCAACATATACCTGTGACTCTTCGAAAACAATAAATAAACCCCCAAAATGTCAGTTTACATCATCCAAATCATTCAAGCAATCAAGTATTAAAGAGTTTAGTTAGTTAAAAGCATATTGTTGCATTCTCCTCCCTCCAAGTTCAGAATTTTCGAACATTGTTAGTTCGTAGGTTTCCTGATTTGAAGTGCTTCCATCAGGATTTGAAAAGTCGTTTCATCTTACGGGAGGATTACCGTTTTAACCGTTAGCACCAGTACGGGGCAAATTCTTCTTAGGGAGATTGTGTTTTCACAAGACTCGACTTAGTTCTGTTAATTCTATTACGTTAATTTTTCCAGTTATCAATTTTCGCCACTTCATCTTCTTCTTGTTTTATGATTTTCCATTTTCAAGAAATTATTTTATTTTGAAATTATTTCAATTTTCGAAATACTTTCGATAACAATCGTAAGAAGAATTTTCTTGGTTTTAAACAAAAAGTTTTTTTGAGAATGGCTAATGAAAAAGAGTCATCCCAATCTTCTGGGGCTACTCCCAACCTGAACCCCGATGCAACTACCCAGATTGTTGCACCTGTTCCTGCTCCGACTCACCCGACACATGGTGAGAAACCAACGAAGTTCACTGGGGTGGACTTTAAAAGATGGCAGCAAAAGATGTTGTTTTATCTTACGACCCTCAGTTTGCAGAAGTTCTTACAAGAGCCCCCCTGCAATTGCTATTGATGATCCTGACCAGCCAAGATGGATTGCCAAGGAGGTGTGGGATCATGGTAATTTCTTGTGCAGAAATTACATTCTGAATGGATTAGATGATGCACTATACAATGTGTATTATCTGGTTGCAACGACCAAAGAGTTATGGAACACTTTGGAGTGAAAGTACAAAATCGAAGATGCCGGTTCAAAGAAGTTTGTAGTTGGCAAGTACCTTGATTTCAAGATAGTTGACTCGAAGACCGTTGCCAGCCAAGTTGATGAGTTTCAGTTGATTTTGCATAAATTAACTGCTTAAGGAATGGTTATGAATGAACCATTCAAGGTGGCTTCAATCATTGAGAAATTGCCACCTGCCTGGAAGGACTTCAAGAACTATCTCAAGCATAAGCGCAAGGAGATGGGACTAGAAGACCTGATAATTCATCTTCAAATTGAGGAAAGAACAGTAAGAAGAATGAGGCTAAGGCTGAAGCCAAGGATAACAAAGGTAAAATGGAAGTATCTTGCTGAAACTAGCACAAGCAATAATAAGTTGAGGAAGCATTCAGGGAATGCTAGGAAGATGATGGCCAAGAAGCCGACAAAAGATTGATATAACTGTGGCAAACCTGGCCATATAGCAAAGGATTGCCGTCACCCAAGAAGGGAAGACCAAAGAGGCAACATAAATCAAGCCAACGTAGTTGATGACATGGAGCTTGATTTTGCTGCTATGGTGTTTGAAGCCAATTTGGCTAAGTTGGATGACAATCCAAAGGAATGGTGGATAGATACAGGTGTTGCCTGCCATATTTGTGCATATAAGGAGAGCTTCTCGTCCTACACTCCCATTTCCGGAAGGAAGCTGTATATGGGAAACTCTGCTACTTCTAAAGTTGTGGGCATTGGAAAAGTTGTGTTAAAGATGACTTCAGGCAAGGAGTTGACTTTACTGGATGTGTTGCATATCCCAGACATTCGTAAGAACCTGGTTTCTGACGCTCTATTGAGCAAGGCCAGTTTTAAATTAGTGTTTGAATCCGACAAGTTTGTGTTAACCAAAAATGGTCTTTCCCTTGGAAAAGGTTACCTCGAGAAGGGCCTTTTCAAGATGAATGTAATGAACGTAATCCACCCTGAGGTGAAGAATAAAAGTGTTGTTTCTTATGTTTACTTGTTGGATAGTCCTAGCTTATGGCATGATAGATTAGGATACGTAAATTTTAACACAATTAAGAAGTTAGTGAATAAAGATTTAATTCAGATGTCTAAATCCGATTCGACTGACAAGTGTGAAATTTGTGTTGAGGCAAAAATGACTAAGGCACCATTTAATGCATTAATAAGAAACACAAAACCTCTTGAATTGATTCACACATATATTTGTGATCTAAAGTTAGTGCAAACTCGAGGTGTGAAAAAGTATTTCATTACTTTTATAGACGATTGCACAAAATATTGTTATGTATATCTATTGAAAAGTAAGGATGAAGCCTTAGGGGATTTTCAAACTTATAAGAATGAAGTTGAAAATCTACTTAATGTAAAAATTAAGAAGATTCGAAGTGATAGAGGAGAAGAATATGTTGCTCCGTTTGAAGACTTATGCTCGGAATCTTGCATAATTCATCAAACGAAAGCACCATATACACCTCAGTCTAATGGAGTAGCTGAACGCAAGAATCGTACTCTTAAAGAGATGATGAATGCAATATTGATAAGCTCTGGCTTACCCGATAACTTGTGGGGGGAAGCCATACTCTCTTCCAACTACATTCTTAATAAGATACCTAAGAAAGGAATTGATAATACTCCTTATGAATTATGACATAATTGTAAGCCTTATTATAAATACCTCAAAGTGTGAGGGTATTTGGCTAAGGTTGAAGTACCTAAGCCTAAGCAAGTCAAGATCGGACCTAAGACGATTGACTGCATTTTCATAGGATATGCAAACAATAGTAGTGCATATCAATTTATAGTGCACAAATCAGACATTCCTGATATGAATGAAGGAATGAAGATAGAATTAAGGAATGCTATATTCTTTGAAAATATATTTCCTTCTAAGGAACGAAAAGAAATAAGTTCTAACAAGAGAAGTTATGAAACTGCGAATGGTTCTTCACAAGATAAAGAAGTAGTAGAAGAAGAAGGACCCAGGCGCAGTAAGAGGTCAAGAGTTGAAAAATCTTTTGGTCTTGATTTTCTTTCTTTCATGTTAGAAAATGAACCTGCAACTGTTAAACAAGCATTATCCAGTCCGGATGATCCGTTCTGGAAAGAAGCTATTAACAGTGAAATAGAGTCCATTATGAACAATCATACTTGGGAGTTGGTTGATCTTTCTAAAGGATGCAAACCGTTGGGTTGCAAATGAATTCTTAAAAGGAAGTATAAGGATGATGGATCTATTGATAAGTTTAAAGCTCGATTGGTAGCCAAATGGTTTAAACAAAAGGAGGGATATGATTTCTTCGATACATATTCCCATGTTACGAGGATCACATCCATTCGTGTTCTCATTGCTATTGTTGCAGTGCATAACCTTGAGACACATCAAATGGACGTGAAAACAGCTTTCTTGAATGGAGATCTAGATGAAGAGATTTACATGGAACAACCTGAAGGGTTTGTTACTCTTGGAAAAGAGCAAAAGGTGTGTAAACTTGTAAAGTCATTGTACGGACTAAAACAAGCACCTAAACAATGGCATGAGAAGTTTGACCGAACAATGTTGTCAAATGGATTCAAGATAAATAAATGTGACAAGTGTGTCTACATTAAAGGGACATCTGAACCATTTGTAATAGTCTGTCTTTATGTAGACGACATGTTGATAATGGGAAGTACTCATGAACTGATCATGAATACTAAGGCCATGTTAAAGAAAAAATTTGACATGAAGGATATGGGATTAGCTGATGTTATTAGGAATATAGATTTCTAGAACATCAGAATGAATAATCCTATCACAGTCCCATTATCTTGAAAATGTTCTTCGAAAATTTAATGCCATTGACAGTCCACCGACTAAGACTCCAGTAGACATGAGTCTACACTTAGTCAAGAACGTCGCTGAACCAGTTTCTCCACTGGAATATGCTAGGATAATTGGAAGTCTAATGTACTTAACAAACTGTACACGTCCAGACATCGCATATTCAGTGAGCAAGCTGGGTAGGTTCACAAGTAATCCCAGTAATGATCATTTGAAAGCCTTAACGAGAGTATTGAGGAATCTAAAATATATAAGGAATTGTGGGTTACTTTATAGAAGATATCCAGAAGTATTAGAAGGATACTATAATGCTAATTGGATGTCTGCACAAAAGACTCCAAGTCCACAAGTGGATATATTTTCACAATAGGTGGAGGAGCGGTGTCATAGAAATCTTCCAAACAAACTTGCATAGCTCGATTAACGATGGAATATGAGTTTATATCCCTAGACAAAGCTGGAGAAAAAGCTGAGTGGCTAAAGAATCTTTTGGAAGATATTCCTTGTTGGAATAAACCTATGCCCGATGTACCAATACATTGTGATAGTCAGTCAGCAATAGGAAGGGCACAAATTAGTATGTATAATGGTAAGTCTAGACATATACGTCGTAGACATAATACCATCAGACAATTGATCTCTAATGGAATTATCGTTGTTGACTATGTGAAGTCAAAGGATAATCTAGCGGATCCACTTACTAAAGGTATAAGCAGAGATCAAATGTTTACGTTATTAAGAGGAATGGGTTTAAATGCCACAGCAAAAGAACTTTCTTAGCGGACACTCTACCTTGAAAATTGGAGATCCAAAGCCCTTGGTTCAAAGAGACAACTAAGTTTTGAGAGTTCAGTAGAAACACTTGGAACCTTTTCATACTCATTCCTAGAACAATCCAAGTGTATGCACCTAAAGCAGTGGTGAGGTTAAGTTGAGAAAACTTTTAATGATTCCTATACCTACGTGGTGGAGTCGCAGGATACTCTTTATAGGAGATCACCTATATAAGTAAGAAGTAATATGGGCCGCTTCTAAATGAAACACTTATGAAGTAGATACGGTCCAGGGCCGAAATTGACAAAAACGTGAGAACAAAACGTGTTAGAGTATTATTGTGCAAATACTATTGTCTTGGTATACACTATACAATCAAGTTGGTTCAAAGTATTGCGCTACTAAAAGGTTAGTATATCCGATAGTATCTTACTAGGGAAGATTCAAGGCCACAAGCTATCTATCCCAATGCAATAATAGTTCGTCGGGATTCTGAACGAATCTGCGTTCATGCATGTGAATGTGGTGCCCAAAATCTTTTTTGTGTTTTAATTTGGATTCACTTGAGTTTGAAAACATCCGGTTTAATTTGTAAAAATGGAGTCGCCACGCCATTTTGATTTCCTCAAAACTTTGAAAAAAAGGAATTAGGGTGCGGAGGTTAAGTTACCCCTTGGGAAGAACGGATCGTCGTTCACCCAAGGTGCCTTGCCGAAGCAAGTCTTCCAAGATTCCATTTTTCGTGCTTGCTTGCGTGCTTTCTTGTGTGCTTGTGTTGAAAAGAGGGGGGGATGTTCCAAGTTGTCTTCCGGACGTATAAACCATTTAGTTGGTTATCGCTCGGGATTCCTTGGATTTTTATGTGTTCGGGACTTTGATCCCGTCCTCATCTTGGACTTGTGATCATCACTATTTGACCTTGGGCCATGTGTGATCGAGAGAAGGACTCTCTCTTATAGTCCAAAATGAGGTTCTTTCGAAAGGAGTATCCTTAGCCCATCAATCCTACATCTTGAGACGATTGAGCTTGTATAGGGACTATTATGCTCGTCTCAAGTGATGATCAGAGATATAGGGTTCAAGGTTTATCCCTTTCTAAAGAGATTGTGGCACCTTTAATGGAAGAAACAATGTAAAGATAGGATCTTTACACCGGTCCGCTCCAAAGGATGCATCACATACCAAAGGGGACTAGGGGAAGGGTATAAAGATTGGATCTTTATGCTCTTCCTATGCTTTTCGTGCCTTAGGAAGGTCACTAAGCAATCCTAGGAAATTGAGATCCAATCACGAGGGACATGAAGGATGCATTATAAACTAAAAATGACATTTTTAATGAAAAAGATGACATTTTGATACAAAGGATGCTATTTGTTTGCAAAGGATGCTTTTTGATGTTAAAGAAATGATCTTTAATGCAAAGGATGCATCTTTATGTGTAAAAATGAAGTTTCAAGTGCAAAGGATGCAAATTTTATGCAAAGATAACATTTTTATGAGCAAAGGATGCATAAAGATATCATTTTTAGGAGCAAAAGATGCTACTTTAATGCAAAGGATGCAAAAGGAGGGGGATATGATCTACATGCCTAAAGATATGATCTTTGATGACAATGTACCAAGTCCCAAGCAAATATATAGTAATATGTAAAGCAAGGAGCAAATATATCACATATATACAAGCATAATGCAAGATAAAGGGGATGAGAGGTTACCAATGGTGGTGACCTCTTTCTCTTGGAGGTTTGCCTAGGGAAGGGACCAACTTTTGGAGGTTTTAAGGAGGAGGGAGGTGGTTTTTGGCACTCTCAGCTCTTTGTATTTTCGTAGTGTTATTTTGGCAGAGTTTCAATGCTGAAAACTGTATATCAAAATGGGTAGCGGAGGCCTCTATTTATAGGCACTCTGGGAAAAGCTAATGAAGCCGTGCGGCCTAGAGTTCTATCCTAATGCAGCCGTGCGGCATTATCCACAATGACTCAGCACATTTCAAGAATCATACAAGGTGGCCTTCTAGAAGGGTTTTTATATTAAAGGAAAACGTGGTTTTTTAATTCCAAGTAATTCCTTCACCCCTCGGAAGGTTCGAAACAGTTCCCGAATTGCTCCTGAACTTTAGGAAAGTCCAGGGAATTGCCGGGAAACTTAACCGAAAGGCATGAGCCAGATTTGGGTACTTACAGAAGCCCCTCGGCAACGTCACTTGCAGGGCGAGTGGGGTTGTCGATAGAAAAGGATCCGATCTGGCGAATGCCGAGACGAATTGGGTGACCAAGGTGGTCGAGTGGCTGAACCTTTGGAAGGCTACCTACATATCCCGAATGGGAATCAAGCCATAATCGTAGTTCAGAATCCATTGGGGAAAGGGGGTGTCATATGTGATGAATTGGCTGAACCTAAAGTAGGCTACCTACGTATCCCGGAGGAATCAAGCCAGGCCGTAGTTCAGAATAAGATCCGCTGAGGAATGGCGAAGAGAAACTGGTCTCTTGCTGGGGAAATAGAAGGGAAAGTGACCTGGGAGGTCAAGCGACTGATCCTACTGGGGATATGCTAGACGAAGGAAGTGACCGATGTGGTCGGATATCTAGACCTCTATGAGGGGCTACTTCACCACTGAGGAATGACGAAGGAACAGGGTGACCAATGTGATCGGATGGCTGGACCTTTAGGAAAGGCTACCTACGTATCCCGGAGGAATCAAGCCTTGGTCGTAGTTCAAGCCTCACTAGATAGTTAGGAACATGTCTAGGATCCTTGAAGTTTTGACAATTAATGGAGGAGTCATCCTAATTAACAATTAATAGAGGTTGTCACCTGATTGACAATTAATGGAGGTTGTCACCTGATTGACAATTAATGAGGTTATCACCTGAGGAGACTAAAGCTTACGTCACTATCGAGGAGATAGAGGTAGTTAAATTTTGGAGAACTTGAGCATACTTCTAAATCTGTGATTGAGGTAGCTAAAGTTTGGAGAACTTGAGCGTACTTCTCAATTTGTGATAGAGGTAGTTTAAGTTTGGAGAACTTGAGCATACTTCTCAATCTGTGATTGAGGTAGCTAAAGTTTGGAGAACTTGAGAGTACTTCTCAATCTGTGATAGAGGTAGCTTAAGTTTGGAGAACTTGAGCGTACTTCTCAATCTGTGATAGAGGTAGCTAAAGTTTGGAGAACTTGAGCGTACTTCTCAATCTGTGATAGAGGTAGCTTAAGTTTTTGAGAACTTGAGCGTACTTCTCAATCTGTGATAGAGGTAGCTTAAGTTTGGAGAACTTGAGCGTACTTCTCAATCTCTTTCGAATCAGAGATAGAGGTAGCTAAAGTTTGGAGAACTTGAGCGTACTTCACCATCTGTGAGATAGAGGTAGCTAAAGTTTGGAAAACTTGAGAGTACTTCTCAATCTCTTTCGAATCAGAGATAGAGGTAGCTAAAGTTTGGAGAACTTGAGCGTACTTCTCAATCTCTTTCGAATCAGAGATAGACGTAGCTAAAGTTTGGAGAACTTGAGCGTACTTCTCAATCTGTGATAGAGGTAGCTTAAGTTTGGAGAACTTGAGCGTACTTCTCAATCTGTGATAGAGGTAGCTAAAGTTTGGAGAACTTGAGCGTACTTCTCAATCTGTGATAGAGGTAGCTTAAGTTTTTGAGAACTTGAGCGTACTTCTCAATCTGTGATAGAGGTAGCTTAAGTTTGGATTTCGACAATTCGGAGGTTGTCACCTAGCGTTATTTCGTTATAACAGAAGTAACGGAGGCGACTGGGGAGAGAAATTAATTCTTCTTGGAGATAACGGATATACTTGGGATCACAGCGTTACTCTAGTTAAGAAATAACGGGAGTTGTATGCCCAAGTGGAAAGTCCAGGGGTAAAGATGTAATTTCTGCTCAGAGAAAAAGAAGCTGCCCGACATGAGACGGGGGCAAAAGAGGCCGTACGGCCAGAAGTTTATTTTCACCAGTTTATTTAAAACTGGAGTTGGACGGGCATTGGGCACCGTTGCCACCCTTCTGCTGTCGAGGAATAGAGAGAGAGGAGAGAAAGAATTTTCGAAAATTCTTCAATTCCTTTGCTTCTTTTGATTTAGATGGATCCGAAAGGGAATCTGCTGCCTAGGCAAGCACGGAGGAACATCTCTGAGGCCGCTCGAAGGAGGAGGAGGGAGCTTGTCCGAACGGAGAGGAAGTATGACTTCAATACGCCTCCATCGGAGCTTTATCCCGGTAGGGGAGAGCACAAATCGACGAAACCTCAATCGGTTGGGGTAAGCATTCTTGATTTGCTCGATTCCATCAATTTTGATTGAATTTTGATTGATTTTAGGGCTTGACCCGAGTTTTAGGAATTTCTCAAATTTTTCTAGGATTTTTGTCGATGATCTTGGAATTTTGATGATTAACCTATGAGGCTAAAAAGATAAACGAACATGCATGTGCAATTTATTTGAAAAATAATGAGAATGACCCATTTTTTTTTGAAAATAATTGTCTAAAATGTGACGGAGTTCTTGCATGTGCTAGAACTAGGTCAATTTTCGATCATGGATGAGGAAACGGGATTTTGGACGATGAAAAGGATTCATGCATGCCATTTTTTAAAAAATTAATGCTTATGTGCAAATAATTTTGAAAATCAGAATTTTGTGCTTAGGAGAGCAATGATGTGTTTCAAATGATGAAAGACACGTTTTCTATGCAAAGGATGCTAGAATTTTTTTTTTATGAATGCTTTTCTTTTGAAAATATGTGCACTTTTGAATATATGCATGCTTTTGAAATGAGATGAAGGACTGACACGCTTTTTGTTGTGTTCTCTTACAGGAGAACAAGTCTAGGGGACCTTCTGAGGTGACGGTGAAGCTATGGGAGAGGATGCCCGACTTTGAGAAGGATGGGGTGAACCCCAAGCAGCTAGTGAGGGCTACCGGCCTTGATTTGTTCATTGAGGCTATTGGCAGAGGCATTCATGTGACCTCGAAGAGCAAGGGCTTGATCCAGGCCCTCTCGGAGTTATAGTGGGACACCACCCACAACTTTCACCTTAGCTGGGGGGAGCTTACAGTGACGCCCGCAGATTTTACTGCTATCACTGGCTTGCAATTCACCGGGAGGCCTGTGACCTGGAGAGACCATATCATGGCAGAGGAGTTCAGGGCTCTGGTTGGGTTTGATCTCAGTCCTAAGGGACTGGGGATGGAGACGAGGAATGTTGAGGTGGCAGTCCTGAACTGCATGCAGGGATTTGCTGCCAATGAGGTGACTGCCCACCAGCTTGCGAGAGCTTTTCTGTGATTGATGCTGTCAGTCACTATCTTTGCCAACTCTGGGACTTTGGCTATGCTATGCCTTCTGGACTCCTTGGAGGATGTGGATGAGATTGGGACGGTCTCTTGGGGTGAGGCCGGATTGGTGGAGCTTTACTTCTCCTTGGACATGTACAGCCGGAACAAGGCTGCCTCTATGGACTGCTTCTCCTTTGCGCTTGAGGTATTCTTACCTTCTTTCCTTTCTATTTTCCTTTCTGTCTTTGAGACTTTATGAGAGAAATGACCCTTCTATGTTTTGAACATGTAGGTCTGGTTTTGCGAGGTGATCAGGTTCTTTCCGTGGAACTAGTAGAGTGATTCTACCATCTTCCCTGCTATGATCTGTTGGAGGGGAGATGCTAGAGACAAGTTTACCGGGAAGACCCGGATCACTTTTGACTACAAGATGGTGAGACCAATCATCAACAGGGATGGGCATGATGGAGTTGACTTCTACCCTTAGGGGAGGTACCTGGAGGTTCTGCTAGGGGATGCCGTGGAGGCAACTAGGAAGAGGAGGTGGCTGACGGGCCTGACATGTGATGTCATTTATCTGGGGGACCGTTTTTCCAGGTATCATGGCCATGTCCCTCCATTTGATGCCATTACTCCTCACGATCCTCCAGCGCGGATGCTGCAGCCCAGGGACTGGTCGGCGGATGACATAGCGAGGTATCAGGCAAGCGTGGCGGCTGAGGAGTATTTTGATCTAGCTACCCTGTATGCTACCTTTGTGGAGCAACGGTTGAGGACGCCACAGAAGCTAGTGAAGTTGGCTGTCACTCAGGGGTATGGGGAAGCCGAGCCTACTGACCCGCCGATGCCTCCTGCTCATCTCTCTTATGTGGTCAATGGGGTACCGAGGAGGTTCAGGATACCTGTCCCCGACACGAGGGAGCCCCAATATACTCTGCCGCCTGACAGCACTGTGAGTACACTTTAGGGTTTTTCCCTTTTTCAGATTTCTTTGCTTTCTGCAATTTTGAGATTTTTCTGAAATTTTCTTCTCTTTTTCTCAGGTTCCAGCTCGTACTTATGACGGCTTGGTCAGGCAGAATAGGGGTTGGAAGGATGTGTGCCGGTCCCTTGTGAAGAAGCTGGCTTGCGCTTCAAAGGCTGCAGTGAACGTGCAGGAGCCCGTGCGCAAAAGAAGGCACGTCGGGGGTACATCATCCACCTCATCGGCCTCGGAGTATTCTTCTAGTGCCATGCCTCGGGGACAGGGACCCAACGCTGGCATCCTGGAGCAGCTAGATGAATACGAGCATATGAATGCCCATCTTTCTGATGCGAGTGACAGTGAAGATTTGATGAGGGAGACGAGTAGTGACGGCGAGGGGTCGGAGGCCTAAGAGGTCCTTAGGGTTGATCTAGGAGGAAGGAAACAAACAATGAACAATTTTATGCACAATTTGTCTATTTTTTGCTTTATTTGGGCGCCGATGGGGCGAAAACAATGTAATACTGTTTTATTTGCTTTTCTAATTTATGCTTTATGAATTTACATATTACTTGAGCTCGGGGCAGTTTTTTGCTTGGAATTGGGGCTGAAACTGGGCCAAAATGATTTGTGATGACACATAACTGCATGGTTGGTGTTTGGATATGTTTTTGTACATGTTTTTGTTGGAAAAGTGGGGTGAAAAATCCCTTTGGGCAGCAACTTGGGTTGCTGCAGATTTTTTCCTGCAGAGAGAAAATGAGGCCGTGCGGTCTGGACCTGGGAGCAAATGAAGCCGTGCGGCTAACAGTTCTGTCTGGACTGGTCTTTTTTCAAAATAAAACCAAGGCTTGGCCATTTCATTTCATTTTCACCCTAGACTTGTCCCAACTGATCCCAGAGCATATTTTTGACCTAAAGATATCAACTTTGATCATCTTGCAATGGAGAAACCCGTCAGATTGCAAAAGGGGAAAAGAGGCCGTTTTCTGTCCGATCTTCAATCTTGGGTGAGACATAACTTTCAATCTCACAAGGGGCTGTTCGATGCTACCTTCAAGATCAAATCTTTATGGCATTTGAAGGATCTCCCGCCCGATTGGGACCTTTTGAGGGCCGCGGCAAGGTTCTGGGATGTCCGTAGACACGTTTACTGCTTTTCTTACAACGAGCTTGTCCCAACCTATGAAGACTTCCGAGCCTTGATTGGGGGTCCAGAAATTGAGGCTATAATGATTCCTCTGATCGAAGATGTGCCGGTGGCGGCAAAGTTGGCATCTTTTCTGCAAATCTCTCTGGGAGAGGCTGAGGGGATGATGATAGCTCCGGATAGGATTGACCTTCGATATCCCAAGTGTGCTTGGGGTCTCCGGATATGGCTACGACCACGGCGGCTATGGATGCCTTTATTCTCTGCGTATTCTCATCTCTGTTCACTGCTGAGTCCGTGGGGATTTGTCATGGTGGCCTCTTGGACATGATTAGGGATTGCAGGGCTGGGAAGGATATTATCCCACTGGTTTTGGGTGAGACCCTGCATGGTATTGACAGGATGCTAGAGGAGACCATTTCATGAGGTCCGGGAGCCCGGTCGTGTTGACCTTATGGCTGCAGGAGAGGCTCGGGGCTTTTCCAGGGGCTTTGTCGACTCAGTGCCCTTGGGTGATTTCTCGGAGGGGTTCGCCTAGGCAGCAGGACCAGGGTGACTGGGAGCTGATGATGGCTAGGTTGTCCACTTCGGATATTCATCGGTGGGTACCTCACCGGAGGTTGCAGACCGTGAGGACATTTCAGAGTCCTATGTGGTGAGGGTTCCGTGGTTTTCTTGGTCATCCTTCTACATACCCCGCTTGGTATCCAGCAGGTTCGGGGCCTTACAGAGCCGTTGGGCGATTGGGAAGACATTCGTACCATGGAGGTGGTGCCTTTAGACATGAGGGATCCAGCCAGCTTCTCATTCTTCTCGAGGGCTTGGACATATACTATTTTTCCACCCAGGGCCATTCTCAAGAGCAGGAAGAGTACCATCTTGACTACGGCCTTCTTGGATTGGTATGAGAGGGAAATGGGAGCGACTCAGGTCATTTTGGGAGAGAGACGTCAGGCTTTATTGGGCCGATCGCGACTCGAGTAGGACTCTGAGGGAGACTGAAGCTAAGGCGAGTCGCCATAACCAGTCGGGTGATCTTATCAAAGACATGGAGGCTCGATATGAGAGGCTTTCTGAAGTCGCTCCCTTGATTGAGGCTCAGAGGGAGGAAGTGCGGACTCGTGCCCGGGTTGAGAGGGCACTTATTGACACAGGTTTGATGGAGGCTCCAGTGAGGATATCGGAGATCGGGATGAGGGAGACCGACATCATAGAGAAGAAGAGAAAGAACACTCGACGAGGTCGAGGTAAAGGGAAGAAGACCAAAGAAGACTCAGTGAATGACGACTGATAGATCTTTTCCTAGGATTCCCTTATTGCCATTTGCAAACACAGTAGTTTATTAGGCATTTTATTGTATTTTAGATCCTTGTAGCAGGTTAGCAGAGTCAAGAGTAGACCATGCTTGAACTCATCAAGAAATTTTTAACTTGTATTTAACAAAGATATGATCGTAGAAATTAATCAATACACATTTCATGGAAATTTCAGATGTCTTATTGATTGCTTAGGACCCGTTTCATGGAAACTTGATTGCCCTTTATTATTTATTGTTTAGACCGAACCATATATGGCTGCCTACGTTTCCCTTTTACAAGAAAGACTAAGGGGCTCAGGTCTTCGTAGTTCATTCTGGTGAACTATCGGAATTAGGTCTTTTGGCCTTTTTTTTTTTTTTTAACGTGCAACCTTGTTTTTTGCCTAGACCGCCCTTTTTAGGGTTTTTCAGCCTAGCTGGGCATTACTCTTTTTCCACTAAGATTTTTTTTTCTTTTTTTTATGTGCAACCCCGTTTTTTGCCTAGACCGCCCTTTTTGGGTTTTTCAAATTTAGCCGGGTATTACTCTTTTGCACTAAGATTTTTTCTCCTTTTTTTTTCTCTCTTTTTTTTTTTATATATATATATATATATATATTTATTTTCAGACATGGTACCTTCGGAGCTTATCGCCGTTGACTGGGTGGACAAAAGGATTGCCGTCCAGGTCTGCAAGCTTCATTGTTCCTCCCGATAGTATCTTCTGCACCACATACGGGCCGATCCAAACGGGTTTCCACTTTCCCAGGGGGTTGTCTCTGGTAGGGGGCTTCACTTTCAGCACTAAGTCACCCTCTTAGATGTCTCTGGCTTTGACTTTCTTGTCAAATGCTCTGGCCATTCGCCTCTGGTAGGCTCGGGTGTGTTTCATGGCCTTGAGACTTCTTTCGTCGAGCAGGGCCAACTCATCATGCCGGCTACGTAGCCATTCTACTTCGTTGACACTGTTTTCCAGGAAGACCCTTAGTGATGGGATTTCCAACTCCACTGGTAACACTGCTTCCATCCCGTAGGTTAGGGCAAAAGGAGTTTCTCCCGTAGCTGTTCTGACAGACGTTCGGTAGCCCCAGAGTGCCAGGTGCAGCTTTTCGGGCCAATCACGACCACGGGTGGCCATTTTTCGGATGATCCGTTCGAGCGTCTTATTGGAAGCTTCCACGGCTCCGTTAGTCTGAGGTCTGTATGGGGACGACTTGTGGCGAGTGATTCTGACTCGACAAAGAATCTATCGCAGCCTTCCTTCAAAGTGTGACCCGTTATCAGAAATGATCTCATTGGGCACCCCGTATCTACACATAATGTTTTCTTTGATGAATTGGGCTACCTTCTTGGAAGTGAGGACCTTGTAGGACTTGGCCTCTACCCACTTGGTGAAGTAGTCGACTGCTACTAACACAAATTCATGCCCATTGCTTCCTGCCGGGGCTATCTTCCCTATCACGTCAATACCCCAAGTTGCGAACAGACAAGGAGTCGTCATGCAGTACAGGTCATGAGGCGGGAGATGTTTGAGGTTAGCAAACCCGTGGCATTTGTCGAACTCTCGGACATGCTGGACACAGTCTGTCTCCATGGAGATCCAATAGTAACCCATTCTAAGGATCACTTGCATCAATGCTCTGGCATTCAAATGAGGACCGCAGGGACCATTGTGGACTTCGGTCATCAACTCTCTAGCCCTTTCTTGGGTGACACACAGGAGGAGTGATCCCTGGTACCGCTTCTTGTACAGGTCGCCTCCTAAAATGACATAATGGGAGGCCAACCTTTTCAGGGCTTGCAAGCTCTTGGCTTTGACACCTTCTTTTGGTCTACCTTCTTCGTCTCTGAAAGCTGACTCTCCATTTTTGAGGAACTGGTAAATTTGATTGTACCACGGTTCCATGATAGGCTCAGGTCCCAAGTCTACTTCACAACAGAAAGCCGGGGCTTCTCTTCTACCCACTCTGAAGGGTTTTATGGCTTTTCCCTCGGGGATCTCTACCAGTGAGGCTAGAGTAGCTAGGGCATCTGCGAACTGTTTTTTCCTCGCGTGTAATGGAAAGTCACTTCTCCGAACCGTCCAATAACTCCTCCATATAGGCATGATACCGCCGAAGACTTGGGTCCACGCCTTCCATTTGTTGGAGACCCGGTTGATGATCGTGGCCGAGTCTCCATAAACTTTGAGCTCCTTGACATTTCTTTTCTAAAGCGGCCTCTAAACCAAAGAATGCAGCTTCGTACTCGGCGACATTGTTCGTGGCAGAAAGTTCAACTTAAGGGCTATAGGCGTGTGCTCATCTTTCGGATCGACCAAGCAGCATCCCTACGCCATTTCCTCTTTTGTTAGCAGCTCCATCAAAGAATAGCCGCCATCGGTTCTCGTGCTCAACTACGAAGATCCCTTCATCTCGGGAATTGGGGTTCGTGCCCGCGGTCCTCATTACTAGGGAAGTTTGCGATGGTCCGACAACGCTTGACCTCGATGGCCTTTCTCGGTCACATAGTTGATGTCATACTCGCCTAAGAAGAAGGACCACTTTGCTAGACGCATCGAGAGGGAAGGCTTATCGAAGATGTACTTGATGGGGTCCATTTTCGAGACCAAGTTCACAGGGTGGGCTTGGCATGTAGTGCTTCAGCCTACCGACTACCTGCACTAGTCCCCGCACAAGTCTTTTCACATGCCGAGTAATTGAGCTCACTTCCTTGCAGCCTTCCTACCGACAAAGTAAATGGCATTCTCTACCCGAGAGTCTTTCTTTTCCCGAGCAAGCATAGCCCCAACCGCCGTATCAAGGATGAGATAGAGCGTAAGAGGTTTCTGTCTATGTGGGGGCATAGCACCGGAGGATGTACTAAGTACGCATTGATTTGGTCAAAGGCATCCCGGCATTCCTCGGTCCATTCTCGTGTCTACATTCTTCTTCATGAGCTTGAAGATGGGCTCGCAGATAGTGGTCAACTCGATTGACGAAACGGCCGATGTACCGCAGCTTGCCCATAAAGCTTTTGACTTCGTCCGGGTTCGAGGTGGCCTCATGTCCATAATGGCTTTGATCTTTCGGGGTCGACTTCGATACCTCGCTCCGTGACCATATACCCGAGCACTTTTCCCTTGTCACTCCGAAGGTGCATTTGGCAGTGGTTTAGTCTCATGGAATGTTGTCTCAGCCTCTCGAAGAACTTTCGCAGTCAACAAAGTGCCGTCCATTCTCGCCTGAGTGGATTATCATGTCGTCGACGTAGACCTCAATCTCCTTGTGGATCATGTCATGAAAAGCGCGGTCGCCGCCCTCTCGATAAGTAGCCCCGGCGTTCTTAAGCCCAAATGGCATCACCGTATAGCAAGAAGTTCCCACGGTGTGGTGAAGGCCGTCTTTTCTTGGTCTTCCTCGGCCATCTTGATCCGGTTGTAGCCTCGCAAAGCCATCAACGAAGGATTTGACTTCGTAGCTGGCAGTGGAGTCCACCAGATGTCTATGTTTGGCAAGGGGTAGTCATCTTTGGGCCGGCCTTGTTCGCATCCCGGAAATCTACACAAAAATAAGACCTTCCCATCGGCCTTGGTTACGGTCCACAATGTTGGATAACCATGTCTGATATTCGATGACTCGATGAATCCTACCCGCAGTAGCTTCTCAATCTCTTCTTTGACCCGTAGAGACCATTCTCGCTTGATCTTCCTCGCTCGCTTTACTGGCTTAGCATCTGGTGCTAGAGGGATTGTGTGCTCTACTATCGAACTGTCTAGCCCCGACATATCCCTGTACGACCATGCAAACACGTCCATGTACTCTCTGAGCAGATTGACCAGTCTGTCCCGTTTAACCCCCTGGAAGAAGTTTCCAATCTGTGTCTCTTTAGGTTCCTCGACAGTACCCAAGTTAACACTTGTCAAAACCTCCTCGGCAGCTTGGGCCCGATTTTCCTCTTTTTCTGCAACCTGCTTAAATATTTCTTTAATGTATTGTTCATTTAGTGTGTTTGCATCTTGTTCAAATGATTCATTATTAACTGTTGTTAAGTTTTGAGTTAATTTATCATTTGTTAAGTTGGCAATAAGGGGATACTCAGAAAGATCTGTCATTTCATTCAAAGCAAGAGGAAAGATGACATTGGTTACATATTCATAATCCTCAGGCGTGAGGCCTTCGGATGACTCGGAGGACTGGAATTCAAAGATTCCTGACTCAACTGACTCTTGACCCTACTGACTCTGGACCCTATACTACTTATTGACTCGAAGTATTTGACGCGGGTTGGACTGGGATTTCACTCTTTCCTGCTGTTGCCCTGGGGAGTAGCAGTCTTGTCAGCTTTCCCATTTGGTTATGCATCCTGTGGACCATCATTGCCTTTGTTGACACCATTCCCATGGGGGATGTCCGACTGATCTGGCGCAATCTCCTTTCCAAATCTGACCGTATCCATCTGTACCTCCGGGGTAGTGGGACCAGTTGCACTTTCGGCATCTGAGAGATAGCTTTCTTCATCATAAAAGTCTTCTGGCCTGTTCACTCTTCTTTCCACATTTTCCCAAACAGGGGGTTGGGACTGATCCTCAGGGACAGTAAGAGTCATCACAAACACATTATGCTCGCCGTGAGTGATGAAGGGTTCCAGAGAGACTTTCATCAACATAGCTTGGCTTACTTCGAACTTACAATCTTCATAGGTGAGCCTTTCTTCTGTAATCTTGACTATGGTCACTGGTTCGATATCACAAAAGAGAGGTCGGGCCCTGACGACATTAACGAAATCGGTTCCTATTATGGGTCCAAACTTTCCTTCCATGGCGGAGGCATCAATCAGATCTTTCCACTCTCCTTGCATTTCAGCATAAGGAACATTGAATTTCAGGATGTCTATGATCTTTGGATTCCCAAAACTGGCTGCATTTGTCTCCCCAAACTCAATCACGTTGACTCGATTGTTAGCAGGGAGAGGATTCTTGACCACATTGGGACCCCGAGGCGGTTCCAGCCTTGCCTTCTTCAATCGCGAGAGATCAGAACTTCGTGTAGGTACAATCATTGGTGTTATGCCCATGATATTTGTGAAAGCGACGTGCTTGGTTTCGTCCATCCCGACACTAGGGTTCTTTGGTTTCCAGCTTCCAAAGGTCCGATGAGTCCTTCGCCTACCAAACCGTCGAAGACCTTCTCTAGTGGCATTCCAAAATCTTCAAAGAAGATAGGAATGAGGCCTTGGCTTCACAGCGACTTGGCTCGAATTTTGTCCAACTTTCTCATTCTGAATATAATTAACAGCGCCAACCGTTTCTTTTCCTTTTACAGTAACAGCTGTGGCATTTGAAACTGGTGCTTTGTAGCGATAGGAGTTGCCTGTTCCTGTGATCGGGGCCATGTTGAAGGCATTTTCAAACTTGGTGCCGGCATTTACCATTGCTCGAAGGTCAGGATAATAGTAATTGCCAATCTGGACCCTTAACTGAGGCTTCAAGCAAGACTGAAAGATCTCCATCTGTTCTTCTTCATTCAGCGGGGTCATCATTTCACTAAGCTTCCAATTCCATCTCTTGTAGAATTCACTTACTGGCTCATCTGGGCGATATAGAGTGCCTTGTAGGTCATTCCTGCTGGTTTCCCAATTCAAATTGGCCTTATATTTTTCCACGAATGCTTCCTTGATCTGGTCCCAGGTGGCTCGGGCCTCTTGCTTCACATGCAGGAACCACCTAAGAGCTGAACCCTTTAATGACAGCTGAAAATGATCGCCCATTTGCTGATGTGTACAATCTTTGGCTCTCATGGCAAGAAGGTAGCTTTCAATGTGAGTCCAGGGACAATCGGTGCCATTGAACTTTTCAATCTCAGTCATTCAGAATTTTGGAGGAAGAGGGACAATTTTGCTGGGATCAGTGATCTGGTATGCTGCCTTTTTGGTGCTCAGTTCCCCAAATTTCTCTTGCATGGACTTAACTTCTTCCACCAACCAAGTCATGTTGGAGTCGGGTGACGGTTTAGTATTGTTCAATTCTGAAGCAGGCTTATCAGATTTGGATGGAAGGACAGTAGGTGGCACAGTTGTAGCTGGTACCAAGGTTTGGGGATCTTTAGAAGGGAAGTAAGTGTAAACTTGGCCTGATCCTGTGATTCTGTGAGACTGGCCGGAGGCATAGGAATTAGATTCATAGTTACATAAGTAGGGAAAAGGATACGGAACCTCATGAGGTCCCGTTGGCAAAGTTGGAGGTGGAAGATCTGCTGTGGCAGGGCATAGATTGAAAGGATCACTGGACTGATTTTGAGGCCTAGGGATTGTCTGGGACGGCCCATACTGAGGAGAGGGAGTGAATCCCATGGGGTAATGCATAGGTTGCGTGACTGGGATAGCTATGGCGTTTGCTCTCTGTTGGAAGGGAACAAAGCTGGGTCTCATCTGAGGAGGCGAGGGTGTTGGAACCCTGATGGCTTGGGATGCAAGAAAGGACTGGAAAGGGGTAGTCCTTGGTAAGGGGTCATATGTGGATGGAGGAGGGCATTGATTATAGGCTGGGGGAGCTGAGATGGCTACTTCTGGAGTCTCATCTTCTACCATAACCAGGGAACCATTGGACTCGACCACTATTTGAACCCCATGACGACGGAGCGCATCAATGAGCATGGCTTGCTGTTCTTCATGGGCCTTACGACTGTTTTCCAAGGCTAAGGCTAGCTCTTCTTCCCTAGTCATCTGATTACCCAAACCGCTACTGTTTTCAGTCAAATCGGCCATTCTGACTCTCTGGACTGACAAAACTGAGGATTCTGGCGAACTGTCTGAGAAATCTGCGCTAACAAGCCGTTGACCCGGTATTCTCACCCACTTCTTTCTCGCTGCGGGAAAGGGATATGAGAGGTTTAGACTCGGGATAGGTGTTTAGGCTGAAGGCTCAAGCAATATGCAAATTAAGAATCTTCCAGTTTACTTAAAACAGTGTCTTTTATTTATTTCTATTTGGTCGGAAAAGGGGTTCTGCCCTTCTTTTTCGCAACTACTCTAGATCCTGGATCAGTGGGTTCCGTCACTACGTCTATAAGCCCCTCGTATTCCACCTGTATTTCGACCTCCCAGGGTGGACAGCCCCGGGCGAGGGTCCTATAGGGCACGCGGATCCCACCGACCGAGAGAGAAGAACGCTCCTAACGGGTCTAGCGGGTCATAGGAACTTTGAACGCACGAGCGATGCAGATTATAATCAAGGTAATACCGGGAAAGTTTCGTCTTTCAGCCTTAACGGAATTTCGGCAGAGTTTCGCTTGCGCGAATGACGTTTTGACTTTTCGGTAATGTCCGAGAAGATAATAAGCATGGGTCGGGCGGTAAAAGTCGGATGACACAGTGTCACATTGAACTTCGTTGCATACACAGTGCGTGAGTCAAAGTCGAAGTCAATGTCGGGTCAAGATCTTGCCAATTTTTCCATGTCGGAATTTCGGCAGAGCTCCGCTTGCGCGAAAGATCTTTGGATTTTTGGCATGGACTCGGTCTCGACTCTTATGCATTCTGTGCGGGTCAAGGTCAAAGTCAATGCCGGAGTCAAGATTCTACCAATTTTTTCCTTATCGAAATTTCGACAGAGCTCCGCTTGCGCGAAGGATCTTGACTTCCGTTATGGACTAAGGCTTGACCTTTACGGGGATATGCAACTGGGCTATATGACACGGACTAAACCAAAAACCAACCAAAAGTCACGGTTTTTTGAAACGTGTGACACGAACTGTGCATTGGTCATCACTGGCTGCCATGGGGAGTTTGGGGTGATTCCGTGCGCGCCCGGGAGCATCGTAAGGGTGTCCGTGACTGCAACTGAACAACCACCCCGGGTTAAAGGGACGTGCGTGCAAAGTGTACAGGATATATATAAGGTGCGCGTAGTGTGCGGTCTCCTAAAAAATGTTCCTTTTTGAGTTAAAACAGAGATTTTCAGAAATGTGTTTTAAAGGAATAATTTTTCGGGACGGGGGAAAATGCAACAGATAAGGCACGTAAATTTTCTGGAGCTTGGTCAGCTTTGAAACTGAATAGCCCCAAGCTGCCTAAGCTGCCAGATTAACCTTAAATCTGTCCTGGTGGAATTGCCAATGAGGCCGCCCGGCTGGAATCCGAGGCGGATTAAGCCGTGCGGCTGCATGAATCAATTTTCCAGGTTCCAATCCTTTTCAGTTTTAGGTTGCTCCCCGAACATTTTAGGCACCTTTCAGCTTCAGAAGGCTTCCTGTTCAGTTTACAGAGTATGCACAATTCCCAAGATGCAATATGCAATGCAATGCAAAGAAAGAAAAAGTAAGCACGACAAATGGAATCCGTGATGGGAGGCTAACCCGCTCAAAGAAAAAAGCTTTCTTTTTTTTTATTATTATATTTTTTTCAAAAAAAAGGATACCGATACGTGGGATTGTTAGACCACCGTTTATCCCAAGCCTCGGGTTAGGAAGCGATACAGGAAGGTTAGTGGTTTCCACCTATATACCGGGTATCGTTTTATTTTGAAAATGAAAACTTTCTCCTTTGGTTATTCCCCAGCGGAGTCGTCAAACTGTGAATGTGGTGCCCAAAATCTTTTTTGTGTTTTAATTTGGATTCACTTGAGTTTGAAAACATCCAGTTTAATTTGTAAAAACGGAGTCGCCACGCCATTTTGATTTCCTCAAAACTTTGAAAAAAAGGAATTAGGGTTCTGAGGTTAAGTTACCCCTTGGGAAGAACGGATCGTCGTTCACCCAAGGTGCCTTGCTGAAGCAAGTCTCCCAAGATTCCATTTTTTGTGCTTGCTTGCGTGCTTTCTTGTGTGCTTGTGTTGAAAAGAGGGGGGGGGGAATGTTCCAAGTTGTCTTCCGGACGTATAAACCATTTAGTTGGTTATCGCTCGGGATTCCTTGGATTTTTATGTGTTCGGGACTTTGATCCCGTCCTCATCTTGGACTTGTGATCATCACTATTTGACCTTGGGACATGTGTGATCGAGAGAAGGACTCTCTCTTATAGTCCAAAATGAGGTTCTTTAGAAAGGAGTATCCTTAGCCCATCAATCCTACATCTTGAGACGATTGAGCTTGTATAGGGACTATTATGCTCGTCTCAAGTGATGATCGGAGATATAGGGTTCAAGGTTTATCCCTTTCTAAAGAGATTGTGGCACCTTTAATGGAAGAAATGATGTAAAGATAGGATCTTTAAACCGGTCCGCTCCAAAGGATGCATCACATACCAAAGGGGACTAGGGGAAGGGTATAAAGATTGGATCTTTATGCTCTTCCTATGCTTTTCGTGCCTTAGGAAGGTCACTAAGCAATCCTAGGAAAGAGAGATCCAATCATGAGGGACATGAAGGATGCATTATACACTAAAAATGACATTTTTAATGAAAAAGATGACATTTTGATACAAAGGATGCTATTTGTTTGCAAAGGATGCTTTTTGATGTTAAAGAAATGATCTTTAATGCAAAGGATGCATCTTTATGTGTAAAAATGAAGTTTCAAGTGCAAAGGATGCAACTTTTATGCAAAGATAACATTTTTATGAGCAAAGGATGCATAAAGATATCATTTTTAGGAGCAAAAGATGCTACTTTAATGCAAAGGATGCAAAATGAGGGGGATATGATCTACATGCCTAAAGATATGATCTTTGATGACAATGTACCAAGTCCCAAGCAAATATATAGTAATATGTAAAGAAAGGAGCAAATATATCACATATATACAATCATAATGCAAGATAAAGGGGATGAGAGGTTACCAATGGTGGTGACCTCTTTCTCTTGGAGGTTTGCCTAGGGAAGGGACCAACTTTTGGAGGTTTTAAGGAGGAGGGAGGTGGTTTTTGGCACTCTCAGCTCTCTGTATTTTCGTAGTGTTATTTTGGCAGAGTTTCAATGCTGAAAACTGTATATCAAAATGGATAGAGGAGGCCCCTATTTATAGGCACTCTGGGAAAAGCTAATGAAGCCGTGCGGCCTAGAGTTCTATCCTAATGCAGCCGTGCGACATTATCCACAATGACTCAGCACATTTATAGAATCATGCAAGGTGGCCTTCTAGAAGGGTTTTTATATTAAAGGAAAACGTGGTTTTTTAATTCCAAGTAATTCCTTCACCCCTCGGAAGGTTCGGAACAGTTCCCGAATTGCTCCTGAACTTTAGGAAAGTCCGGGGAATTGCCGGGAAACTTAACCGGAAGGCATGAGCCAGATTTGGGTACTTACAATGCATGCATTAATTGTCATTCATGTGGGGGATTGTTGGAAATATTGGTTTGAACAATATTTGACCGATATTAAATGCATTTTCATTTTGTGTAAATGAAAAATAAATTACATATTTATAATCTACATTTGGAGTAGATTAACATGATATGTTTATTTTCTCAAAACCAATTTGTGGTGAATGAGAAATAAATGCTCAAAGTATGTAATTTGAAATGGATTTATGAAGAGTTTGTGAATATGGAATGCCATATCCCACATTGCCTAAAAACCAAAAGGTAGGAGTGTGGGCTCCTCCCAACTCCCGAGACCTATAAAATCGTGTCCCAGGATGGAGAGTCCCAAAATACACCATTTAAAAAATCTTTTCTTTACTTTAACTAGAAAAGTATACAACTCAATTTCAAAACAATTTCAAAATAACCTCTCTACACGGAGGCGATATATAAACCTGTTTAAACCAAACACAACCTGTTTAAACAAAGTATACAACTGGAAAGCTTATACAAGCCAACCATACAACAAACCAAACTCAGGTTTAATTACAATACAAACCAACTGAACATGGTTATAAAAGTTTTATATACAAAACCTTTCCCCAAAAGAATAACAACCAACAATCCCAACTCCCCAAGACAACACATACCCCGACAACCAAAAGATGTCCAAACTCCTGCCCCGGCCTCACTGGTCCGGTCTTCCTGTCTCAGCGGGATCTAAAACAATAAAGGGAGAAGGGGTGAGATAAAATCTCAGCAAGATATTATATACTCCCTCCGTCCCGTTGATAACTTCACTTTTTGCCATTTTGGGTGTCCCATTGAAAGCTTCACCTTTCCTTTTTTGGCAAAGGAATCTTTACTATTCCCTCCACTCATTCTCTCTCCTACATTATTTTAATACTCACAACACCATTATAATTTACTATTCCCTCCACTCATTCTCTCTCCTATTTTCAAATTACACTCACAACATTTTCTCCACCTTAATTTGCGCGCCGGAGCCAAAATGGTGAAGTAATAAGCGGGACGGAGGGAGTATGCAACAATATGCCATTAAGATGAAACACATAAACAGGTTGCTCAACAAATATGCCACACCAAATAGGTTGCTCAATCACATTGGGAAAATAGTAAACACTTTACGTTACCTTTCCCTTTACCTTTTCCATCTGAATCATACGTAGTACTACGGTGGGAGTTATACTTATACTCCACTCATTTGGTGAACTGCTAGTGCACCTTCACCTCTTATACGACCCCTTATAGAGATCCATATAAGCTGCCTCGCTATCTTGTGGCATGACTGCACATATCCACAGAAGCTGAACCCCTCAATCTGTGGCCACAGAAGGGGGTGAACGGTACAAGTATAAGGACATCCAAGCACCTTATGAAATATCTTCTCATAAGTGGTTGCATTCCCTATACCCCCGAAGATCAACTGGTATACCATATTCAAGCACATTACAGATACTTGAAAATAAGTCCACCCAATGGGACATCAACATATATATAACATGGTACTGCAATTCATGTTAAACCATTGAAACAGTGCAACACGTATTCAACACTATGTGCACAATTAACTATGAATATGTAAACTCCTATGACACCAAGTATATCACGTAAGTCCTACACATTCATTACAAAATAGGTAAACCAGTAACAGGATACTACCACTCCTGTTCAAACAAAGTAAATAGTGCACAACACATTTGAGGCACTATAAGAGCAAATAACCCTACCTAGGTCATCACATAAGGATACAATATCATATAAGTAACCCTACGCGTTCACAATACAATATTAAACACCTTCTCTTAATGTTCCAAGTTCATTTACCAAGTTTTATAAACTTTGGTTCAAGTTTTACATTTGCCTCTCAAGCATTTTCAAGACATTATTTAAAGCACTTCCCCATATCCATTTGGACTATTTCAAGTTTCACAATGTAGTACTAAAGTTGTACTAGAAGCCTAGTTAAAGAGTATACCATTACATGCCCATTAGACTAGGTTTCCAAGGCTTCAAAAACTGTTCAAGGTCTGCAGGGTAGGGCACGACTCGTACCCTAGGGCACGACTCGTGCCCTTTAAACCCCCACCAGATACAGTCATCCAGCATATGGTCACGACTTAGCACATCTTCAAGGCACGACTAAGGCACGACTCGTGCCTCTGGGCATGACTCGTGCCCTTGCCCAGAAACTCCTTTGTCTTGCTGCAACTTCAGCAACACCAACACTCCCAGTTTTATTCCAGCCACTGCAAATCAGTTTATAACAGTCTATACACATATTTTATACTCTATTACACTCCCTTTATACCCCCTAACACATCTATAATAAGTCTCCCATCCAATTCAAACCATGTTATACCACCTTTTTCACATGTTCTTCACCCACTTAGTTTCTTTTCATTCCAAACCCCAAGTGAATGATCCAACCTTTATCAAAATGATTCACAACATCAAAATAACATCATTTTACATGTTATGAACAGTTATAACAAGAAACCATAACAACTTACCAAGATTTACCAAAATAAAAAGAAAAGATAATCGGATATTCTTGCTCCAAACACCTCCCTTAGCAACAATTTGAAGTTGGAATTGACAACCAAGCAACGTATGATTTTCTGGGATTTTTGGAAGTTAAGTAGGGTTTAAGGAACCTTCAAGAACGTAAAATCCATGGAAAGAACTGAGGAGGTGAAGAATGCTTCCTTAAGAAGCTAAAATGAGATATATATAAAACATTTTACAACCAAGCTCCTCCGAGATTGAAATTCCACAAACAACTAACTTAAACTTATAGTTACACCTAAGCACCTTAATACTTTAACAACACTTTCAATTCAAAATTCAAGTGGTATAAACTTTACTACACAATTTCCCTTTTCCATTACTTAGGCCTTATATGATTCAAAATCACTTTAACAACATCTAACATCACATAGTTCATCAACAATGTCAAAATGAACACAATTAACACAAAATAAGGGATGAGACCCTGTAAATCCAACCCCTACGTGCCTCACGTGTGACCAAAATGTGCCTAGGTTTAGGGTCGTGACAAGGAGAGTTTTTTAACTCATCCACTTGAAGGAGGTAATAATAAAGTGGTATCCTCCTTACCATGTAACCTAGTAGAGCATTGGGCCAACCATGCAAGTATTGGCCCAATTATGCTTATTTTGGACTAGCCCAAAATTACTCCACAACTGTGAAGAAGAGCGAAGGGCGTATTGGGCATTTTAGGGCGCACTTTGCACTTCGCATCGTTGCTAGGAGCTATTGGAGCATTAAACTTTTGACGGAAGTTGGTTCGGTTCGTGGCATGGTTCAGTCATATTGGGTTGGACCGGGTTTGGTGTGGGATTAACTCGGCTAGGACGAGTTTAGGGCTGGTTTGGGTCCGATCCGTGGATTGGATCCGTACATGAATCTGGTTGGTCCGTGACCCTTCGAACAAATGTGGGTCGGTATGAATGTACCCATTGGCACTGGTTCGGGCCAGTTCCCTGAATCATCGATCAGGTGCGATCGGACGGCCCAGATTCACCCAGATCAAATTATACCTATTACCCAACAGTACCTGTGACTCTTCGATAACTATAAATAGACCCCCAGAATGTCAGCTTACATCATTCAAGCAATCAAGTATTAAAGAGATAATTAGTTGAAAACATATTGTTGCATTCTCCTCCCTCCAAGTTCAGAAATTCCGAACATTGTTAGTTCATAGGTTTCCTGATTTGAAGTGCTTCCATGAGGATTCGAAAAGTCGATTCATCTTATAAAATGATTTCCGTTTCAATCGTTAGCACCAGTGCGGGGTAAATTCTTCTTACGGAGATTGTGTTTTCACAAGACTCGACTTAGTCCTGTTAATTCTATTCCGTTAATTTTTCCAGTTATCTTTTTTCGTCTCTTCATCTTCTTCTTGTTTTCTGATTTTCCATTTTCAAAAAATTATTTTATTTGAAATTATTTCAATTTTTGAAATACTTTCGATAACACTAGCTGGCACGGTCGTGTGTTATGTTTGGCATGTCCGTGCCAATTATTGGATTCTGGAGCAAAGTTACTAGACATTGGGAGCGTGCACACCCACAAGGGGGGGGGAGCGGCTGCTCCCAAGGGTAGAAGATTTGGCATGGCCGTGCTCCCCAAAGGACAAGCCCGTGCTCGACCAAAATTGGGCCTGGGCCGTCGGTTTTCAGCCCAGGAATAGTAAATTTCTGCAGGGTTAGAAATATGGCAGTATAAATACCCCATATCCCATAATCAGTTTTCAGTAGTTATTTTGCTCATCTATTTCTCTAGATCTATGGTTTGTACAAACATAAATTCTTGTGCCTAAGAATTCGTAAACTAGATTAGAGATTGTATTCTGTGATTTCCATTGATAATAATATTCTCTCCCTCTGCCCGTGAACGTATCCAAGTTAGTGAACCACGTATATCTGTGTGTTGTGTGATTGTTGCTTGTTTTCTATCTTCTGCTTAGACTCTGTTCTAACAAACTGATATCAGAGTTGATCATGTTGAGTAAGGTCTATGGTTTTCCGCTACAGAAGAAGATGGGATCAGGAATTGAATCACCAATTAACAAGTTTAATGGAAAGAATAGTTTTTTTCTTTGGAAAATAAAAAAGAAAGCCATGTTGAGGGAAAAGGGTTTGTAAGCCCTATTGGCTACTGCAATCAGGAATCGCCAGGATTCAAAGGGCAAATCATAATCCGTTCCTACCGGTGCTATCGTGGCTGCAACAACAGGAAGTTCGGAGAAGGACAAGAAGGTAGCAGAGAAGGAAAAAGAAGATCTGATCACGCTAGATGAGAGGGCTCACTCTAAAATAATAAGGTGTCTAGATGATAATGTTCTAGTGGATATTGTAAATACTAATTACGGAGGTGCTTTGTGTCTTGCGTTGGAAGATATATATTTGACACGATCATTGACCAACAAACTATATCTGAAGTAGAGGCTATATTCTCTCCGAATTTAGAAAGGTATTCCCATTAGGGATCAATTAGATATATTTACATCTTTATTACTTGAACAATGTAATATAGATGATAAAGTTCCTGATGGGAATGTTGCATTAATGCTTCTTGTTTCATTGCCTTTATCATATGAGCACTATGTTGACTCTAATATCAGTGATAAGGAGACGGTAACTATAGAGGAGGTGAAATCCTCGCTCAAGACTAGAGAGTTGCGTCGAAAGGTAAGTAGTAATAGTGGTATAGATAATCAGACATCAGGTATGGTTGCTGAATGCAATAGGGGTTCTAGCAGCAAGCAGAAGAAGAAAGAGTCTTTTGGCAAGAAGGACCCAAAACCTGATGATATTTATAATTACTGAAAGCGAAAGGGACATTGGAAGACAGATTGTCATAAGAAGAAGCGAGACAAGCCTCCAAATCGTAATGAAGCTAATGCTGTTGCAGTTGATACAAGCAACTCTGTTAGGGATTATGCTCTAGTGACAAAAGAGTCTGCAAAACAGTCAGATGCGTTGATTCTTGATTTAGGGGCTTCTATCATATTTGTTCGAGAATACAGTGGTTTATAGCATATGAGCAGGTAGGTGGTGGTAGTATTCATATGGCCAACAGTTTTACTTGGAGGGTGGTTGGTATTGGCTTTATCAAGCTACGGACTATGATGGTAAGTTCTGCACTTTGAACGATGTCAGACACGTTCCAGAGATGATGAAAAATCTGATATCTCTTAGCCAGCGAGACAGCAAAGGGTACAATTTCAAAGATAAAGATGAAACAGTTCATGTCTGCAAAGGTTCTGAAGTGATTCTGAGAGACCTTAAGTGGGGCTCCTTGTATTTCTTACAAGGAAGGACGCTTTCTAGGTCAATATTGGTTGTATCATCTTAAGTGGTCAAAGGGAATATGACCAAGTTGTGGCATATTAGGCTTGGACATAAGAGCATTTGAGGGATGCATATATTGGCAAATCATGGTCTTCTTTGTCTCCATAAGGTCAAAGATCTCATATTTTGTGAGCATTGTGTACTTGGAAAGATGCAACGAAACAAATTTCCTAAGGGGTTCATAGAACGAAGGGCGGTTTTGATTACATTCACTCGTATTGTTGGGGACCTTCACATCAGGAATCATTGAGGGGTCATAGGTATTTCTTGTCCATGATTGATGACTACTCGAAAAAGACTTGGCTGATTATTATGAAGCACAAGAGTGACTCATCAATTTCAAACATTGGAAGACATTAGTGGAGAATTAGACAGGAAGAAGATCACGCGACTCTGGACAGATAATGGGTTGGAGTTCTGCAGTGCTGAGTTTAATGAGTTCTGTAAACAAGTGGGGATTTCTAGGCATCTTACTATCAGGGGTACACCGCATCAGAATGGTGTCATAGAGCACATGAATCAGACGTTGTTGGCTAGATCAGGGCACATGCTCTCTGATGCAGGGTTGTCTATGCGGTTCTGGGCAGAAGCGGTTAGTAAAACATGTTATTTGATAAATCGCGGATCACATACAATTATCAATCTCAAAGTTCCCAATGAGGTATGGTCAGGTAAACCTGTTGATTATTCTAATTTAAGGGCTTTTGATTGTAATGCTTATTATCATGTTGATGATGGATAGTTAGAGCCGAGGGCTAGAAAAGGAGTTTTCATGGGTTATGGAGATGATGTTAAGGGATATCGGATTTGGTATCCATCAGAGGGTAGGGTTACCATAAGCAGGAATGTTGTCTTTGATGGAAATTATATGCTTAATCCTATTTTGAGATATGTGATTGTATCAGGTGTTGGTAGTATTGATAAACATGTGGAGCTACAAGATACTGTAGAGTTGAACAGTCCACAGTCAAATGTTCATCAGAATCTACTGTCAGATACAGAAGCACCAGATAGTTCATTACCAATTTCTGAAGAACATGGGTTAGCTCAACAGAGGCCTAGACGGGCAAATTTAAGAAAGCCTCATGTGAGATATGGTTTTGAAGACATGGTGTTTTATGCATTTCATGTTGCTGAGGAAGGGGAGCCCGATCCTTCCGAGCCAACCACTTTCAAGAAAGCAGTTACATGTTCAGAGTCTGCCCAATGGCATGCAACTATGAGGGATGAGCTGGAGTCACTTCACAAGAATCAGATATGAGAGTTAACCAAGAGGCCAGAAGGCAGGAAGATTGTGACTTGCAAGTGGGTCTTCAAGAAAAAGGAAGGTATGTCACCATTAGAGGGGAAAGTATAAATCTCGTGTGGTTGCTAGGGGTTTCACGCAGAGAGACGGGGTTGACTACAATGAGATTTTCTCACCAGTGGTTAGACACACTTTTATCAGAGTGCTATTAGTAATGGTGGCACATCAGGATTTGGAGCTGAAGTAGCTACATGTAAAAATAGTTTTTCTACATGCAGAGTTGGAGGAGGAGATTTATATGACACAACCAAATGGGTTTCAGGTTCCGGGGAAAGAATATTACGTGTGTAAGTTGAAAAAAAATCCTTGTATGGACTGAAGCAGTAGTCTAGGCAGTGGTATAAATGGTTTGACAGCTATATAACAGAGATTGGTTACACGAGTAGCCTGTATGACTGTTGTGTGTATCACAATAGGTAGGTGAATGTTTCGATCATCTATTTGGTTTTTAGGCTGACGATATGTTGATAGCATCTGTCAAGAAATCGGATATTCAAAAGTTGAAGGGTCTACTATCTGCTGAGTTCGAGATGAAGGATTTGGGTGCAGCAAAAAAATTCTAGGTATGGAGATCTACAGGGATAGAAGGCAATGTAAACTGTTTTTATCCAAGAAAGGTTACATCAAGAATGTTTTAGAGAGGTTTGACTTGTATACAACAAAGCCTTTAGATTCTCTGAGTGCAGCGAATGCACGTCTGTCTATTGTTTTTGCACAAAAAATAGAATGAAGAGAAAGAGTATATGGCTCGTGTACCTTACACTAGTGCAGTTGGCAGTTTGATGTATACTATGGTTTGCACTAGGCCAAATCTTGCTCATGCTGTAAGTGTTGTTACTAGGTTTATGGGGAATCCTATTAAGGAACATTGACAGGTAGTGAAGAGGATCTTCAGGTACCTTAGTGGTACGTCGAATGTTGGGCTCATTTATGAAGGTAGTACAAAATGTGCAGTTGAGGATTATTGTGATTCTTACAACTTTGGGGATGTTGACACAATGAGCTATATGACCCGGTACGTATTTACTCTTGCCGAGTCAGTTTTCAGTTGAAAGACTACTTTACAATGTACAGTGACATTGTCTACTACGTAAGCGGAGTGCATGACATTAACAGAAGCTGCCAAGGAGGGAATATGGTTAAAGGGTTTGATCAGCGACCTTGGGTTATGTCAGAATTAGACTACAATATTTTGTGATAGTTTGAGTACAATTTGTTTCGCCAAGGATCAAGTTCATCATTACAGGAACAATCAATTAGATGTGAGGTATCATTTCCTGAGAAGTGAGAAGCGGATCAAGATGAAGAAAGTGGGTACTGCGGACAATCCTGTTGACATGTTCTTAAAGTCCGTTCCAACTAACAAGTTTCAACATTGTTTGGACTTCTTGAATGTTCGCATTTGTTAGACAGCATATGAGGCAGAGGGGGAATTTTGGTTATGATCGGGAGGTTAGATGTAAAGGTGGATATTTGTTTGGTTAATGTCATCTAAGTTTGGGAACGCCTAAGCTATGAGATTAAACAAGGCTGTAATTTCGGTGACATTCTAGCTGGCACGGCCGTGCGTTATGTTTGTCACGCTCGTGCCAATTATTGTATTATGGAGCAAAGTTACTGGACATTGGGATCGCGCGCACCCAGAAGGGGGGAGCGGCAGCTCCCAAAGGCAGAAAATTTGGCAGGGCCATGCTTGCTTGTGCTCAACCAAAATTGGGTTTGGGCTGCCGATTTTCTGCGCAAGAATTGTAAAGTCCTAAAGGTTTAGGAATAGGGTATTATAAATACCCCCTATCCATAATCAGTTTTCAATAGTTATTTTGCTCATCTATTTTTCTAGATATAAGGTTTGTATATACAGGAATTCTTGTGGCTAATAATTTGTACACTAGATTAGAGATTGTATTTTATGATTTTCATTGATAATAACATTCCCTTCTCTACTCATGAACGTAGCTAAATTGGTGAACCACGTATATATGTGTGTATTGTGTGATTGTTGCTTGTTTTATATCTTATACTTACACTTGTTCTAACACGAACCATGGACCTTCTATATTATATGGACACATTGACGAACAACTAGATACAATAGATACGATGTTGGTTGTTAATTTGAATTAACAACCAATATTAGCATTTATTTAATTACTCTTTTTTTTTTCTTAAATTAAATTGTTGCTTTTGTACTCGGTTGAAAAAAATGCGCTTTTGCCTTTCAGTGGTGAACAATTGTGGATTACTCTTATTTGAACTTAGAGCTGCTAATATAGCATGTTTAATGCGAAGTTGCTTTCATGAAAAATGGAGAAGAAAATATAAAAATATATTTTTATACTAAAATGTTTTATAAAATATTTAATAGTGTATATAGTAAATTTTTATATTTTCTTGTTCAAATTTTACAAGAGGAGCAACCCATCCAAATCACTCTTGTTTGGATACCCGTGGTGAGTATGGATTTACAGCCATAATATTAATAGAGAAAACAAAGATATTCCACCAAAGGTCTCCTGGCCTGATGGTATTGTCGTGGCTTCCCTTTGGGGAGGTCACGTGTTCCAATCTGTGGTTTAATTCTTTCCACAGGGTTTCAGCTGCGGGGCATGCCCTCAGTGTGGATGTGCAGTTAAGGAAGCTGGGCTTGTACCCTCAGTGCTTGTACCCTCAGTGTGGGGAGTTCGAATCTTGGCAGCTGAGAACCTGGATATCAAAAAAAAAAAAAAAAAAAAAAAAAAAAAAAAAAAAAAAGAAAACAAAGATATTCCTATCTGGAACTAACTACTGGACCCACTGTGGAAAATCTGATGGCTATGCATTTTTGTATTTGCTGTCATAAAGTACATGTGTCCGTGACTTATTCAAAAGGTTAATGATTCGTGTGAACCATCAATTTTATACATTTAGGGGGTTTTTGTTTTTTTTAAGTGATAAGTCTTTGAAATACGATTTGGTTAAATGACAGAATTAAGAGCTACATTGACCAATGGATAAGTTATTTGATTTTGTATCCGAATTCATTATACGTGGCTTAAAAAAATAAAAAAATTAAAAAAAAAATAAAAAAAACCCAATCGTAAATGCGGTGAACGAGTAAATGGTTTAAAAAAATTAACATAAACCAAGCATGAACAGTGCGTTTTTAAGAGGCTTTCAAAGACCATTTTTACCTCTTAAAAATCGGTGGCTTTTAAGAGGCATTAAGGCCGAAAAAAAAAAAAACAAACACACTTAAAGTGTTTTACCTCTTAGAATTAAGTGATTTACCTCTTAATAAGAGGTAAAATGAAAAAACAAAAGCCCCCTTAGGCTCCGTTTATTTAGAGTAAAACATTTTTCGGAAAATGATTTTCGGCAAAATGTTTTCCGAAAAATGAAAATGTTTTTCGAAAAATAAGATAAAAATGAAGTTTACCCCATTTTCTGGTGCGAAACAAACACCGAAAAACGAGGAAAATGTTTTTCGAAAAACATTTTCCCCAAAATAAACGGAGCCTTATTTTCGGATGGGCGGAAGAATTACTAATTTTCAGTTGATATTTTTCTTTGAATTTATCTGCGGGTTCTTTTGGTTAATATCACAGACCCAGTCCTTCATTGACCTTTTCTGTTTCAACATGGACTCCATTTTTTTTTGTCCGAATGACCTTAATACCCTGGCCTAAGAATATTTCCCCATTCATTGCTTTAGAAATTAGAAGGGTAATAGCATCCACCTCCTTTCAGATTTGTGAGAATATCACATAGGCCCCTTTTGCTATTTTGAAGTCCTGCCACAAGACTTGGAAGATTGAAATGAAATAAACCTACCGATTAGGAACCCAACTCCTTTCAGTTTTGTTGCTACTTTTCTTTAATGACTATGACGATGCCACTTCTTTCATGTTGGTGGATCAAGACCCAATATTATTGGATTCATGTGGTACCGACCTCAATTATAATTATTCTGGATCATTGATTATTCAACAAAATAGCTTGAGCTCATTGATCACCGTAACCATATATAGAAGTGCATGAGGCACTGCAACAATTTCTTATCCATTATTTTGTTCCAAAAAGAAAATTACATTTGACAAGTCATTGATTACTATTAGGAATATAATATAATATCATTATATTATATTCAAAGTACATATTGTTATATACTCCCTCCGTCCCACTCGAAGTGTCTCAAAATGAGATCGGCCCGGAAATTAAAGAAAGTGAGGTAAGAAAGAGAAAAAGGTTAAATGTTGTGAGTATGAAAAATTAAATAGGAGAGAGAATGAGTGGGAGGAATAGTTAGGAGAGAGAATGTTGTGACTGTAAAAGTAAAGTAGGAGAGAGAATGAGTGGGGTAGGAAGAGTATAAAAATAATAAAAAGTTTCCATTTTGGGATTGAGACACTTTCAATGGGACGCCCAAAAAGGAAAGTTGAGACACTTCGAGCGGGACGGAGGGAGTATTAGATTAGGAAACACAATCTTTGTATTAGATTAGGAAACACAATCTTTGTATTAGATTAGAAACCTTCTCCTTTTAGGAATTAGAAACCTTCTCCTTCTAGGAGATTACCTCCTCATTGTAACCCTATAAATATGTATCTCTAGCATCATAATCAATTGAGTCATTCAATGCAATTCTTCTTTTCCATGTTCCATGTATAATTGGCTCCGTCTCTCTCTCTAAAATCTAATAATTACTCCCTCTGTCGTAGCGGTGTAAGAAGATTGATTCAAACCACGGTTTGACATCGAATTGAATCAAATCATGCGGGTTGATTCTGTTTTTATACACAAATGGTTTGGTTCGGTGTCAAAAATCGTCAAACCACATGATTCCGTTTGGTTTGTGGTATGAATTTCCAGATAGAACCAAGCCGAATCAAACCACGCCAGACCGAACAATCAGACCTAACCGTCAAACCAAACCACCAGAGGGAACCATCAAATCAAAACACTAGGTCGAACCAGCATACCCCATATATTGACCTAAATTAGATCAATAAAATAACTTAAATTACATTGTACTAATACTAACCTCCGTTTTGCATCTTATTCAATATTAATTTCATCATTTATTATCTTAATTGTGATAAATAACTAACCAAGTTATTTGCACGGTCGACATTATATAGTGTGTTCACTTAATTCGTCCTTTCTCTTTCTCTAGTCTCTCTGTCTCTTCCCTCCTTTGACTTTTCTCTTCAACTCCAACATCACTTGCTCTTTCTTCGTGATCAGAGAAGATTTAAACAAATTTGATAATGATTTGCGGCATGAATCGTGAGTCGAATCGCGATTTGAATCACATTTTAAACGGTAGTCTGAACCTTGATCTGAACCACGATCTGTATTGCGGCCTGATTCACTGTTTGAACCGCGGTCTAAACCACAGTTTGAGCAACATAACTGAACCCGATTTGAACCAAACCGAACCAAACTATGGTGGTTTGGTTCGGTTAGAACTTTTTCATGATTCGATTTGATCTGAAATTTTTCCAAACTGATAACTAGTAGTTTGGTCTGTAAATTGACTGAGACTGAACCAAATCAAACCATGTACACCCCCCCCCCCCTACTATGACCCATAATGAATGTCACATTTGGTCAAATAATTTAAATTTTGACCAACATTTAATAATAAGTTATTTGTTTCATAAAAATTTAAAAATAGTTATGAATAGTGTTTCCTTTGATGTATCAATAACCATTTTCAGAATAGTAGTAAGATAATCAAATTTTCATAAATTTTTCATCAAAGTTAAATTTAATTGACCAAATGCGATATTTGAGATCTAGGGAGAATAATCTATGATGTTGAGACTCTTTGATTTATCTCCACGGATCCTTGCCAATAAGAATTAAATACAAGTGTTCCACAAGACGAGTACAATTGACTAAGATATTTAGTTTTGGTCATTGTTAAGTTAAGAGAAGACAATGACATTTGCCAAACAAGAGGGGCTTCTAGTGATAATTTATCACACCTCAAGGAAGTTAACATCTATAGTATAAATCACACCATTGTTTTGAACAGTGGTGTGAATAGTTTCGTTCGCGGAAATGACTATTTTGTCCTCACTATTCACTCCTTTTCCCATTTCGCCCTTAAAAAAAAAAAATTTAATTAATCTTTTTTTAAATTAAAAAAAAAATTAAAAAAAAAATAGTTTTAAAAAAATGTGGCCTTGGACACGGGCATATTTTTTTTAAAAAAATTAAATTTAAATTAAAAAATTTTTTTAAAAAAAAAAAAATCAAAAAACGTGGCCTTGGACACGGGCTTAGGCTAGTTGTTTTATAATGGTCAATAGATGATTAGCAAAACCTTGAGGTTTCTACTTTTGCTTTTGCTTTTGCATCCCTTTTCTTCCATTGACTTTGGCATTTCAAATGTTGCCAAATTTTCTTGTTCTTTTGCAAACCATTCAATTGCTGAAAGGCATAATGGTCTTTTGAGGAAGCTTCTTTGACCATTTTTACAGAAAAAAAAAACACCAATCTTCACCAGCTTTTATCTGTTGCATTCAGACCCAGAATCCTTAAAATGACCTGACAATTCCTCTCTCTACCTCTCTGTCATCTTTCTTTCTTCCATGGCCTTCAAGAACAGTTTTTTAATTCCTTTCCTGCTCTTTCTCTACTATTTTTCTCTAAACCCTCATGTCTCACATGGAGCTGACACCTTATCTGCAAACCAATCTCTCTCTGGAGATCAAACCCTCATCTCTTCAGGTGAAAATTTTGAATTGGGGTTCTTCAAAGCAGGTAATTCTTCAAACTATTACATAGGTTTATGGTATAATAAAGTACCCAAAAATCCTCCAACCATAGCTTGGGTAGCAAATAGAGAAACACCTGTTCTTGATAGGTTTTCTTCTGAATTAAGAATTGTAGATGGTAATTTAGTGCTTCTCAATGAGTCAAAATTCCCAATTTGGTCCACAAATTTGACCTCTCCCACTTCAAGAAATTCTTTGGAAACAGTTCTTCTTGATAATGGTAATTTGATTTTGAGGGATGGGTCAAATGGATCTTTACCACTTTGGCAGAGTTTTGACCATCCAGTCCACACATGGTTGCCTGGTGGAAAAATTGCTTATAATAATAGAACTGGAACCAAGCAATTGCTTACCTCATGGAAGAATGCAGAAGATCCTGCACCAGGGCTTTTTTCTCTTGAGCTAGACCCAAATGATGAGCAGTATTTGATTAGGTGGAATAGGTCTGAACAATATTGGACTAGTGGGTCTTGGAATGGGGCAATATTTAGTTTAGTACCAGAAATGAGGTCGAATTTTATCTATAATTTCAGCTATGTCATCACTGAAAATGAGAGTTATTTTACATATAATGTCTATAATCCTTCAATTATAACGAGGTTTATTATGGATGTGTCTGGGCAAGTTAAGCAACTGACATGGCTTCCGGACTCCCAGGAATGGAATTTGTTTTGGACTCAACCGAGGACACAATGTGAAGTTTATGCATATTGTGGGGCATTTGGTAGCTGCAATGAGATTATAATGCCCTTTTGCAATTGTTTGACGGGCTTCGTGCCTAGAAATGATAGTGATTGGCAGCTAAGTGATTATTCTGGTGGGTGTGTTAGGAAAACCAACTTGCAGTGTGGGAGTACTAGTGGAATTGGTGTTGAGAAACAGGGGTTTCTGACGAGATCCCAGGTGGGATTACCACAACATTCTGACTCCCTGGCTGTTGGGAGTGCCGAAGAATGTAGGTCGTCTTGTTTGAACAACTGCTCTTGCAGAGCATATGCTTATGACAATAGTGGGTGTTCGATTTGGAATCGAGATCTCTTAAATCTCAAGCAACTTGCAAGTAGTGATAGTAGTGGGAAAGTGATTCACATCAAACTTGCTAAATCTGACATTCCAAATTCGAAAAACAACCAGGGACTCATTATTGGTGTTGCCGTGGGCTCAGTGGTGGTTGTTTTCCTCTTGGGTCTTATTATATTTGTTGTCTGGAGAAGGAGAAGAAGATCTGTTATAACTATGAAGACGGACGAGGGTTCATTGATATCTTTTACGTACCGAGATTTGCAGATTGTGACAAAGAATTTCTCGGAGAAACTAGGAGGCGGTGGCTTTGGTTATGTGTTCAAGGGAACTCTTCCTGATTCAACTACCATAGCAGTGAAGAAGCTTGAAAGTATCAGCCAAGGAGAGAAGCAATTTCGGACCGAAGTTAGCACAATTGGAACAATCCAGCACGTTAATCTAGTCCGTCTTCGTGGGTTTTGCTCCGATGGAAACAAGAAGTTGTTAGTGTATGATTACATGCCTAACGGTTCTTTAGATTCCCATCTTTTCCATGAAAAAACTGACAAGGACTTGGACTGGAAAACAAGGTACCAAATCGCCCTTGGCACAGCTAGAGGGATGGTTTATCTTCACGAGAAGTGCAGGGACTGTATTATCCATTGCGACATAAAGCCAGAAAACATTCTTCTTGATTCCGAATTCTGTCCAAAAGTTGCAGATTTTGGCTTGGCAAAGCTTGTGGGGCGAGATTTTAGCAGGGTTTTAACAACAATGAGAGGGACAAGAGGCTATCTGGCACCAGAATGGTTATCTGGTGTGGCCGTAACAGCAAAGGCAGATGTATACAGTTATGGCATGATGCTATTTGAATTTATATCGGGACGGAGAAATGCTGAACAAACTGATGAGGGAAAACTCAAATTTTTCCCTCATTGGGCTGCAAGTGTGACTATAGACGGAGGAGATATTCTTGACCTATTGGATCCTAGGCTGAAAAGGAATGCTGATGCCGAAGAACTAACAAGAATTTGCAGAGTTGCTTGTTGGTGTATTCAAGATGATGAAGATAATAGGCCATCAATGAGCCAGATAGTTCAGATTCTTGAAGGGGTTTTGGACGTGAATGTGCCTCCGGTCCCACGCTCGCTCCAACTATTGGTTGATAACCCGGACCATATAGTTTTCTTTACGGAGTCATCTTCAAGCCAGAGTTCACACGTACACAACACTCCCTCGGTTGGTTCTTTTCAGTCCAAGAGCACCATATCTTCCACGAGTTCTAAGTCCTAAAATATAAGGATGATGTATTCATACACTTCATCTTGAAGTAATTATATATATGTATCATTATTTTCTTCTCATGTTTTAAACCTAAATCATGACAAAATGCTTTGTTATTTAAATGTTCATATGTATAATCATTGGTGCGTTCTCTGATAATGTTTATGTATAATAGTCAATAAGAGCTAAGTATTTGATCTTTTGCAGCCTTTTTCTAATAGTTTTTGAATGTTGTCAATAAAATAATCTTCAATTTTTTTGATCTATTTGGTATTTGGTGTTGGGTTGGAGCATGTTTCTGAAAACAGGAGTATGTATCAAAGAAAACATGAAAGTGAGAAGTTTTTATAAATACTCCCTCCGTTTCATTACAAAAGGCACAAAATGAGATTTGCACAAAAAATAAGGAAAGTGGATAGTGTAGTAAGTGTTGTGAGTGTGCAAAGTGAAGTAGAAGAGAGAAAGTGGGGTAGGGAATAGTAAGTAAATAAATGAAGTGAGCATGAAAAGTGGATCCCATGAAAAAACAATTATTAAAAACTTTCCTTTTTTGATTTGTGCCTTTTGTAATGGTACAATAAAATGGGGCTTTTGTGCCTTTTGTAATGGAATGGAGGGAGTATATAACTCAGATTCTACATATTATTAGTATCTTTATCATATTATGAGTTATTCATAGTGTTTTTTTATTTTTTGAACGTATAATGTAATTTCTCTGTCCCATCAAAAAGGTACAAAATAGGTCTTGCAAGAGAATTATGGAGAGTCTATAGTGGACTAAGTGTTGTGACTTGTGAGTATGAAAAGTGAAGTAGAAAGAGAAAGTGGGGTAGAGAATAATAAGTGAATAGTTATTGTGATTATGACAAGTGTGTCCCAATGAAGTAATAAAAAACATTCTATTTTGGGATTGTGCCTTTTGAAATGGGACATCAAAAATGGAATTTTGTGCGGATGGGACGGATGGAGTATACTCCCTCCGTCCCGCTAATATTAGCACACTTTCCTTTTTGGGCGTCCCGCTAATATCCGCACACTCCCAAAAAGGAAACTTTATATTAATAAAATATTCATCCAACCCTACTCATTCTCTCTCCTATATTATTTTAATACTCACAACACCATTATAATTTATTACACCCTCCACTCATTCTCTCTCCACTCATTCTTTTACACTCACAACATTTTATTAAAATATCATATTCCTTAATTCCCGCGCAAACAGTGTTTGTGCTAATATTAGCGGGACGGAGGGAGTATACTATAAGGTAACGACCTCAAATTTCCACAACAATAATAATACTTAATTGATAATAAAATAACCTCCAACGGCTACTAAAATCATAATTCAAACACTAACCACAATTTGAAATAACTTAAATGCGGTTAACGGTAGCAATTTCAACGACTAGTACAATCCACTAGCTCAACAAAATCTTTAAAGACTTACAAACTCTCAAATAACTGCAATAACTAACTAAAGAGACTAAAATGAAATAACTAAACAATCCTTGAACTCCTTATGAAGTGCTCCCGAACCGTTTCACATTCTTCCTATATGAAATCTAGAAGAAAAGAAGATGAAAGGGTGAGCGAACAATGCCCAGTAAGTTCATATACAACCCCTCCGGTTACTAAGGAGGAGTTGACCTGAAGGAATATCAAACGATACAAATTTCAAATAACAATCGAAGACACAACGAAGTACAAATTCGAAATCATTATTTAGCAAATTCTCAAATCACATGTCTTTCAAAATCTCCACGGTTTCACAAACTGAGTTGACAAATATTTTGGAGTTTCAAATGATGACGAAATCGATTCAAATTGACTCGAATGATTTACTTAATTAAAATTGTCCCATACCAGCTAGGGATGGCAACGGGTCGGGTTCGGATCGGATCAGGCCTGATCCGAACCCGATCCGAACACTAAAATTTCGTATCCGAACCCGATCCGATCCGAACCTGATTGATCCGTGCCCCGATCCGTGACCCGATCCGATCCGAGGCATTTCAATAGAAAAAAAAATAATTAAAACAAATCTGTTTGTGTTTGAAGATGACGAACCAAACAATAGAAAAATCAAATAAAAAATCAAATAAAAGCAAAAATCATGAGCTAACCTCAACCTCAGATTCTGTTCTTGCTCTCTTTCTCATTGTTGTTGTTGTTGTTGTTATGCTTCTTGTTCTTCCCATTCTCACTTTTACCGTTCTCAATTTTTGAATCCAACCCTCTTGGAGTGAAATTGGTATTGTTGAGAATCTGAGATTGAGAGGCGAGAGGAGATAGAGAGACGAGGGCGGAGAGATGAGCGAGAGAGAGAGAAATACAGAGAGACGAGGGCGGAGAGAGAGAAATACAGAGAGACGAGGGCGGAGAGAGAAACGAGGGCGGAGAGATGAGCGAGAGAGACGAGGGCGTCGTATAGAGGGAGTGAGCGTATAGAGAGAGAGAGCTTTAGGGATGTGAGCGTATAGTATAGAGAGAGAGCTCTTTAGGGATGTGAGAGAGAAAGAGAGTATATACTGTATACTCCTATAAAATAACCTAATTTCTAATTTCAATTATATACCTAGGGGATTCGGATCGGGTCGGGTCGGTTACGGGTCGGGTCACTGGCGGTACCGAACCCGATCCGAACCCGATCGGGTCATAAGAAAATGAAACCATATCCGAATTTTTCGGATCGGCTCGCCTTCGGTACGGATCGGGTTCGGTCAAATTGCCATCCCTAATACCAGCTTTAACTAACTAAACCACTCACAGATTATAAGGAATTTCAAAGGACTGATAAGCTGAACAAAGTTGACTCGAATGATCTAGTTATCTACAACTGTCCCATACCAGCTGTAGATAATCAAATCATTCACAGACATCATGATCACATAAGTGGTCCACTAACCTTATCAAACCAAAATCCCATAAGACTATCCCCATCAGTGACCCTGACCCAACCCAACCTCAAATAAAATATTAATTTCTCTCACTTTCATATGCACACTTCCAACCTTATATAATTTATACTCCCATCAGTGACCTTGACCCAACCCAACCCAACCCAACCCAACCTTTTAAAAATAAAATTAATATATAAAATATATTAATTTTAAAAATATATTTATATAAATACAAAATCAAAATAATTTGATCAAAAAAAAAAAAAAAAGATGATGCACAACCGGGGCCAACCTCAGGGCAACCAATTGCCTAAGGTCACCAATTTTGGTGACTTTCCTTTTCTTTTTTTTTTTTTTTTTTTTTGGGTGACTCTCACAAGGAGAGTCACCGTTGGGGATGGTCTAAAGGGAACAAAAGCCCACAAAGAGCACTAATACCCACAAAGGGTTCGAAATCTCACAAAGGGCACAAAGGTTGACTCCGCAGAGTCCTAAACAGTGTATCCGAAACACCCCACCACTACTACATTGAAGCGGTGAACTAAGTTTGCCCGAAGGCCAAAATATCAAATATACCCCGCCGAAGCAGGTTGTCTAACTTAGTGATCATTAATGGAACAAAATCATATCATATCAAAACTCATTTTTATACAGAATACGAACTTTCACAATAACAATAAAATTCTGTATTTACGAAACCAAAAGAACGATTTAGCAAACGAATAACAAAAGATTAGCAAATAACGGTAACTGACGGAGTCAAAACAAATACTGACGCAAGTCAGCTTTTACGTATCAAATGAACGTACATCGCGAAGAAATATGCGGAAGCCTAAATAATGAAACGGAGCGGAAATCAATTAACTTAAAGATGTATAATCCCTTACCTCGATTGTTTGTACTCGAACAATTGCTAACTCCAATCATATCTACACAAATAAATAAATAATATCCGTTAAGTACGGATTAACTACTTAATACTCCGTCCCAATTTAACTTTATTTTACTTCACTAACTTATGAGTTAATTCTATTATTTAACTTCGTCTCAATTTGTTTTCCACTTCTAGAGTTTCCCAAAATACCCGTCACATAAATACCAAAACACCCCTAGGGTTTATCCAAACTATTCTTAGGTTTCTAACATTTTTATTCCCTTTTTTTAAATAATTTTCTAAAGGTCTTTTGACTTTTCATTACTCTCAAAAAGGTCCCTTTAAGTTTTCTTATTTTTAGAAAAGTCCCTTTAGTTTTCATAATTGCAAAAAGGTCCTTTAACTTTCTAAAATTACAAGGAAGACCTTTGACTTTCAGAGATTTGCAAAACAGTCCTCCAACTTTCAAATTTTTACAAAGCAGCCCCTCAACTTTTCAAAATTTACAGAATAGTCCCCTGACTTTTAAAAATTACAAAAAATTCCCTTGACTTTCAAAAATTACAGAATAGTCCCTAATTCCCAGATTTACAGTTTGGTCACTAGGGTTTTTGGAAAACTAATTTTTCAGCTTTTTAACCTCTTGGTTAGATTTCTAACCAAAAACACTTTTATTCAAAATCAAAACCTTTTTGATACCAAATATTTTACCCAAATCAATTTGTAAAACAATTTTACACCAAAAATTATTTACACAAAACACACACACATACACGGCACACACATACAAAACACCCAAAAATATTTATTTTTCTTTAAATCTTTCTTGGTATGAACAACCCTAGATTAACATCCATTAATTCATACACAATCCTATTTCAATAATCTTTTATAGGATTTATATTTCCATCACATAATATATTCATAATAAAAATCCCAATCTAATATCAAAAGTTTCTAGGGTTTTCTAGACTTTAAATTTAAAAACAATAATTATTGGACGGAACAAAACCTTACCTCAATTTGATCCCAAAACAATTTAAGATTTTCTTCCTCTTCTCTCTCTCGGCTGGTGCTCTTCTGCCGCCCCTCTCTCACTATTTCTCTCTTTGCCGTCAAACAGCTTTCTCCTTTTTCTTTTCTTCTTTTTTTTTCTTAATTGGCAACTAGGGTTAGGGTATTAATATTTATACTCTAATTATGTTTTGCAAAGCTAACTGACATGACATGGGCCAAGTTAATAATTTAACCTCAAAAAAAATGGGCCAAGCCTTATTTAGATCCTCCGTCTCCTTGCTTTAAAATGCTCCACTTATTACTATAAAAACCCAATTGAGTAACGCACGTTATTACTAGCATTATTGACCCAACATTTTACTTAGTGATTGGCCCAAAAGAAACTAAGACCAAAAAATATTTCTTGTAATTTCTTTAAAACATAATTGGCCCAACCATTATTTTGTAATCACCCAATATTGCTATTCAAATAATAACTTGATAGTCACAAATAAAATAAAATCCAAATAAGATAAAATAAATTATCAGTTGACCCAATTCAATCAAACTATTCATAATAGTCTAAAACTTAACTAAATTTCGAAAATATTTTAGTAAGATTCGGATTATTACAGGTTGATGAATCCATTTCAGTTTGATGACAACTCAGTGAAGAAAACTATAGGTTCCTGCAGGTTATCAACAAGCATATTGAAAGAACGAGGGATCGGAGGCTTGTTCACATCCGAAACCCCTTCCAGAATCTGAACTATCTGATTCATGGACGGCCTACTATCTTCATCATCTTGGATGCACCAACAAGCAACCCTACAAATTCTCCTCACCTCTTCTTCATCACCAACTCTGTCCAATCTTTCGTCCAAAAGGACAAGAATGTCCCCGTCTTCTACTACCACTCTTGCAGCCCAAGAAGGGTAGTATCGACCTTTTCCACCATCAACGACATCCGTGTTTCTCCTTCCTGATACCAACTCCAAAAGCATCATTCCGTAGCTATAAACGTCTGCTTTGGCTGTGATAGCAACTCCGGATATCCATTCTGGTGCAAGGTACCCTCTTGTCCCTCTTATAGTTGTCAGAACCCTACTGAAATCCCGACCAATGAGCTTTGCCAGACCAAAATCTGCTATTTTGGGGCAAAAATCATTGTCTAGGAGAATGTTTTCTGGCTTGATGTCACAATGTATGATGCAGTCCCTGCACTTTTCATGAAGATAAACTAGACCCCTGGCAATTCCTAATGCAATTTGGCACCTTGTTTTCCAATCCAACACTTTTTCATAGAAAAGATTTGCATCCAAGGACCCTTTTGGTAAATAATCATACACTAACAACTTGTTAGAACCTTGTGCGCAAAACCCACGAAGGCGTACAAGATTAACATGTTGAAGTGTCCCTATTGTGCTGACTTCTGTCCTGAATTGCTTCTCTCCATGGTTTACAGTTTCCAGCTTCTTCACTGCTATGGTCGTTTTATCTTGAAATGTACCCTTGAACACTGTACCAAAACCTCCCGACCCCAACTTCGCTGAGAAATTTTTAGTCGCAATCTGCAGATCTCTGTACCCAAATGCCACCAGTGACTCACCCATCATGTTTATCGCTCCAACCAATCTTCTTTCTCTTCTCCACACCAACAAAACCATCAGAAACACCAAGAAAATTACCAAAGCACCCACAACCGAACCCACAATAACATATACCATAATCCTTTTGGTTTTTTTCTTGAGAGTATCCAGAAGATCATTTGATGCGGCTCTGACGTAAACTGTTCTCCCATTGCCACCATTTTCTTGGAGATTCAAAATTTCCCTATTCCAAAACAAACACCCATTATTCTCATAAGCATAAGCTGCACAAGAGCAATTTCCCAAACATATTGACTCGCATATTTGTCCTGTAGCATTCCCAATAGTCAGAGATTGAGTAGGGTTGTCACTCAGATACCCATTGTCAGGTAGCCTCATTGTCAGAAACCTGTCAGAGATTGAGCTGTAGCTACTACTATTACTACACTGCACACTGGTTTTCCTCACACAACCACCAGAATGAACATCTGAATTCCAGTCAGTCTCCGATTTAGGCTTGAACCCACGCAAGCAACTGCAGAAGGGCAACAAATTCTGGCAAGTACCAAAAGCCCCACAACGGGAGTAGACTTCACATTGCGTTCTTGGTTGTGCCCAAAACAAATTCCATTGTTTGCTTTCTTCCAACCATGTCCACTGCTGAACTTGCCCAGAAACATCAATAATAAGCCTAGAAATAATTGACTCATTATAGACAGTATACTTGAAATAACTCTCGTTTTTGTTGTCAACGAAAGTGAAGTTATAGATATAATTACTTCTCATTTCAGGTATTAAGCTAAATATCTGTCCGTTCCAAGAACCACTACTCCAGTACTGTTTGGTCATATTCCACATGATGAAATATTGAGTACCATTTGGCTCAGGCACAAGAGAATAGAGCCCTGTTGCAGGGTCTTCATTATTCTTCCATGAAGTTATGCTTTGCTGAGTTTTCTTAAGCTTGTTATATGCAATTTTTCCACCGGGCAGCCATGTATGAGTGGGATGATCAAAGCTTTCCCAGATGGGAACAGCCGAATTTAACCCATTTTTCAGCACCAAGTTGCCATCATCTTGAAGGATTGCTAGGACAGAATTGGAAGTGGAGGAGGCGACATTTGTTGACCAAATTGGGATTTTTGACTCGTTGAGAAGGACTAGATTACCATCTAAAATTTTCAACTCGGACGAGTATTTATCAGAAACCGGTGTTTCTCTATTTGCTACCCAAGCAATGGTTTGGATTGAGACCTTTTTGTACCACATGCCTATATAGTAGTTGGAAGAGTTACCCGGTTTGAAGAAGCCGAGTTCAAAGTTTCCACTTGAAGAGACGAGAGTTTCGTCCCCAGAGAGAGATTTGTTTCTGGAAATGTTGTCTGCTCCATATGATCGAGAAATGGTCAGAAAGATGTTCAGAAAGAGAAGGGCAAATGCAAGCAAATAGGTTTGTCCAATGGCCATCAGTATGTGTTTTTCTGCTCTGTGTGTGTGTGTGTGTGAATATTTGATTGATCAAAATGGAGAATATTTGGATTCAAAGAAGCTTATGCAGAAGAAGATGGAGGAGGAGGATATATAAAGTGTTTGTATGTAGCATGCATATTTATAGATTATAGATGTTCCATTCTATCATATTCTGTCCTTGCAGACGCATTGTCTTGGTATTCATCTGTTCTTGTCGTGTTAGAGGAGTTAGAATTCTACTCAATGGTCAACTTTGAAAAACATGTTTCACCAAACAACTGACACATTAAATCTTTCTACTGTTGGTTTACATTCGGCCGATGCGATTTTATTTTCTCTAGTTTAGGTATATATTTTTCAAGACCCGGAATTGTTCATGCCAACAATTTGTTCCTCCCCCTCGGCGGCACCTTGTTTAAAGTCAATGCTCGATATTAATTTGATTTGGGATGGGTTTATACATACCAAGTTAATCGTGGCTGACCACCCACCAACATGTGAGCAGGATCAATTATCGTTGAGATATTGAGAGATATTCTTGAAAGTGTCAATAATGACCTTGGATAGTTTTGAAAAAAACAGTGTTGTCTCGATTGTTAGGCAACACTGAACACAACACGTATAACCACTTTAAAAATAATCGAAAGAATTAACGTATCAAAAAAATACACAAAAAGATAATTTTCACGAGTTATATAATTATAACTTGTGAGAGTCTAATGTCTAAAAATGGACTCACTAGATGTATATGTTTAAGTACAAATTATATAACAACTCCTATTATCTAAAGAAAATAAGGAGTGCAAAACATGCTATGTATAAGAATCTAAAGAGAAACAACACTCTAAACACAATCAAAATACTAGACCAGATTAGTATTCAACAAACAGTTTATGAAAACTGAATTGTGTTGGGCAAGACTTTAAACACAATAAAAAAACTAGACTAGATTACTTTTCAACAAAAAACAGTTTATGAAAACTGAATTGTTTTGGTGTATCTTCAATTCAAATGAAATCCCATCAGCATTTTATAGGCTTGAAAAATTTGCTCAATAGTCCATAAACTTGCTGCTACTCCCATGATCTCTATAACTTGCTCTCCAGCAGTTATGCTCTCCAGTTATGACGTGAGCCTCAACCTTGGTAAGTGGGATTTTTTCCTATTACTTCTCTCAAAAATAAGTAGTCACCAAAAGTTATTAATTTCCCAAATCAAACGTGATTGACTTGACTTGCTCGCCAACTATCTATGCTCATTTTCAACAAACATAAGTGGTTCCTAAATTGTAAATCCACTAATCTCCTTGACTTGACTTGATCTTTTTGACTTGGTCTCATTTATTTGTTGGACACATTTTTCCCTTAACTCTTCCAATTAGCCGTTCCTGATCCACTTCGTGTCTCACTCACTCTCCTTCGCCTGATATGGGAAGTTACCCTTCGGGGCTCTTCCCACTCTACGAACCGCATCCCCTTCGGGGATTCCTCGCTCTCGGAATCGCATCCCCTTCTCGGGGCTGCTCCTCACAATTTGAAAAAGTAAACAATTCAAAAAAGTCAATTTACTTAACATTTTGGATGCTTAAATCTCACATTTTGGTGGTTTTTACGAAGTAAATCATTGGAACTCCTATAGTGTAGATAAATACACTTTATTTACTCCTTTCGGGTTAGGGAAAGAAAATTTATCCATTTAGAACTCAGACAATGAGTCTATAGCTATTTCTTAAATAAGTAAGTTACTTGTTTGCCTCCACTGTTTATGCGGAAAGATCCCCCGTAACAATTCTTTAACTCACAAGACTTATAAATAAATATGAGTTAGTGAAAAAGGCAAAATACTTTATAAAAAATAGTGCTAAAATTTAACACTAACAATCTCCCTGCTTTTGTCTTTCTTCACAAAACTCTATAAATTCCTGCAAGTAAATGTTATTAACAAAAAAGTTACAAAAAAACTCCCCCTTATTTATCAATGACAAAAACTTATGTGAGAACAAGAATACCCGTCTCATCCATGAGACGGGTAGGATCCTGACCCATGACCAGCCACTTCTTCTTCACGCCAAGCACGTTCCAGCCAGCAACATTGATGCAAATTGGGCCTTGAACCCAATTTTAGGCCTTATCATATATAAGTGTGTTATAATTTTTTTTTTTTTTTTGCTCCAGGACCCATATTTCTTTTCTCGTGTCAATTCTTTTCTCAAACGCCTAATCTCTCTCTCTCTCTCTCTCTCTCTCTCTCTCTCTCTCTAAGCCTATACATACGCATGTATATATTTCAATTCTTAGGTTTCAATTTCATTTCTAATTTGTAATAATTTTTCGGGCTTTTAAGAAGGACTGTTACTGTGTTTTGAATCAATCGGAATTGGAGAATCAATAATTAATCGCTGATTTCAAGTTTGTATATTGATTGTTTATGGAGGTCGGAGTGAATTCACCGGATACCAACAAGGTCGCCGGAATTGCTATGGAGTTTTCGGCTATTGATGGCGTCGAATTGTTTTCTCCCCTTACGGTGCCGCTTAGGTTACGTCGAATTGTTTTCTCCCCATGGGTCATGGGTCGACCCGTTTCATGCATGAGACGGATCCCCTTGTTCTCATGGGAGACCACCTCTTTATCAATCTTCCCCTAAACATCAAAACTCACTTTTGATGTAAAACTCTATTAAAAAATAAAATCACATGATTTAACCTCTTTAACCATCATCTATTTAACAATCACCTAACATCATCGAGGTCAACATATCAATCTCACACTAAATATAAAACTCCCCCTTAATATAAAAGATCCAAGTCAAGTACTAAATAAAGTACCATCATTACATAACAAAACACCAACAAAAATCCATGGGCGGACCTAAGTAGGTGCAAGGGGGGAGTTGGTCCTGCTTGATTTTTTTTATTTTACACTAAACGACGTCGTATCGTACATAGTATAAATAAACATTCGGCGAATAGAATTAGAATAGCAAAAATAGAAAATTAAAAGATTGTATCTGCGACTCAAGACGAAACGACGAACGACGGAAATGTCACCACCGGTAGTAGAGGCTGAACGGTTGCAGCATTTACAATATATAAATGCCATCTCCATTGGAAATCTTTTGAAGCCAAAATGACTAGTGTGTTTGATCGTCTCATTCAGATGATTGGTTCAGCAGTAGAGGTAATTTTATGGCATTATGTACAAAAAAAAGGTATGTAGTTAGTTTGTTGCTTAGATTATTTTAATCGCAATAAAGTTGTATTACATGTGAAAAAAATGGCAAAAAAATAAAAATAAAAATGCTGCCAACATCTACTCTGCCCCTTTTTGTGAAGAAAGTAGCCTCACTTTTTTTTTATCTCAATACTGCATTAAATTGCATAATATGGGCAGCATACCTTTCTGTTTGTGAGATAAGCAAATTACAATACAGAATTTAATTTTGACTTGTGTTGGCAGAAGTGTTACCAACAACGCGAGAGGCAACATTTTCTTCAACGTTTGTGTGGAAAGGACAACAATACTAACATAAGCAGAAGTATTTTGATCAAAAACACTCCCACTCACAAATTATTTGATATTTGCTGAAGTTTAGGTCTATATCAACCGTGTTGGATCTTGTGTCGACAATAATGTTGGCAAGGATGTTAAGGGAGATGTTGCTATGGGTTGGCAACATATAAGTCAACACAAGGAAAAATCTCAATGGGTGACATTGAAAGAATTGAGACATGAGATGATATTTTTTTTTTTTGATTACCCAGGTTCCCCAGCTTCGCCGGATCAATCCTGGACCACCAGGTACCGCTATGCTGGCGGAGGTAAATCGCGGGATGTGCCCTATGCAGCCAGGGTGGTAGCACCCCTTATACTCCTGGCCCCAAGGGAGCCCTCCCACAAGGCATTTACACTCTTTCAACACCAAATGGCTGCTCCAGCTGCTTCTGCCGAGGCAATTACATCACTTTTACAACACCAAATGGCTGCTCCAGTGCTCCTGCCAAGATTTGAACTCCCCACACTGAGGTTGCAAGCCCAGCAGTGCTGCTTCCTTAACTGCACGGATGTGCCCCGGGGGACTCCTAAGGACCCTGAAACCCAAGGTAGGAATTAAACCACATAGATTCCCCTTGGGGAGAATCGAACCAGTGACCTCCCCTACGGAAGGCCACCATTATACCACTGAGCCAAGGCCCATTAGGTATGAGATGATAAAAATTGATTATACGAGAGAGAGAGAAAGAAAGAGATATAAGTGAAAGAAAAAATATGGAGTAACATTTGCATTTTAGAATTTTGAACTCACTCCAAAAAATATTCCTACAAAATAGGAATTAAAAATCCACAAAAATGAGAAATTACCGTATGTCATAAACCAAATCATGGAAACAAGTAATCTGAAAAGTCACACAAGAAAGAGAGTAAATTACACAGAAGAGGATTTTTTTATGTTTTTTTTAATATTATGAAATCAAATAAAAGAAAAACGAAAAATAAATACAATAAAATAAATCAAAAACAGATAAGGATATTCAAAAGATTTAGACTTCAAATCAAATACTCCCTCCGTCCCGGCGCAATGGAGACCAAATTTTTGGGCACACAGATTAAGAAAAAGTAAGAGAGATAAAAAGTGGAAGGAAATGTTGTAAGTATGAAAAATTAAAGGGGCAATTATCAAATGGTCCCTAATTCTAATGAATTCAACCAACTAATCCATGGAATATGGGAATCTACCATTAGGTCTCTGACTTAATGATGGACACTCGTGTCCCTGGTAATTGATGAAAATTACGCTTGTGCCACTCAATTAAATGACATGGACGGATGTATGTTAAAGAATTTCAGCTCTATGTCATTTTATCTCTCTTCTTTCTCTCTCTTACTTTTTTTTCCACCTCAAAACTTTAAAATGAAATATTTTAAGATCTAGAAATCAAAAAAAAATAAATCTGAAACCACCGGTGTGTTCGTATCGTCAATACGAATCAAACTAGTAGCATAAACATATAATTTGGAGCAAATTTGAGAAGTTCACAGTTTTTACAAGTTCACAGTTGTTTTGATAAGTTCACAGTTATTTTTTAGTCTTTTTTAATTAAGTTCACATTTGTTTTAGTTAAGTTTACAGTTGTTTTTAGTCTTTTATAGCCTTTATTTTTGCAATTTTATGAGATTATTTGACCTATTTGTTAAGTTCGCTGTTGTTTTTTGTTAAGTTCACACTTATTTAAAATGAAATATCTTAAGATCTAGAACTCAAAAAAAAAAAATCTGAGACCATTGTATTATTCGTATCTTCAAAACGAATCAAACTTGCAGCATCAACATATAATTTAGAGCAAATTTATGAGATTATTTGACATATTTGTTAAGTTCACAATTGTTCTAGTTAAGTTCACAGTTGTTACAAGTTCACAGTTATTTTTTATAAGTTCACAGTTAATTTTTTACATTTGTTCCAATAACAATTAAGAGAAGCTCACAGTTGTTTTAGCTAAATTCATAATTTCTGCATGAAAATGACTATCATTTACTTAATTTACAGATTTTTTTAGTTAAGTTCACAGTTGTTTTTAGTATTTTATAGCCTCTAATTTTTTTCAATTTTATGAGATTATTTGACCTATTTGTTAAGTTCACTGTTGTTTTTTGTTAAGTTCACAGTTGTTTTAGTTAAGTTCACAATTGTTTTTAGAATTTTATAGCCTTTATTTTTGCAATTTTATGAAATTATTTGACCTATTTGTTAAGTTCACTGTTGTTTTTTGTTAAGTTCACTGTTGTTTTAGTCCTTTATGGCCTCTGTTTTTGCAATTTTATGAGATTATTTGACATATTTGTTATATTCTCAGTTGTTTTTACTTAAGTTCACTGTTGTTTTTTGTTAAGTTCACAGTTGTTTTTCATTTATGATCTCTATTTTTGCAATTTTATGAGATTATTTGACATATTTGTTATGTTCACAATTGTTTTTACTTAAGTTCACTGTTGTTTTTTTGTTAAGTTCACAGTTGTTTTAGTCCTTTATGGCCTATATTTTTGCAATTTTATGAGATTATTTGACATATTTGTTATGTTTACATTTGTTTTACTTAAGTTCACAGTTATTTTTAGTCTTTTATGGCTCTATTTTTGCTTTTTTATGAAAACCTCAAATAATGATTCAAATTTGAAAATATATACTCCCTCCGTCCCAATATTTAGTTCACCATTTTGGCTTCGGCACGCAAATTAAGGGTGGAGAAAATGTTGTGAGTGTAATAGTAAAATAGGAGAGAGAATGAGTGGAGGAAATAGTAAATTTGAAAAGTGTTGTGAGTGTAATAGTGAAATAGGAGAGAGAATGAGTGGAGAAAATAGTAAAGATTCTTTGCCAAAAAAGAAAAGGTGAAGCTTTAAATGGGACACCCAAAATGGCAAAAGGTGAAGTTATTAATGGGATGGAGGGAGTATTCAACTCATAACACTTCTGTCCTAAAAATCAATTTTTTTATTTTCTGTTCTTGGATCCTTTATTTTTAGTCAGTTTTGCTTTTTGCAATCCTCAATTTATCTGTGTCATTATAAAGTGTGGACCTGATGAATTTTTTTCAAAATGTGTGTCCTTGGTGGTTGTTTTCATTAGGATGTGAGAGACTATTTGATAATTTTCCTCATCAATTATTGTGTAAATGAGGAAGATATCTCAGAAATTCTAAAAAATGATTTTGAAAGAAATGTTTGCCTGGTTTGAAATATGCTTTTACAGGTTCAGATATGGTAATTGTATTGCTACTAATCACCGATGAATTGAAGCAATTGTTTATTATATGCTTGAGAGATTTTTATACTGATTTTGTTTCAGATTGTTAAATGGGCGGAGGAACAAAAGGTAGAGAAGAGAGAGTTTTACTGATTTTTTTAATAAAGGTAAAATAAGGGAGGTGATTTTTCTTGTTTGACGATGGTAGGCTACGTGGTTCTCCAAATCAGTCGCCTCACATTTTTGGAACAGAGTTTCACTTTGTCTATCATTATCCTTGGAGATAATGAGACTTATCTAGGGGGACTAATTTACAGTGGCATTATGTAATCAAATAACCCGATAGCTTAGCCTCTGTAAGGGAAGATCAGTGACCGAATCAGAGAGATTTTTACCAGAAGATGGTCGCCGGAGAGGAGAGAGTTGCCGGAGATAGGAGAATAATCCTATTTTCGTCTATTCTGTTCTGACGAGCATATCTCTTTCTTCGGGCATTATTTTCTGATCTCCACCGTTCAGATTTTGCGTTTAGCTGTCTTTAACAATCCCTGTAAATTTGAGCTCAATCTAACGGTTAACGAATCAGAAAATTGAATTTTTATGGGCCTGATCTGGAATTAATCCTATTTTCGTCTATTCTGTTCCGACGAGCATATCTCTTTTTTCGGGCATTATTTTCTGATCTCCACTGTTCATATTTTGCATTTAGGTGTCTATAACAATCCCTGTAAATTTGAGCTCAATCCAACGGTTAACGAATCGAGAAATTGAATTTTTCTGAGCCTAATCTGGAAATCAAATCAGCGAGAAAAGACTGTCCGGAGGAGGGGTGGGGGTCGCCGGAGGAGGTATGGGAAGGGGGTCGTCGGTGGTAGGTCACCGGAGGAGAGGAAGATGGTCGCCGGAGAGGAGAGAGTCGCCGGAGATAGGGGGAGTAGTCGGCCAGAGATGGGTGAGTTTATTTGTTTTATGGGTGTCATTAATAAGGAATGGACTAGGTGGAATATTTATTAGGATAGTGGACTAGTTGGTAAAATTTCAAAATTTTTTGTCTTAATTGATCGTTTGACTTGGGATGAAGGATCCACCGGTAATTTTCCCAAAAATAAATATGAGAGAGAATGAGTGGGAGGAATAGTGATTTGATTGGTGTTGTGAGTGTAAAAGTAAAATATGAGAGAGAATGAGTGGAAAAAATAGTAAAGATTCCCTTGCATTTTGGGCAGTCTCCATTAGACTGGAATGGACAAAAAAGGAAATAAATCTCTATTAGACTGGGAGGGAGGGAGTATAAATTTAGAATCAAAGCAAGTTTGAAATTCATAAATTTAGAGTTTACCCTTTTAAATCTCTAGTCTCTAGTTTACCAGAAATAAGAGATTTTATTAAATACGTTTTGATTTCAAAACCTTCAACCATTTATGGACTTTCGAAAATTCAAAATTCAATTAATAAATTCCAAAAATAAAATAAAATAAAATAAAAAATGAATGTAGCAAATACTAATGTGTTACTAGCAATGTTACCTAAGATAGGAACCCCTTGATATTTTTCAATATATACTAAACTTTAATTATCAGTACTTAGGCAATTTTAAGTAGATTTTACACTCATTTTATTTACAAGGAAGTATCGTAGTAGCGAGCTCCGTGCCCTGAGTTTTTTTATTAGATTGTAAAGATATATATTGAATTTGATACCTTTCAAGTAGGGTACACTGTAGTAGCGAGCTACATGTCCCTAATAATAAGTATTAAACCAATATATTATACTCCCGTTTGGTAAGTAAGTATCATCGCAGCAAACGCCATGCCCCAAGTTACTTTAGGAATATTTTAATTATATTTGCCTATAACATATCAATTACTCCCTCCGTCCCACCTTAGTGTAGACTAAGGTGGTGGGCACAATAACTAAGGAATATTATTAAGATAATGAAAATGTGTGGTAGAAAATGAAGAGAGAGAATGAGTGGAGTGAATAGTAGGTTGGTTGAATAAATTGTATGGTGAAAAATGAAGAGAGAGAATGAGTGGGTGGGGTAGGGAAAATAAAAAATAATAAAAAACTTTCTAACTTTGGCAGTCTACACTAAGGTGGGACGGACGAAAAAGGAAAGAAGTCTACACTAAGGTGGGACGGAGGGAGTATATAATTAGTGACTTTGTCACTTTAAGAAAAAAGGATAATTTATCAACATGTTAACCTAAGTATAAATACATAATAGAACAAAAAGGTCAGCATATGTCGCTTTAAGAAGACATACAAAAAATAAAGATTTTTTTATTACGTAGTGTTGTTATAAGTGTTAGTAACACCAATGTAAACACTTCAAGACAACAGATTAAACATAGTTTTTTTTTTTAATAAAAGAAAATAAAAAAACAAAAATTAATGAAACATAATGAACAACAAAATAATCCAGGAGTTTTAAACGAAACAAATATCAAGAGATTTTTTCAAACTAGAAAATCATTCATGGTTGAAAACTTGAATAAAAAAATCATCATTTAATGCATTAAAAACTATTTTAGATTCAAATTTAGATACAATACAAGAGTGATTTACCTTAGTATATTTGACCAAGTCTCGATAATTTACCAGTTAGTTTACTCCCCCTATCACTTGGGTTATATGATGATTCTTTTGAATTCTCAAAGGGGGATCCATTCTCACTGGATCATTAACTACATTGGAGTTCTAATCATTTTCATTTTCTGTACTTAGACTCATTTCTGGTGTTATCTCTGGTGTTGTCGTATCAATGACAACACTTGGTCCAACATTAGACTCAACACATGTACCAACATTCGAATTAACACTTTCTCCAGGAGCTTCTTCAAGCTGTTCAAACCATATTAAATGAGTGTCTACAACTATTTCACCTGCAACGCTAGCCAAATCATTAAACAAAATATTTGCATATTTTTGAACGATTTTCAATCTCAAATTATACACACGATATGCAAGATAATTTTGGGAATATTCAAGAAAAATGGACTTGTTACTTTTAGAGTTAAACTTATATAAATGATTTCGATCATTAAATATGAAATAAACACAGTAAAAACATGAAAGTAACGCACATTTGGTTTCTTCCCATTCAAAATCTTATAGTGTGTCATTGTTAGACCGGGTATTAGAACAATACTATTAGAAATGTGACAAGTCGTGTTCAACGCTTCAACCCAAAATCTTTTTGAAATAATTTTGGAAAACATCATGACACGAACCATTTTTAGTAAGATCCTATTTTTCTTTTCGGCCACCCGATTTTGTTGGAACATTTAGAGGTCGAAAATTGATGTTGAATCCCCTTTTTCTCACAAAAAGTAGAAAATGAAACATTATCAAATTCTTTTCTATGATTAGATCTTATACGAAAAATAGGTGAGCAAAACATGTTTTTGATTTTGGAATGTAAGAATTTAAACTTACCAAAAGTTTCAGATTTTTTTCTTAAAAAATAGATCCAAGTATAACTAGAAAATCATCCACAATGACATAAAAATACCTTTTACCTCCCGGACTATCTACCTCAATTGGACACATCAAGTCCATGTGCAAAAGTTGAAAACAATGTGTTGTTCCAAAGTGTTGATCTTAGTGTTAGGAAACACTGGTTTGTTTACTTTTAAGGCAATCCACACACACAAATTTATCTTTAAAATTCAATTTGGAAATTTCTTAAATAGCGTCAAACCTAAAATGTTTATCCAAATTCATGTAATGGAGATGTCCCAATTTTTGATACCACAAAAGTGTGTCATCAACCTTGGTCGAATTGCATACTTGTTGTTCACCAACAAGATATCAATTGTCACTTGGTCTAGTTCCTGTCATAACACAAGTGTTAGTATGATAAAAAACTTCACAAGTATTCTTTTTAAATTTTACCTCTAAGTTGTCATCACACAACTGGAAATTAGCCACCAAGCCATCAATGTGCAAGACATTCTTTAAGGCAGCGACAACATCAAGTGTTCCTTTCCCTAGAATCTTGCTCTTTCCTCAACCTCTATAAGACACGTAACCTCCTTGAATAGATTCATATTCTTTCAAGAATATTTTTGTTCCCGTCATATGGTGAGAACAACCACTATCAAAGTATCATGAACCTGAGATAATAGTCCTCAAAGTAGTATAAACAACATTGCATTTCACATTTGTTTAGGACACCAATTTTTCTTTTTTGAATTTTTGTTTTTCTGAACATATGTATTGTCTCGAGTGTTGTCTCGAGAGTTGGGCAACATTTGAAGCAAAAACTGAGAACTGTACTTTTTCTTTTGAAGAGTGAAGCATTCAGATTTGTTATGTTTTGAAGTGTGACAGTATTCACAAACACATGGATGGTCAAAAATCTCACTAGATGAACTATCTTTCTCTTTTTCATGTTCTTTTACAAAACTCATGTTAGTTTCCTCATTTATCAAGGTAGAAGTGATTTTATCAAGTGAGTCTTGAAATCCAATACCTGATTTGAGAGGCTTACTCATGTTGAGTATCTCATCTGATTTCGAAGACCCCGTGTTGAGCTTTTTGAAAGTGGTTTCGGCATGATACAATTTGGACTTTGTCTTACTAAGTTCAACATCCTTTTTCGTTAGGAGGACATCCAATCGTTTCAATGAGTTTTTCAACTCATCATTTGAGTCTCTTAACGCATCCTTCTCCTTTGTTAGAATCTCTACCCTCTTATTTTCTTTTTTCCATTCTTTGAAAAATGCCTTGTAAAGATCTTTTAGCTCATCAATGAACTCATCCTTGCTTGAATCATCCTCATCTTGACTTCCCATATCAACATTAAGAACCATGAAAGCAAAAAGTGTCAGAAAAATCGAAAATATTATACATGCTATTGAGTGTTGGGGTTGGGGTTGGTGTTATCGCACTCCGGGCAACACCAGACGTAACACCTTCAGAATCTGAACATGAATGCTCTAACATCATGGATTGTTGCTATTTTTCTTTAACAATAGATCGCCATGCTCGAACATCAATTAATTTGATGCACGAATGAAGACGGATCTTCCTATACGTATAATTCGTGGCATCAAGAATAAGAAATATCCCTAGAATTGGATTAGCAGGATCCAAAGCCATGACAACAAGGACCGAACACTTAGTGTAATCAAGTGCCAGCTCCAATACCAATTGAAAGTGTCTATGGTCTTGGATAGTTTTGGAAAACACAGAGTTGTCCCGAGTGTTAGGCAACACTGAACACAACACATAAAATAACCATTTAAAAATAATCGAAAGAATTAACGCAATGAAAAAATGACACAAAAAGATAATTTTCACAAGTTATATAATTATAACTTGTGAGAGCATCATGACTAAAAGACTTTCACGAGATGTATATGTTAAGTACAAAGTCTAGAACAACTTCTATCCTTTAAAGAAAATAAGGAGTGCAAAATGTGCTAGGTACAAGAACCTAAAAAGAAACAACACTCTAAACACAATCAAAAGACTAGACCTGATTAGTATTCAACAAACAATTTATGAAAACTGGATTGTGTTGGGTAAGGTGTTGTAACATCTCTGACAACAATGGTCTGAGTATAATAGCTATCTCTTTTGGTGTATCTTCAAATGAAATCCCATCAGCATTTTATAGGCTTGAAAAACATTCTCAATTGTCCATAAACTTGCTGGCTACTCCCATGATCTCTATAACTTGCTCTCTAGTTATGACGTGAGCCTCAACCTTGATAAGTGGGATTTGTTCCTATTATTTCTCTCCAAGAATAAGTAGCCACCAAAAGTTGTTGATTTCCCAAACCAAACTTGGTTGGCTTGCTCTCCAACTTTTCTCATTTTCAACATAAGTGGTTCCTAAATTGTAGCTCCACTAACCTCTTTGACTTGGTCTCATTTTTTGGACACATTATTTCCTTAACTCTTACACCTTTGTAGACTTATTAGTAACTTTCTTGTAAAAATTCTTTAACTCAAAAGACTTATAAATAAATATGAGTGAGTGAAAAAGGCAAAATATTTCATAAAAAAAAGTGCTAAAATTAACACTAACAATTCTCAAGGAAAGAAATTATTTAGTTAACTAAGTTGGTATTGATCCAACTTAGGAAAGTTACCTATGTTAGTTGTATTTCCAATTAGAATTAGATTTACTATTAGAATAAGGAGATTTGTTAGAATTCTAATGGAATTAGGACTCACATGTTTGTGTATAAATATGAGTACTCTTTCTTTGAGAATATCTCTCAAAATCCCAACAATTATAGACCACACCAGGATGGATGAGCAGATCAAATGCAGGAGCAAATCCAAATCTCAAACACGTAAAATGTCTAGTCAACCTAGGGAGTTGCACAACCCTGAAATTACCAGATCCGGCAGACGCCCGAGCGCGTCGGACTTGTTCCTTTTTGAAAGGTGAAAAATGTTTTAAGGATTGGACGGATGAATTTATTTGAAAAAGAGAGTCGCCACGCCATTTTGTGAGCCTAAAACATTGACAAAAGGCTTTTAATGTAAAATCTTGAGTTCGGAGGTCACGTTACGCTTTGGAAATAGATTTTTTGTGCTCACCCGAGATGCCTCATATTTATGAGACTTTCTAACCTTTTTTGAAAGTTGTGTGTGTGCGTGTTCTTAAAATCAAATGACTTTGTACCTTAAAAGAAAAGGAGAAAACTGTGCATTTTAGGAAACTGTTTGCTTTGATAAAAAAAAGGATTTTGAAACAAATATGAAACTAGAAAAACTGAACAAATATTGCAACCTACAAACCGATCCGTACGAATCTATGCCCCTTTACAAAGAGGTCCGTACGGATGACCATATGCAGTAAACTGTTTTTCTGTATCTTATTTAATTTCTGATGTTACCTTGATTGGACTTTTAAAAAGAAAAGGTGACAACTTCTAAACTGTGCAGTAACTTGATCATAAAAAAAAGGCAAATGTCTAATATTAGGGTTGTCATCTCCAAATCATATGATAGTACAACAATGGTGGTTTTGAGCTTTTCTTGAGAGAAAACAATGGAGATTGTTTGCTTCAAGTAAAGAAATGAGAAATCTTTTGAAGGTTTAGACTTGAACTTTTATCACATTTTAGGAAGAAAGTGAAAGAAATGAAGTTACATCAACATCGTGATCATAATCCATATAACCACATCTTTAACATGAGTGATGGGTTCATCCTTAGAGATTAAGGTTACTTGTATCATAGTAATTTAAAAGAAAAATAGATCAAAAGATGATTTTAGAAAGTAAATACATTTGAAAGTAAGTAATGGAAAGACAATACATGTAATATAAACAATCCACGATCTCCATTAGACCTCCATTTTTAAGCACATTGTTCATGGAAAATCTTGTATGATCATTTAGATGGTTTTGGGTCTACAATATACAAAACAAGTAAAGACTACATTATAAAATGTAGATTCAACAACAGTGATTCATAATAGATTAAAAGACTGGAAAATGAAAGATTAAAGCGTTGTTAGGGTTTGGAAGGAGATCTCACCAATATTGGTTCTTTTCTATCTCCCTAGGCTTTGATTTTGTTAGGAAAATGTTTGATTTGCTTAAGATGATTAATAAGGAGAGAATTCTGCTTTCAATTAGGCAGAATGTCCCCTAATGCTCACTCTTCTCAGATTTTTCTTGTCCCAAATGAAGGAGCAAGAGGGCTGTAATTTTAGCCTCTGGAAATGACAAAGAGGTCCGTACGGAATTCCTTTGCCTATTGCAAGGTGACCCGTGCGACCAAGATGTAAAGTCAGTATTTTTTGATTTTGTTATTCCTGCGAGTTCCTTCTGATGTTGTTAATGCACAAAAGGTCCTTCCTTGCCTTGTTTGGTCAATTTAATGCTTGAGAAGTCACGGGACTTTGTGATTATGAATGAGCGGATCCTCGATGTCTTTCCCTCATGCTCGAATGGATAGCGGTCTGGATTGGGGTACTTAAAGAAGCCCCTCGGCGATGTCACTTACGAAGAAAGTGGGGTCGTTGATAAAAATAATAATCTCGATCTGGATCGCTTGTCGGGAGGGAGAAATAAACGATCGAGTTATCAGACGGCTGGACCCTTTGATAGGATTCCTACGTATCCCGAGTGGGAATCAAGCCAATCATAGTTCGATTATAAGGAAAATTTGGAGGGGCCTCAACCTGTTTGGAATGATTCGGAGGGGTTCATCCTGAGTGAGACTGTTTGGTGGTGTCTGTACCTAAGTTGAGAACGATTCGGAGGGGTCTCGGCCTGAGTGAGACTGATTTGTTTTGTGTAGGCGTCAAGAACCTTAACGAGATTTAATGGCCTCAGGGGCGTTCGTGATTTCTTGTTTGGAAACACTATGCCACTCAATTGGGGAGAGATTCGGGCTTACGATGACGGCCGAAGAAAGGTTCGGGCTTATGATGATTGCCAAGGGAAAAAAGGTTTGGGCTTACGATGACGACCGAGCAAAGGTTCGGGCTTACGATGACGGCCGAGGAAAGGTTCGGGCTTATGATGACGGTCAAGGAAAGGTTCGAGCTTACGATGACGGCTGAGGAAAGGTTCGGGCTTACGATGACGGTCGAGGAAAGGTTCGGGCTTACGATGACGGCCGAAGAAAGGTTCAGGTTTACGATGACTGTCGAGGAAAAAAGGTTCGGGCTTACGATGATGACCGAGCAAAGGTTCGGGCTTACGATGACGGCCGAGGAAAGGTTCGGGTTTACGATGACAGCCAAGGAAAGGCTCAGGCTTATGATGACGTCCGAGGAAAGGTTCGGGCTTATGATGATGTCAGAGGAAAGGTTCGGGCTTACGATGACGGACGAAGAAAGTTTCGAGCTTACGATGACGGCCGAGGAAAGGTTCAGGCTTACGATGACAGTCGAAAAAAGGTTCGGGCTTACGATGACGGTCGAGGAAAGGTTCGGGCTTACGATGACAGCCGAGGAAAGGTTCGATCTTACGATGACGTCCGAAGAATGGTTCGAGCTTACGATAACGACCGAAGAAAGGTATGGGTTTAAGATGACGGCCGAGGAAAAAAAGGTTAGGGCTTACGATGACGGCCGAGGAAAGGTTCGCATGAGGAGATAAAAGGAAAGGGCCTCACGAAGAGTAACGAGATGCAAAATCTCAGGATAGAATCTCACGAAGAGATAAAAGGAAAGGATCTCACGAGGAGAAAATGAGATGCAAAGTCTTGGGAGAGAATCTCACGAAGAGATAAAAGATCTCACGAGGAGATAACATGAAATATCTCATGAGGAGATAACAGGAAAGATCTCACTAGGATATAACGAGATTCGAGATCTCGAGAAGGAATCTCACAAAGAGATAACAGGAAGGGATCCCTCGAGGAGATAGTAGGAACGAGTCTCGCGCAGAGGTAATAAGAATGTTCTCACGAGGAGATAATGAGAGGCAAAATCTCAGACTAGAATCTCACGAAAAGATAACGAGAAAGATCTCACTAGGAGATAACAGAAAAGGATCCACGAAGAGATAACGAGAAAGATCTAACTAAGAGATAAAGAGAGTCAAAATCTCAAAAGGGAACCTCACGAAGAGATGAACAGATGCAAAATCTTGGGAAGGAATCTCACGAGGAGATAACAGGAAAGATCTCACGATGAGATAACGAGATGCGAAATCTCGGGAGAGAATCTCACAAAGAGATAAAGGGAAAGATCTCACGAGGAGAAATGAGATACAAAGTCTCGGGAGAGAATCTCACGAAGAGATAACAAGAAAGATCTCACGAGGAGAAAGGTCGAGATCAGAGATTGGACCGTGAAAGTTCGAGATTAAAGTTTGGACCGTGAAAGGTCGAGATTGGAGATCGTATCCTGAAAGGTCGAGATCGGAAATTGGACTGTGAAAGGTCGAGATTGGAGATTGGACCGTGAAAGGTCATGATTAGAGATCGGAAATTGGATCGTGAAAGGTCGGGATTAAAGATTGGACCGTAAAAGGTCGGGATTAAAAATTGGATCGAGAAAGGTCGAGATTAAAGATTAGGTCGTGAAAGGTCGGGTGAAGGTTGAACAGTGAAAGGTTGGGATTAAAGATTGGACCGTGAAAGGTCGGGATTGGAGATCGGACTGTGAAAGGTCAAGATTGGAGATTAGACCGTGAAAGTTCGTGATTGGAGATTGGACCGTGAAAGGTCATGATAAGAGATCGGCAATTGGACCGTGAAAGGTCGTGATTGGAGATTGGACCGTGAAAGGTCGTGATTAGAGATCGGAAATTGGACAGTAAAAAGTTAAGATTGGAGATTGGACCGTAAAAGGTCGTGATTAGAGATTGGACCATGAAAGGTCAGGATTAAAGGTTGGACCGCGAAAGGTCGAGATTGGAGATCGGATCGTGAAAGGTCATGATTAGAGATCGGACCATGAAAGGTCGGGATTAAAGATTGGACTGTGAAAGGTCGAGATTGGATATTGGACCGTGAAAGGTCCTGATTGGAGATTGGACCGTGTAAGGTCGTGATTAGAGATTGGAACATGAAAGGTCGAGATTGGAGATTGGATCGTGAAAGGTCGTAATTGGAGATTTGATCAGTGATTAGAGATTGGAAATTGGACTGTGAAAGGTCGGGATTAAAGATTGGACCGTGAAAGGTCGAGATCAGAGATTGGATCGTGAAAGGTCTAGATTAAAGATAAGTGAAAGGTCGGGATTGGAGATCGGGCCGTGAAAGGTCAAGATCGGAAATTGGACCGTGAAAAGTCGAGATTGGAGATTGAACCGTGGAAGGTCGTGATTAGGGATCGGAATATGGAACATGAAAGGTCGAGATTAAAGATTGGACACTGAAAGGTCGGGATTGGAAATTGGACCATGAAAGGTCGAGATTAAAGATTGGACCGTGAAAGGTCGTTATTGGAAATTGGACAGTGAAAGGTCGAGATTGTAGATTGGACCGTGAAAGGTCGTGATTAGAGATCGGAAATTGGACCATGAAAGGTCGAGATTAAATATTTGACCGTGAATGATCGTGATTGGAAATTGGACCGCAAAAGGTCGAGATTGGAGATCAGAAATTGGACCGTGAAAGGTCGTGATTAGAGATCGGAAATTGGACCCTGAAAGGTCGAGATTGGAGATTGGACCGTGAAAGGTCGAGATTAGAGATTGGATCGTGAAAGGTTGGGATTGGAGTTCAGACCGTGAAAGGTCGAGAACGGAAATTGGACTGTGAAAGGTCGATATTGGAGATCGGACCGTGAAAGGTCGAGATTGGAGATCGGACCTGGAAAGGTCGGGAACGGAGATTGGACCATAAAAGGTCGGGAACGAAGAATGGACCGTGAAAGGTCAGGATTAGAGTTCAGACCGTGAAAGGTCGAGAACTGAAATTGGACCGTGAAAGGTCGAGAACCGAAATTGGACCATAAAAGGTCGAGATTGGAGATCGGACCGTGAAAGGTTGGGAACGGAAATTTGACCGTGAAAGGGTGTGATTGGAGATTGGACCATGAAAGGTCGTGATTGGAGATTGGACTGTGAAAGGTTGGGAATGGAATTTGGACCGTGAAAGGTTGTGATTGGAGATTCGACCGTTAAAGGTCGTGATTGGAGATTGGACCATGAAAGGTCTAGATTGGATATTGGACCGTAAAAGGTCGTGATTGGATATTGGACCATGAAAGGTCGTGATTAGAGATCGGAAATTGGACCGTGAAAGGTCGGGATTAATGATTTAACCGTGAAAGGTCAAGATCATAAATTGGACCGTGAAAGGTCGAGATTAAAGATTGGACCGTGAAAGTTTGGGATTGGAGATCGAACAGTGAAAGGTCGAGATCGGAAATTGGACAGTGAAAGGTCAAGTTTGGAGATTGGACCGTGAAAGGTCATGATTAGAGATCCGAAATTGGACCGTAAAAGGTCGAGTTTAAATATTGGACTGTGAAAGGTCGGGATTGGAAATTGGATTGTGAAAGGTCGAGATAAAGTCTGGACCGTGAAAGGTCGTGATTGGAAATTGGACCGTGAAAGGTCAAGATTAGAGATCGGAAATTGGGTCGTGAAAGGCATGATGAGAGATCAGAAATTGGACCGTGAAAGGTCGAGATTGGAGATTGGAAGATGAAAGGGCGTGAAAGGAGATTGGACCGTGAAAGGTCGTGAATAGAGATCAGAAATTGGAACATGAAAGGTCAAGATTAGAGATTGGACCGTGAAAGGTCGTGATTAGAGATCGAAAATTGGACCTTGATAGGTCGAGATTGGAGATTGGACCGAGAAAGGTCGAGATTGGAAATTCGAAATTGGAGCGTGAAAGGTCGAAATTAAAGATTGGACTGTGAAAGGTCGAGAAAGCAAATTGGACCGTGAAAGGTGGAGATTGGAGATTGGACCATAAAAGGTCGAGATTGGAGATCGGACGGTGAAAGGTCGATATCGAAAATTGGACCCTGAAAGGTCGAGATTGGAGATTGGACCGTGAAAGGTCATGGTTAGATATCGGAAATTAGACCGTGAAAGGTCGAAATTAAAGATTGGACCGTGAAAGGTCGATATATGACATTGGACCGTGAAAGGTTGAGATTAAAGATTGGACCGTGAAAGGTCGAGATAAAAGATTGGACCGTGAAAGGTCGAGATTAAAGATTGGACCGTGAAAGTTGGAGATTGGAAATCGTAAATTGGACCGTGAAAGATCAAGATTAAAGATTGGACCGTGAAAGGTCGAGATCGAAAATTGGATCGTGAAAGGTCGAGCTTAAAGATTGTACATTGAAAGGTCAAGATTAAAGATTGGACCGTCATCGTAAGCTCGAACCTCTCTTCGGCCGTCATCGTAAGCCCGAATACCTTTCTTCGACCGTCATCGTAAGTCCGAATACCTTTCTTCGGCTGTCAGCGTAAGCCCGAATACCTTTTTTCGGCTGTCATCGTAAGCCCGAATACCTTTCTTCAGCCATCATCGTAAGCCCGAATCTCTTTTCGATCGTCATCGTAAGCCCGATTACCTTTCTTCGGCCATCTTCGAAAGCCCGAACCTCTTTTCGGCCGTCATAGTAAGCCCGAATACCTTTATTCAGTTGTGATTGTAAGCCCGAATACCTTTTCGGCTGTCATCGTAAACCCGAATACCTTTTTTCGGCCGTCATCGTAAGCCCAAATACCTTTCTTCGGCCGTCATCGTAAGCCCGAACCTTTTTTCGCCCGTCATTGTAAGCCCGGATACCTTTCTTCGGCAGTCATCTCAGCCCGAATACCTTTATTCGGCCGTCATCGTAAGCCGAATACCTTTGTTCGGCCATTATCGTAAGCCCGAATACCTTTTATCGGCCGTAATCGTAAGCCCGAACCTCTCTTCGGCCGTAATCGTAAGCCCGAATACCTTTTTTCTTATGAATACCTTTTTTCGGCCGTCATCGTAAGCCCGAACCTTTCTTCGGCTGTTGGCATATGCCCGAATACCTTTTCTCGGCCAACATCGTAAGGCCGAATACCTTTTTTCGGCCGTAATCGTAAGCCCGAACATGTTTTCGGTCGTCATCGTAAGCCCGATTACCTATCTTCGGTCATCATCGTATGCCCGAATCTTTTTTCGACCATCATCGTAAACCCGAATACCTTTCTTCGGCCGTCATCGTAATCCCGAATACCTTTCTTCGGCCGTAATCGCAAGCCCGAATAACTTTATTTGGAAATCATCGTAAGCCCGAATACCTTTCTTCGGCCGTCATCGTAAGCCCGAATACCTTTTTACGCTCGTCATCGTAAGCATGAATACTTTTTTTCGGTCGTCATCGTAAGCCCGAACCTCTTTTCGGCCGTTATCGTAAGCCGGAATACCTTTATTTGGCTGTAATCGTAAGACCGAATACCTTTCTTCGGGCGTTATCATAAGCCCGAATACATTTCTTCAGCCGTCATCGTAAACCCGAATACCTTTATTCGACAGTCACCGTAAGCCCGGATACCTTTCTTCGGCCGTCATCTTAAGCCTGAATACCTTTCTTCGGCCGTCATCGTAAGCCCGAATACCTTTTTTTTGGCCGTCATCATAAGACCGAACCTCTCTTCGACCATCATCGTAAGCACGAATACCTTTCTTTGGCCGTCATCGTAAGCCCGAATACCTTTCTTTGGCCGTCAGCGTAAGCCCGAATACCTTAAGCCTGAACCTCTTTTCGATCGTCATCGTAAGCCCGATTTCCTTTCTTCGGCCGTTATCGAAAGCCCAAACCTCTTTTCGGCTGTCATAGTAAGCCCTAATACCTTTCTTCGGCCGTTGTCATAAGCTCGAATACCTTTTTTTGGCCATCATCGTAAGCCCGAATACCTTTTTTTGGCCGTCATCGTAAGCCCGAATACCTTTCTTCGGCCGTCATCGTAAGCCCGAGCCTCTTTACGACCGTCATCGTAAGCCCGAATACCTTTCTTCGGCAATCATCTAAGCTCGAATATCTTTCTTCGGCCGTTATCGTAAGCCCGAATACCTTTTTTCGGCCATCATCGTAAGCCCGAACCTCTCTTCAGCCGTAATCGTAAGTTCGAATACCTTTCTTCGGCCGTTATCCTAAGCCCGAATACCTTTCTTCCGCCGTCATCGTAAGTCCGAATACCTTTTATCGACCGTTATCGTAAGCACGAATACCTCTTCGGCCGTTACCGTAAGCCCGAATACCTTTCTTCGGCCGTCATCGTAAGCCCGAATACCTTTCTTCGGTAGTTATCGTAATCTCGAATACCTTTATTCGGCTGTCATCATAAGCCCGAATACCTTTCTTCGGCTGTCATCGTAAGAACGAATACCTTTTTTCGGCCGTCATCGTAAGCCCGAATACCTTTCTTCGGCCGTTATCATAAGCCCGAATACCTTTCTTTGGCCGTCATCGTAAGCCCGAATATCTTTTTTCGGCCGTCATCGTAATCCTGAACCTCTTTTCGGCCGTGATCGTAAGCCCGAATACCATTCTTCGGCCGTCATCTTAAGCACGAACCTCTTTTCGGCCGTCATCGTAAACCCAAATACCTTTCTTCAGCCATTATTGTAAACCCGAATACCTTTTTTCGGCCATCATCGTAAGTCCAAATACCTTTTTTTGGCCATCATCGTAAGCCCGAACCTCTCTTCGGCCGTCATCGAAACCCCGAATACCTTTCTTCGGCCATCAGTGTAAGCCTGAATACCTTTTTTCGGCCGTCATCGTATGCCTGAATACCTTTCTTCGGGCGTCATCATAAGCCCGAACCTCTTTTCGGTCGTCATCGTAAGCCCGAACCTCTTTTCGGTCGTCATCGTAAGCCCGAATACCTTTCTTCAGCAGTCATCGTAAGCCCGAATACCTTTCTTCGGCCGTCATCGTAATCCCAAATACATTTCTTTGGCCGTCATCGTAAGCTTGAATACCCTTTTTCGGTCATCATCGTAAGCCCAAATTCCTTTTTCGGTCGTCATCTTAAGCCCCAACCGCTTTTCGGCCGTAATCGTAAGCCCGAATACCTTTGTTCGGCTGTCATCGTAAGCCCGAATACCTTTTTTTGGGCGTAATCGTAAACCCAAATACCTTTCTTCGACCATCATCGTAAGTCCAAATTCCTTTCTTCGGCAGTTATCGTAAGCCCGAATACCTTTCTTCGTCCGTCATCGTAACCCTAAATACCTTCCTTCGGTCATCATCGTAAGCCTGAATACCTATTTTCGACCATCATCGTAAGACCGAACTTCTCTACAGTCGACATCGTAATCCCGAATACCTTTATTCGGCCGTCAGTGTAAGCCCGAATACCGTTTTTCGAACGTCATCGTAAGCCCAATTACCTTTCTTCGGCCGTTACCGTAAGCCCGAATACCTTTCTTCAGTCATCATCGTAAGCCCGAATAGCTTTATTCGGCCGTAATCGTAAGCCCAAACCTCTTTTCGGCCATTATCGTAAACCCGAATATCTTTATTCGGGCGTCATCGTAAGCCCGAATACCTTTCTTCGTTCGTTATTGTAAGCCTGAATACCTTTCTTCGGAAGTAATCGTAAGCCCGAATACCTTTCTTCGGCCATCATCGTAATCCCGAATACTTTTTTTCGGCCGTCATCGTAAGCTCAAATACCTTTCTTCGGCCGTCATCGTAAGCCCGAATACATTTCTTCGGTCGTAATCATAAGCCCGAATACCTTTCTTCGGCAGTCATCGTAAGCCCGAATAACTTTCTTCGGCCGTTATCGTAAGCCCGAATACCTTTATTCGGCCATTATAGTAAGCCCGAATACCTTTATTCGGCCATCATCGTAAGCCCAAATACGTTTCTTCGGCCGTTATCGTAAGCCCAAATACCTTTTTTCGATCGTCATTGTAATCCCGAACCTCTTTTTGACTGTTATCGTAAGCCCGAATACCTTTCTTCGGCTGTCATCGTAAGCCCGAATACCTTTCTTCGGCCGTCATCGTAAGCCCGAATACCTTTCTTCGGCCGTCATTTTAAGCACGAACCTTTCTTCAGCCGTCATCATAAGCCCGAATACCTTTCTTCGACCGTCATCGTAAGACCAAACCTATTTTCGACCGTTATCGTAAGCCCGAACCTTTCCTTAGCCGTCATCATAAGCCCAAATTTCTCTCAAACTGAGTGGAAAAAGTATTTACAACCAAGAAATCACTAACGCCCCCGAGTCCATTGAATCTCGTTAGGTTCTTGACGCCTACACAAAATAAATAGTCCCACTCAGGCCGAGACCCCTCCAAATCATTCTCAACTTAGGTACAGATGCCTCTAAACTGTCTCACTTTGGACGAATACCCCCAAATCATTCCCCACAGGTTGAGGCCCCTCCAAATTTTCCTCAAACTCAAACTACGACTGTCTTGATTCCCACTCGGGATACATAGGAATGCTATCAAAGGGTCCAGCCGTCCGACCGACTCGATCATTTATCTCTCCCACTCGACGAGCGATCCAGATCGGGATTCTTATTTTTATCGATGACCCCACTTCCTTCGTATGTGACATCGCCGAGGGACTTCTGTAAGTACCCCAATCTGGATCGCTATCCATTCGAGCATGCGAGAAGGACACCGAGGGTTAGCTTATCCATAATCACAAAGTCCCGTAACTTCCCGAGCATTAAATTGACCAAACAAGGAAAGGAAGGACCTTTTGTACTTTAAAAACATCAGAAGGAACTTGCAGGAATAACAAAAGTAAAAAAATATTGACTTTACATCTTGGTCCACACGGATCACCTTGCAAAAGGCAAAGGAATTCCGTACGGACCTCTTTGTCATTCCATAGTCTATAAATACAGCCCTATTGCTCCTTGATCTGGGACAAGAAAAAACTGAGAAGAGTGAGCATTATGGGACATTCTACCTAAGTGATAGGAAAATTCTCTCCTTCTTAATCATATTATGCAAATCAAACACTTTCCCAACAAAATCAAACCCTAGAAAGATAGAAAAGAATCAATATTGGTGAGATCTCCTTCAAAACCATAACAACACTTTAATTTTTCATTTTGCACTCTTTTAATCTATTATGAATCATTGTTGTTGAATCTGCCATTTATAATTTAGTCTTTACTTGTTTTGTATATTGTAAATCCAAACCATCTAAATGATCCTACAAGATTTTATATGCACAATATGCTTAACAATGGAGGTATAATGGAGATAGTGGTTTGTTTATATTTCATGTATTATCTTTGCATTATTTACTTTCAAATGTATTTACTTTCTAATATCATCTTTTGATCTATTTTTCTTTTAAGTTACTATGATACAAGTAACATTAATATACAAGGATGAACTCATCACTTATGTTAAAGATGTGGTTCTAGGGATTATTGTCACAATGTTGATGTAACTTCATTTTTTTCACTTTCTTCCTAAAATGTGATAAAAGTTCAAGTCTAAACCTTCAAAGATTTCTCATTTCTTTACTTGAATCAAATAATCTCCATTGTTGTCTCTCAAGAAAAGTTCAAAACCACCATAAGATTGGACATTTGCTTTTTTTTTTTTTTTTGATTTTATAATCAATTTCCTGCACAATTTAGAAGCTGTAACATTTTCTTCTTAAAAGTCCAATCAAGGTAACATCAGAAATTAAATAAGATGCAGAAAAACAGTTTAATGCACATGGTTATCCGTACGTACCTGTTCGATTCAGAACCTAACGGTTCTTTTTTTACTGCAAGTGCATGGGTTATGTATAGTATAGCAGGTGCAAGTACGGGTCGATCCCACATGGACAAGGTTTACTTTGTATGATATTTGTTTTTATAAATATATATAAATAATATGATTGGGAGAAATATGTTTTAGTTTATGAAAATATTATAAACATACACAAACTACTCTAACTTATAATAAAAGTATTCTCGGGATTGGAATTCGAACAACATACATTCATCAAGTAATCATGCTTTATATGAAAGTTTTCATCAAAATAACAAGGATGGTACACTAAATTGTGCATTACTTGTCAATCGAAGGCTTTGCACATGTATTCTTCATTAATTATTCCCTATCTCTCGATGACCTATAAGTTAGTAAAAATCCATTAAGTTTTTGAAATGTCATCACATCTTGCCTTTTATTTTTTTACTCTAATAATGATTTATTCATTTTGATTTTTGAGTGGAGAAGTTTATTGAAGCAAGGTGTGTTCATTTTTATGATTCACTAGCCTTGAAGATGGAATGGAGGTAAAAAGTGATCCAAAAAGGTGCATAAAGGGATGAGTGCCTTTCGAAAATGAATTTCAAAAATGAAAGTCCCGAAGCACAAAAATAATCCTTTAAAAATAATGATTAGTATCCAATACTCCAAAATTTTCACAAAACAATGCTTTTAGAGTAATTTTATTTATACTATATTAATTTATAATTATTTTATCTATCTCCCAATATACCCTTAAATTCGATTTCTAGGGAATGTTTTCAAATTTTTGAAAAAATATGAATCAAGGGATAGAAATCGGTTTTAAAGGCAACTAAATAAGCTTTAATGCTTAGAACATCTTATCATCGAAGGGAGAAAAATTTTGATTTTTTTTTGACTGAAAATAAACTAATATAAAAAAACGAATATGAAGAATCCTCCCCCACACTTTAATTGAACATTGTCCTCACAAAACAATGCTTTTAGAGTAATTTTATTTATACTATATTAATTTATAATTATTTTATCTATCTCCCAATATACCCTTAAATTCGATTTCTAGGGAATGTTTTCAAATTTTTGAAAAAATATGAATCAAGGGATAGAAATCGGTTTTAAAGGCAACTAAATAAGCTTCAATGCTTAGAACATCTTATCATCGAAGGGAGAAAAATTTAGATTTTTTTTTTTACTGAAAATAAACTAATATAAAAAAACGAATATGAAGAATCCTCCCCCACACTTTAATTGAACATTGTCCTCAATGTTTCAAGGACAATATGCAAAACAAGATAAGGATGGAGTAGGGGAAAGAAGGATGAGCTTACAGAAAAAAAAAATTCTCCTGGTGTGCTTTGCTCGGCCGAGCATATGGCTCCAGTTTGATGTATCTTCTATTGTGTCTTGCTCGGCCGAGTTATATGAGGTGCTTGGCCGAGCACTTCCTGTATTTTTTTTTATATACCTACAAAACGAAATTAGTACATAACATAAAAGTAATAAAGAATAATATAAAAATAAAAAATATAAAGACAAATATCAAAATGTAAACCGTTGTCCCCGACAACGGTGCCAAAAACTTGTTCGTTTCAGAACCTAACGGTTCTTTTTATACCGCAAGTGCACGGGTTATATATAGTATAGCAGGTGTTAGTACGGGTCGATCCTACAGAGACATGGTTTACTTTGTATGATACTTGTATTTATAAAATATACAAATAATATGATTGGGAAAAATATGTTTTAGTTTATGAAAATACTGTAAACATACACAAACTACTCTAACTTATAATAAAAGTATTCTCGGGATTGGAATTCGAACAACATACATTCATCAAGTAATCATGCTTTATATCAAAGTTTTCATCAAAATAACAAGATGGTACGCTAAATTGTGCATTACTTGTCGATCGAATGCTTTGCACATGTATTCTTCACTAATTATGCCATATTTCTTGATGACCCATAAGTTAGTAAAAATCCATTAAGCTTATAAAATCTACGTACTTTCCATTCAAAGAACATCCCTAGGCCATTAAACTACTCTCATGATTAATGAAACCCAGTTTACTTCATATGGTTCAGCTAACTGAGATTCTCCGTCGGGGTCCTTCTCTCAATTAACTAGGGTTCGTTCAGATATGTATGTCTTTATATTTGTAGGTGTTTAAGAATGATATGAAGAAGTTGTTTTAAGATGAAAATGTCATAAATCAAGGATATTACGCTAAGTTGTGCTAACTACTTATAGGTGAAGGCCTAGCACATGTATTTTAAGACTAACACGGCCTATCTCTCGTGATTTCGTTTTAGGCATTCCCACCTGTCACGCGGGCAGCCCGGCTTATCTCTCGAGGGTTCCGTATAAGTTCAAGTCATTCTCATGTATTCTCCACTAAAGGATCATCCCTAGGTCATTAAACTACACTAGTGATTAATGAAGCCTATTTCAATTCATAGGATTTCGCTAATCAAGATTCTTCTCTTGATTAACTAAGATTATACAATCAAGGATGTCTCCTATTGTAAGTATTAAGCATTATATGGAGAGAATTGATTTGACATGGAGAAGAAGCATGGATTATAAATATGAGCACAAGATTGCCAAGTTTCCAACCCCAAGGATTTGGAGGAATACTTACTAACCGTTGGAATTATTATAACAAAAGAAGTAATATAAATAAGAGAAGGGAATACTTATTCTTATAAAAGAGAGACAACGGCTGGAGAGAAATCTTCCATAATGTATTGCATTCACAATCTTAAAAGTGTACAAGAACTCTTGAGAACATTTGATGAATCTTTAAGTATTGTGTATAATAATGCTAGAGTATTTTGTTATGAATTCTAAGTATATTCTGATCCTTTTCTGGATATTTTCGGATCCATCTGGATAATTAACACTGAATACAAGGGTCCTATTTATAGTCATTTTGGCTAAAGGTTGCATCTCTTGGAAAAAGACAGCTTTTGGCTGAACAGGGGGGGGGTGCTCGGTCGAGGCATATAAGGTGCTCGGCCAAGCAGCAATTTTCCAGCAACTCTTCAATCTGTCCTCCTTTTGCTCGGCCGAGTCAAGGGACTGCTCGGCCGAGCAGCAGCTGCTCTTGGGTGATTTCTGAAATCTTCAATTTTGACCCCTCTATTTCCATATGTTTTACTTTAGCCCCTTATACTTCAGTATATGTACCTAATCCCTGTAAAATCACACAAACATACCAAACAAGCATAAAACCCAAAATATAAAATAAAAGAAGCTAAATTAAACTAATTTGAACTAAAATTTAAGGAAAATGATGCAAATAAAACACTATAAATGACTATAAAATAGCCACTTATCAACTACCCCACACTTAAACCTTGCTTGTCCCCAAGCAAGTCTTGAATTAAAAATAGAAGAGAGAGAGAGAGAGAGAGAGAGAGAGAAATAAATGACTAAAAAGAAAGATTAAAACAATAAAGATAAACAAGTGGCTCCCTTTAAGATATGATGTGTTGTCAAAGATGTTGCCTTAAAATGATTTTCAACATTGATTCATATCATCCAAAATTTGAAAGTATTTTCTAAAACAAAGATCTCTAAAGCATATTGGAGTCTAGATAAAAAAACTAAAAATTAACTTTGTATAAAATTAAATGTTTTTTCTAAGCAAAATTTTGGAAACGAAGATGCTTGAATTGAAAAAGATTTTTAAAATGAGAAAAGATTTGTTATGCAAGTTTAAGGACTTAAAATGATGATTTCACTTTAGAAAGACACTTTAAAGATTTTAGCACAACATTTTGAATCACAATTGATGGACGTGTTAATGGACGTGTTAATGAAAGGGGTCAAGGCTAGCATTTCAAGTAATATTCATAAAAGAAGATATAAGTTTTTGAAATGTCATCACATCTTGCCTTTTATTTTCTCACTCTAATAATGATTTATTCATTTTGATTTTTGAGTGGAAAAGTTTATTGAAGCAAGGTGTGTTCATTTTTATGCTTCACTAGCCTTGAAGATGGAATGGAGGTAAAAAGTGATCCAAAAAGGTGCATAAAGAGATGAGTGTCTTTCGAAAATGAATTTCAAAAATGAAAGTTTCGAAGTGCAAAAATAATCTTTAAAAATAATGATTAGTATCCAATGCTCCAAAATTTTCACAAAACAATGCTTTTAGAGCAATTTTATTTATACTATATTAATTTATAATTATTTTATCTACCTCCCAATATACCCTTAAATTCGATTTCTATGGAATGTTTTCAAATTTTTGAAAATATATGAATCAAGGGATAGAAATCGATTTTAAAGACAACTAAATAAGCTTTAATGCTTAGAACATCTTATCATCAAAGGGAGAAAATTTTAGAATTTTTTTTTTGACTGAAAATAAGCTAATATAAAAAAACGAATATGAAGAATTCTCCCCCACACTTGAAATGAACAATGTCTTCAATATTTAAAAGACAATATGCAAAACAAGATAAGGATGGAGTGGGGGAAAGAAAGATGAGCTTACAGAAAAAAAAATTCTCCTGGTATGCTTTGCTCGGTCGAGCATGAGCCTTGCCTCGGTCGAGCACATGGCTCCAGTTTGATGTATCTTCTGTTCTGTCTTGCTCGACCGAGTCATATGAGGTGCTCGCTCGAGCACTTCCTGTAATTTTTTTATATACCTGCAAAACAAAATTAGTACATAACATAATAATAATAAAGAATAATATATAAATAAAAAATATAAAGACAAATATCAAAATGTAAACCGTTGTCCCCGGCAACGGCACCAAAAACTTGTTCGTTTCAGAACCTAACGGTTCTTTTTATACCGCAAGTGCACGGGTTATATATAGTATAGCAGGTACAAGTACGGGTCGATCCCATAGAGAAAGGGTTTACTTTGTATGATACTTGTTTTTATAAAAATATATAAATAATATGATTGGGAGAAATATGTTTTAGTTTATGAATACTATAAACATACACAAACTACTCTAACTTATAATAAAAGTATTCTCGGGATTGGAATTCGAACAACATACACTCATCAAGTAATCATGCTTTATATCAAAGTTTTCATCAAAATAACAAGGATGATACGCTAAATTGTGCATTACTTGTCAATCGAAGGCTTTGCACATGTATTCTTCACTAATTATGCCCTATCTCTCGATGACCCATAAGTTAGTAAAAATCCATTAAGCTTATAAAATCTACGTACTTTCCATTCAAAGAACATCCCTAGGCCATTAAACTACTCACGTGATTAATGAAACCCAGTTTACTTCATATGGTTCCACTAACCGAGATTCTCCGCCGGGGTCCTTCTCTCAATTAACTAGGGTTCGTTCAGATATGGATGTCTTTATATTTGTAGGCGTTTAAGAATGATATGAATAAATTGTTTTAAGATGAAAATGTCATAAATCAAGGACGATACGATAAGTTGTGCTAACTACTTATCGGTGAAGGCCTAGCACATGTATTTTAAGACTAACACGACCTATCTCTCGTGATTCCGTTTTAGGCATTCCCGTCTGTAATGCGGGCAGCCCGGCTTATCTCTCGAGGGTTTCGTATAAGTCAAAATCCGTTAAGTTCAAGTCATTCTCACGTATTCTCCACTAAAGGATCATCCCTAGGTCATTAAACTACACTAGTGATTAATGAAACCTAGTTCAATTCATAGGATTCCGTAAATCAAGATTCTTCTCTTGATTAACTAAGATTATACAACCAATGACGTCTCCCTATTGTAAGCATTAGGAATGATATGGAGAGAATTGATTTGACATGGAGAAGAAGCCTGAATTATAAAGATGACCACAAGATTGCCGAGTTTCCAACCCCAAGGATTTGGAGGAATACTTACTAGCCATTTGAATTATTATAACAAAAGAAGTAATATAAATAAGGGAAGAGAATACTTATTCTTATAAAAGAGAGACAACGACTGGATAATTAACACTGAATATAAGGGTCCTATTTATAGCCATTTTGGCTAAAAGTTGCATCTCTTGGAAAAAGACAGCCTTTGGCTAAACAGGGGGGGGTGCTCGGCCGAGGCATATAAGGTGCTCGGCCGAGCAGCAGTTTTCCAGCAACTCTTCAATCTGTCCTCCTTTTGCTCGGCCGAGTCAAGGAGGGCTGCTAGCTGCTTCTTTGCGATTTCTGAAATCTTCAATTTTGACCCCTCTATTTTCATATGTTTTACTTTAGCCCCTTATACTTCAAAATATGTACCTAATTCCTGTAAAATCACACAAACATGCCAAACAAGCGTAAAATCCAAAATATAAAATAAAAGATGCTAAATTAAACTAATTTGAACTAAAATTTAAGAAAAATGATGCAAATAGAACACTATAAATGACTATAAAATAGCCACTTATCAGTACCTCTTTGTAATGGGGGCACAGATCCGTACGGATCAGTTTGTAGGCTGAAATATTTGTTTAATTTTTTCAGTTTTTCTAGTTTCAGATTTGTTTCAAAACCCTTTTTTATCAAAGCACACAGTTTTCTAAAACTGAACAGTTTTCTCCTTTTCTTTTAAACTAAAAAGTTATTTGATTTTAAGAACATACACACACACAACTTTCAAAAAATGTTTGAAAGTCTTATAAATATGAGACGTCTCGGGTGAGCACAAAAAATTCTTTTCCCGAAGTGTAACGTGACCTACGAACTCAATATCATACATTAAAAACCTTTTATCAATATTTTGGGCTCACAAAACGGCGTAACAACTTTTTTTTTTTTTTTTTACTAAATTCATTCGTTCAATCTTTTAAACATTTTCAACTTTCAAAAAGGAACAAGCCCCGATGCGCTCGGGCGTATTCGGATCGGGTAATTTCACACGTGCGAAGTTAATGACGGGTGATTTACCGCCCATAATTTAGTTAGCGTACACATCAGTAATTTGATTAAAAATTTAATGAAAAGTTAGTCAAATGATGTCATATGACTGACTTTCTTTATGCATTTAGCGAAATTATAAATAACATTTTAAAAATATGAAAAATTTAATAAAAACTTTGAAAAAAATAAAAGTTTAATGAGAAAATTGTATATTAAAATTTCAATGATGAAAACATGCTTTTCCTTTTAGATAAAGATAGGATTTGGAGCTCATGTGTCATTTGCAGCAGTCGTGAAACCAATGGCTGTGAATTAGCCACAACTTCCTCATTTTTTACATAATTTTGCCTTAAATGGATGACACCTGAATCAAATTAATTATTACTGTTGATATCAGGGTTCACAATAGGTTGTTGCAGAAGTTCCGGGAGGAACTAGCTAATCAAAATCCGAGAGGCTGTAATTTACTTAATTTCAAGGTTTTAAAATTACTAGGTGGTAGCTATTCGCCGAAGTTGGGCTTAGCGGCGTCTAGACGGGGCGAAGAGAGTATTTTCTTAATTCTCATTTCTCTCTCGTACCAACTTTTAAAATTCACAACAATTACATCACTTACACTTTTTCTTATTTCTCGCGCTAAGATGAAGAAAATATTTTCTAACTAAACGCGTTAATTGATGAATTTGAAATTAATCACGGCGTTTTATAATCGTTAGTGCCTAGCAGTCGGGACCTAAGCAACCTAGGTTCTAGAACAGTGATTAAGTTCAAGTGCTTGGACTTGGTTGATTGCCCTAAAATGGGGCTAAAGAGAAACTGACTATGACAAGTTAACCGGACTTTTGTGTCCAAGTCAAGGCCCGAGTAAGACTGTAACTTTGAGAGTGTCAACCCAACCGTGTATGGACCACGCTTTTCCCACCTAAAATATTTATTTTTGAGAGTGACATGAGGGTGTGTGTCTATTTGCACAAACCAAGTCAATGGTTGTTAACCCGGCCCATTAAGCACAATATTTAATAGTTGGGCCCAGTAATTTTAAGGTTGGCTATGCTTGCTAGGGATGGCAACGGGGTGGATACGGGGCGGGTTTGATCAAAACCGTACCCGCCCCTCAAAGAAACCCCCTAGTACCGAACCCGCCCCGCCCCGCCAACTGGAGAACCCGCATCCGCCCCGCCCCGCCCCGCACCACAACTTAAATCCTCACAAGATACAACCCAGTTATCAAAATCCCAAAACATTTTGACAAATTTCTCCAAACAAATCTACTTTCAGATTCATCAAGAATTGTAAATTAAAGAATACCCAGTTGAGAAAATCCAAAATAAAAACAGTTCTTAGTTCTCAAACCAAGCAACAGCAATATCCCCACTCAACAGTGTCAGTTTGTATGTGTGTTTGTGAAAAAAATACTGAAGCTCAAATAAATTCACATTGGTAGCGAAAAAATCTAATCTTTTCCACAACCCAATAAGGATGAAAATTATAAAAAAAAAAAGATAGAAACTCACATAATAGAGATTTCTCATCGCTGAGAGAGGGGGGGGATTCAATTTGCTTGACTCTTGAAATTTGATGAAAGAGAAACAGAAATCGAGAGAGAGAGAGAGAGAGAGAGAGAGAGAGAGAGAGAGAGAGAGAGAGAGAGAGAGAGAGAGAGAGAGAGAGAGAGAGAGAGAGAGAGAGAGAGAGAGAGAGAGAGAGAGAGAGAGAGAGATTTACTTACCATTCTAACCGGAGGAAGATCTGGACGCGGTGACCGGAGGAAGACGTAGAAGCGGCGGCCGGCGGAGTGGAAGTCGCCTGAGAGAGAAGCCGGCGTGGGTTGGGTATCTAGCTAGCACCGCATCCTCTAAGGCTCTAACCCTAGAAATCGATTTGAGATTGAGATGATGAGAGAGAGAGAGTGAAGTCGCGTATAGCATAGAAAATAGGGGACTGGGGGTCTGGGGGTTTACGGGTAACTGGGTAAGGGTAATAATTAATTAAAATGGGTGAGGGTATTATAGTAATTACATATATATAATAGTATGCGGGGCGGGGCGGGGCACCGCGGGTTGAGGGGTGAAACCGAACCCGCCCCGTGACCCGCCGGGTTTTCAAAAAATGCTACCAAACCCGCCCCGCTACGGTGCGGATCGTTCCGGATACGAATCCAATTCGGACAAATTGCCATCCCTAATGCTTGCTCAAAGTATACGTATCATTTAGTTGTGCCACATGATGATACTACGTGTACATATTTCACAGCCTGTCATGTGGTAATGGGGTCCTGAGGCTATCTACAGTCGTTTCAACACCCTTTAAAATGTGATACATTATTTTCTCTCTCATTCATCTAATTATTCAACACCTCATTCAATTTTTAACCCCTACAATGGTTTCAACACCCTTATTTTTTTTAACACTCTTCCAACTCATCATCCTACACCCCATCACTTTTATTTTATTTTTTATTTTTTATTTTTATGATTAGTAAAATAATAATAATTATTATGAATTAAAAAAATAATAATTATTATTAATGATAATAATAATTATTATCATTTATAATTAAAAAAAATACTTCATACTTCATACTTATTTTATTTTATTTTATATTCTTTATTTTTAAATATAATTAATTTATATTGAAAAAATATTATTTTTTTTTCTGTGTCCAAATCAATTGAAACAAGATTCTATTTATAGATAAAAAAAATTAAGAATTTTGGTGTAAATTTTTTTTTTTTTGATATATGATAATTGCCTTTGAAAAATTCGAATAATTTTAACCAAAAAACATTTCATTGACCAATCATAAATCGACAAGTGGCGCTCAGGAAAAACGAAAAAAAAAAAGGCAACACTTCAGCGCAAGACGCGCCTCTTCGGGAGGTGGATGACACGCGCCTCATCCGGACTAATGGGGTGGCGACACGTGGCATAAGTGGAGCCCAATTTTTTTTTTCAACAGGTATTGAATAAATTCAACAAAAACCAAATGTTTCAACTGTTGAATTTTTTTTCAACAAACCATTGCAAGCCTTTCAATTGTTAAATTTTTATTTTCAACATCTCCATTGCAAATGGTCTAAGTTAAGAATTTGGCGTGGACTCTCATTTTTTTTTTATCCCCAATGATAGATGATCAATAACATTGAAAATGATAATTGTAAATGATTTATTTTAGTTAATTAAAAGTAATTTAAAGAAATGTTGCAATAAAATTTTAATGATAATTATAAAATAGTCTTACAATTATAAAGATAATTGCAAATTAAATTTAAACAAAAATAATTCAAGAAAGCCTATTGTGAAACAAAGGCCAAATTAGAAGAATAGATTAAAAAATGTAAAATGGAAAAGAAAAATAGGAACTAAGAATTGACCCTTGGTGGAAGAGGTGAAGAAATTTACATTTGAGCTATTGACCACTGGGACTGGGACACTATAGTAAAATTGCTATAAAATGTGAACCTAATTATCTATAATACAATACAAGGGAGAAATAACCGCCTCTTATCTAGTCTAGGGATAAAGAGTGGCTAGGATTAATCTAATCCAAAGGTCAGAAACAGTCTAAAATTAAATTAAATTTAAATTAACTTAATTTTATTTAATTGTTGAGATTGATTGTTACGAACTCAACCAACGCTCATTATTCGACGATTTTTGAAAACGGTTCATTTTATCTTCTCTCCTTCCCGTCCTTTTTTTCACTATTCTCTTCTTAAATATTATGTCAATTTCATTTTACATATTACTATGACCAACGAATTTAAAATAACATATTTGTATATTTTTCTCCTTTATTTTATTAGGATCATTTATTTTAAGATTCTTTTTTTTTAACAGAAAAATCGATTATAAATAAATGATAATTTTTTTGATTATTTAGTATATTCCTTAAAAAAAGGTTTAGGGTTTATATATACTCTTTCTTTCAAAAAAAAATTGAATTGGGCATTTTTTTTTTGTTTTTTATTTATGTGTATTCCAATTTGATTTATTTATTTTACTCTTTTATTTTATTAGGATAATTTATTTAAGTTTTTGAACGATTTTAGAATCTTTAAAAAAAAAAAATTTAGAAAAATGTTTGTACCTAAATCAATTAAAAAATCATTCGTCATGATTACATAAGTTTTTTGTTTCGAACCTTGGGTAAAAATAGGATAGGGAATGGGTTATGGATTATAATTATTATTAATTATTTATATGATTAATGGGTTGGGTTGGGGTTACGAAAAAAGAATAACGATAATGAATAATTTTCATTTAAGTTATATTTTAAAATAACTTTTTTTATAAATATTTATAGCAAAGATTCATAAATAATCTTTCTATTCACTTTTAAAAATATTTGTTTTGCAAATATATAATGAGTGGTAATTGATAGAAAATTATTTAGAATCAAAATTTATAAGAAAGAGACATTCAATTGTGATATTTTTTTTAAAAAAAATAGACTTTTATTTTGGGACATATTGGAGTATATTATTTTGCGTTGTTTAGGGGTGATTTGTATTTTTATGGTAACCGATTATAAGTAAATCATCATTTTTTTATTTTTTTTAATTATTTAGTATACTCCTTAAAATAAGGTTTAGGGTTTATATATACTCTTTCTTTAAAAAAAATTGAATTGGGTATTTTTTTTGTGTATTCCAATTTGATTTATTTATTTTTCTCTTTTATTTTATTAGGATCATTTATTTAAGGAGTGTATATTAAAATAATAATTACTATTATATATAATTAAGTTTTTTAATGATTTTAGAATCTTTCAAAAAAAAAAACTTATTTTAGAAAAATGTTTGTACCTAAATCAATTAAAAAATCGTTCGTCATGATTACTTAATTTTTTTTTTCGAACCTTGGGTAAAAATAGGATAGGGGATGAGTTATGGATTATAATTATTATTAATTATTTATATGATTAATGGGTTGGATTGTTGTTACGAAAAAAAATATATAGTAAAATGGGGAATAAAAAATGTTTTTTTACTAACCATAAATGAATAATGGTCCCGGATAATCGACTTTCTCATATCCTCTTCGGCAGTTACACAAACAAACCATCCTCCATCAAATGTTGATTATGGAACAAAGTAATCATCAGGGTATTGGGTAGATTTTTTTTTTTTGGGATGGGAGAAAGGAGATTTCATCATTTCTTTAATTTGTCTACTGCCACCGTGTCAGTGACACGGGTAAGAGAATACTAGTTAGTATATATTTGGAAGGCCTAGGCAAGTGGCCTTACTTGCCTTGCCTTAGGGCAGGGCCTGATGTTTCATGTATACTAAGTTCTCTTTTTACTACTACAGCCTTATTTATTTTTTATTTTCAACTATTTTTTATCATTTATTTGCTTCTTATTTTTTTTTTATATATGGCTTCAAGTCCTTGAGCCCTAGCCCCAACATGGTCAGGACCTTTCGTGATAATTGGTTGATTGCTGACCCATTATCTTAGGCATTTGATGTCTGAAGTACTTTTGTGAGGTGATGTACAAAGCCTCTTGATGATCAGTCCCATAAGGTGGTATAAGTCAATAAAGGAGCATTGTTAAATTGTATGTTGTCAATAATTTGAGTGAGTTTATCGGGTGTGATATCGTTTGAAACTATCATTTGATCCAAGCTTTAGACAACATGTCACGTCACGATGGTTCTTTGAAGCCCCTATGAGTTCTGATGTTGACACGTGTTTTCTTTAATTGAGCAAGAAGAGGGTCATCAGACTCAATAGGAGTTTGAGCCTTTGTTGGTTTAGGCTCTTCAATCGTTGGATCTTTCTTTATTATGACTCATTCAAAACGAGTTAATAGGTTTATGGTCTTTATTTCGGCATTCTTTTCTAATATTTTGTTCCAAAACAACATATAACATAAATAACTATCATTATTAAAAATATGAGTGCTCTCACCAGAAGTATCATCATGCGAGTAGGATCTTGATTACTAGCACCTAACTCTATAGCATTAATTCCCCCATTATTAGGAAAGATATTGGTAACAACATTTGGTATTTCTATTTCTTTTTTATCAATAAGGTCTTGTATAAAATCCCTCAAGTGATGACAAGTGTTGGTATCATGGTCGATGAAGTTGTGGTACTTGCAGAATAATTGATGAACTTGATTTGGGCCAAGATCTTTCTTTTGTGGGCTTCCTTCTCTTGATTTCACCTTTCCTTCTTATACGAAAATGTCAAAAAGACCTTCTTCGGTAATCCCCTCCAACATAGTACTTTCTAGTGTTAGGATGGCTAAACATCCTAACCTGTAGCAGTTTTGCCTTAGCGGAAGCTACTATATTTCTTAGTCTCTTTTGTGTGCTTTAGAAGGTCATCAATTCTTATGTCGAATTCTTGGAGCTCAATGAACTAAGGAATTAGTTGCCGGTGAACTTGTCTTGAAATTTCGCATGAAGGCATTGGAGGAAAATACGGATTTGTTCTTTGACGCTAGGTCTGTCAACAATCTATGTAAGCTTAGCCATCCATCTATTAGCAAAATCAGTGAAAATTTCATTATGGTACTATTTGGTTTGTTCAAGAGCTCTCCTAGTAGGGAGATAAGTGGAGTAGTCCTCAAACTGATCTGAAACACCCTACATGCGACAGGCCAATCAAGCCTAGTAGGTAGAGGGAGTAATATATATCAAACCCTTACAAAAAACTTCCAAAGTTTGAGGGAAATATTTGGATATAATCTGATCATCAATGCCCTTGGGGAGCATAGCCCAATTGTAAGTCTCAACATTAGCATGAGCACAAGTGGTTCCGCTAAACTTAGCAACATCGGGTATCCCATACTTGCGTGAGAGCCTGATTATGGAGAGATGTAGAGCATCATGGTCCAAAGGAGTGAATCGACCCTTTGTAGTATCGAGGGAAGCAAACCTCTTTTCTAGATAATCCATGGTCACAGAATCGGTGACATCCTTGATTTCATTACTACCTTCTATATTTTCCTTGGTAGTTATCGAGTTGAGTTCCTCTTTTTCGGAGTCTTGTCGCCTTTATTTATCGACTTCTTATCTTTCTTAATATAAGATACCTCGTCTTCAGAGGAGGCATCAAATACAACATCTTGTTTATTCTTCATTTTCTTAGCCTTCTTGGCTTTTAGTGCACGACTCTCTTCGGCCATGGCTTGTATATCTTCATCATGAGCCTTTCTCTCCTCAAATTGGGCGTTGATCTTCCATCTTTTGGATGTCTTGAGCAAGTAGGGCTTTGGCCTCATTGACCTCATTCTCGGTGGCAAGAGTAGACATTGTGTTGGGAGAATCTTGAAAGAACTTGCAGCTTCGTAGGCAGACCTAGATGTGTAGAAATTTGTGTTAACCCATTATTGAGTCACAACAAATAGGCTGAATTTTGGGTATAAAGTCTTAAGGCTGACCAAGCAGGCAAAAAACACACAAACTGACATGTTTGTTTCGTAAGAGACAAGGTAGTCTCTATGAGACACGCACGACATAAACTTTATGTTCCAAATTTTAATCATAATCTTGGTCGGACTGAGGTAAATTAATTTTAGGGTTCCTATCTAAAGTCTCAGAAACAGCGGATTCGTCACCCTAGAAAATGAGCCCCTTGTATTCCACCTGTATTTTACTCCCCAAAACGGACAATTTTGGGCAAAGGTACCATATTCTCATCGGAATCCACCATTCGAATCCAAACCTATTGACCTAGCGATTAATGTAGTTCATTGTAAAATAAAGACATATGCAATAAAATTTGTGAAGGAGTATTTCTCGTTAAAGAAAAATATTTATAGAGACATTCCGAAGGGGCATTCCATAGGAACATTCATTGGTTCCTTCACATAATAAATTAAAATAGCCCCTAGGTCTAACCAACCAGTCAAAAGAGTGTCTTAACACGTCTAGAATGATGCTTGTGGTTTATGCAGGCTTACAACTCATGCTCCCTACAATTGACAGTCGTAAAGGAGCGAATCCCGGAGTGGAATACACCAACATTGGATAGACTGACGATAAAAAGGAACGACGTCCATCCTTAGTATGGGTCCCCAGGTTAAAGAAGGGTTATGTAGTATAACACAAACAATTAATCAATGAGTGCATGTGTGTGATTCAAGTATAAGTGATAGATTATATTTTTTCTTTGAAAAAAGAACACAAATAATGGTCGCACCAAGTGGTAGCCTATGTTTTTCCCATGGTAGAGAGACTCATACCAACGTAGTTCACACATAAAAGAGAGAGAGAATTAATTTTAAATTTTACAAAGTCTGAGCCAGCTAATGACCGGTAATAAAATAAAATTCAATCTCACGCATGTAATTAACAATCATTAAATATCTTGCAAAGGAGAGTTAGCACAAGAAAAGTAATGATTGAGTTCGAGTCTTTCATCGTTAAGAGGGTTCTAGGATGAAAAAACTCTGTAAATATTGAATATGGAATCCCCCTTTCATGTATAAAATGAGTTGTGAACTCCCTTTATAGAACAAGGAAAACTATATCCAGAGACTGGACTACTAGTCTCGTATGAGACTGGATTGTCTCGTATGAGACAAGAAGGTCAGAAAAAAGATTGATTACAAATTTTTACCGAAAATATGAACAAATTGATTATACCTAGAACATGTGAGTCTAACCCTTTTAAATTATTGTACCCATTGGGGTTGGCACTGTGAAAATGGAGAGAAACATTCTTATGCTTCTTCCTAATCTCCTTTTAATTTATTGAGTCGTCATTATGTTATTTCATGAAACATAAACCAAATCCAGATGTTAGAGGGTTCGGGGGTTACATTGGAAGGTTATGAAGAATCAAATCCACCCAATTTTATAATTGGTCTTTCTTAAGTATTATCAATATATTCAAATGAATCAAATAAACAAGTAAAACAAGTTAGTTTTATGTTATTAGGTTGGGATGTCAAATTATGTGATTCGATACCATCTCCTTGAATTGGAGAGACTCTAGTCTAATATTTTTTTATTTGATTACACTACTCTAAAATCAATAGAGAAAAAGATAAGATAAAGATATTAAAGGGAATTTACCTTTAAAGACTTCGATAATTCGAGTGGTGACCTCGACAAAGGTTCGAGATGCAAAGCAATAAATCGCAAAGTTTGACTTATGAAAGGGAATATGAGAGTGTTTTGTGTATTCTTTCAAGGAAAGAACACAACAAAATGTGTGCCAATTAAAGAGGAGGACCCAATATTTATAGTCATACATGGCTTGTTGACCAAGAGAAGTAGTATTAATTTAAGAAGGAATCGAAGTCACGAATCGGAGAGATATTGATTGGGAGTAAACCAGTCAAGAGATACCCCAAATAAGATCAAATCTTGAATTAAAAGAGTAAGGATCAAGAAAGAGATCGAAACAGAGAAGGAAAGTGAATTAGATTCACTTTCTAGAGAGGTTATCTCGCACGAGACAAGCATCACATAATGATTGTTTTGCTCTCTTTAGTTATTTTGTTAGTCAGTTAAGTTCAAAACCAACAAAGTTAGTCATAAACCTAAAAAAAAACATGACGAAACTAGTGAATATTCATCAAAATACAAAGGCGAAACCAAAAGTAGAGTAATCATGTATTAATTTTTCATAATGGGGGTTCCACACCTCAGAATAAAAAATTTTCTACCAATATTTCCTAAAAAAGGACCTCATCTTCTAAAACAATATTTCCAAGCCTAGTGATAATCAATCATGTGTCATTGTAAAGACTAAGTGGGGAGTCTATATTACGAAATAACATCACAGGAGTTCCTACTTTCAAGTTTAATGTGTGATTAGAATGCCCAGATATACGAATATTTCTTATGAATTCTGATGTGTGAAGATCACTCAAGGACTCAAAATTTTAATCATATGACAAGGGACATCAGAACTTAAATATGTCCTCGTTGCAGAATCATTCAACGACACCATATACCTATTAACAATGTCAACAACATCCAAGGTTGGAGCCAAAATTGCTCTTTCTTCAAAGTAGGATAAATAATTACTGCCACTCAAATAGTCAGAATATATACTCTCAACCATCCCAGTAATCAGATCATTAAACTCCTCAATTATAGATATTTCAATGCGAACAATCCCATCATTTGGCTCATTAACTTTCCTTCTCCTACTCTAGCAATCCAATCAAAAAATTATCTAAATCTCTCCAAGCTCAAACTTGAATTCAAACCTTGTAACCTCATATTCTTGTGAACCTCAACACCACACAATGCCTCCATAAATAAGACGAATTAGTAGTGGCGTTCACAATATCTTGTCCACTACCCTTTAGAATCAAAGGAAGTTTTTGCCTAAAATTTCCACCAAAACCAATTATCTTCCCATGAAAACAATATGCATTCCTCTTAGGAACAACCACTCTCATTATATCTCTTATACTCCTATCCAAATCTTCAATACAATGTTTATGCATCATTGGCATCTCATCCCATATAATCAACTGTGCCTTTATGATTAATTCAGCTAAAGGACTTCCTTGACTGATATTATAAACTAAATATTCATTCAGATAAAGGGAATGACAAACGTTGAATGAGCCGTTCTTCCCCCAGGTAACAATAAAGACGCTATACCACTTGAAGCAACAATCAATACAATAAGTCCCTTTGAATGCAAGATAGGAAATAAGGTCCTCCAAATGTACGTTTTCCCACTCCCTCCATACCCATATGGACACAAAGAACGTCTTCAAAATTTTGGCTAAACATGTTTCATAAATGACATTATAAACTTCTCTCTGATGATCATCCAAGTTCCCCACCAATCTCCAAATTCAGCTTCCAACCTCTCTCGTTCATAATATATTTCACATGAATTAACTAATTTCTTGTAACTTGAAAGGAATCAACATCAAGATATGGCAACATCTTTAACTCAAGTAAGCTTCTTTCTTGATTTCTATGATTGTTTTTTTTTTCAATTTTAGCAAACCCATAATTTTGCACCTGTGTTTCATCCAACACCAAATCTAAATGGAGGAGAATAGACATTTGTCTATAAATCACATCTTCACATAAATAACTCCAATACCTATCTCACATGTATTCCGGTCTACTCATATAGCCAGAAGTCAACAGGAATGCAAAAAGAAATCTCAACGAATGAGCGGTTGACCACTCACTAGCTTCGAAAATACCTTCAATATCCACCTTGTCTTCAACAAATAATAATATTTGCTATCTTGCATTCAAAGGGACTTATTGTATTGAATGTTGCTTCAAGTGGTATAGTGTCTTTATTATTACATGGGGGGGGGGGGAACGGCTCATTCGACGTTTGTCATTTCCTTTATCTGAATGAATATTTAGTTTCTAATATCAGTCAAGGAAGTCCTTTAGCTGAATTAATCATAAAGGCACAATTAATTATTTGGGATGAGACGCCAATGATGCATAAAAATTGTTTTGAAACTTTGGATAGGAGTATGAGAGATATAATGAGAGTGGTTGTTCCTAAGAGCAATGCATATCGTTTTGATGGGAAGACAATTGGTTTTGGTGGAAAGTTTAGGCAAAAACTTCTTTTGATTCTAAAGGGTAGTGGACAAGATATTGTGAACGTCACTACTAATTCATCTTATTTATGGAGGCCACTACAAGAATAAGGGTTTTTAGCCACGGTAGTCGAACCGTAATAAATAGAGATAAATCCGTAGCTAATAGTATTTACCACGGTTTTGTCACGGTTTTTTGTCCGATCCTTTTGTGAGCGTTGCTTATACTTTTCTACAGTTCTAAACCGTGACAAATAGTATTTGCTACAGTTATGGTCACGGTTAAAAATCATAACACAATAAGTGTGATATATGTTATTTTTTTATTTGTCACGGTTGTTGTAACATTTAAAAACGGTGCAATTTTGAATACTTGTGACAATTTGGAACCGTCGTAGAAGTTATGTGTGACATATAAGTCATCATTTGTATTGGTAATTAACGTGTCAAATGATACCAAAATGTGTGTTTTTCATATTTGTAACACAATTCAAAACTGTGATATATAGATTTTTTTAATTATAAAACCTAGTGTACTATATATTCATTGTACTACATTTAGTAGCAATAAAAGAGTTAAATGACCATTTTAACAATAGTGTATAAATTTTCATAAAAAGTCCAAAAGTGTAATCATGACCATAATCTAGTCTAAAACATTAAAGTTTTGAAGTTGAAGTTGAAGATCAAAGAGACATCATCAATGCTCCAATCCTGTCATGCGTATACATAAAAGCAAATCTTCATAAGTGAATGAATATCGTTGACAATTGAAAACATAAACAAAATAATGAGTACTTCATATTTTAGATTTAAAACAAATGGATAATAATTACTAATCGATGACATGATATATTATAAGTTTGAAAAAAACTAACAAAGAAATTAAGTAAAAAAAAAAAAAACTTGAGTATGATTTAAAAAAAATTACTTACAAAAAAGTCATCTAGCTACAAATCTCATCTGACCCGTTATCACCCAATGTTGTAGGAATCTGTGAACAAGAAAATGATGTGGATTAGTGATAAGGTGGAGTAACCTTATGAAATAAATACAAGAATAAATAGAGTAATAAATTATATTGTAGTCAGTTAATACACAAATTCATCAATTCTTAATATTATTATCACTACAATAGGGATATTGAATTTAAAATACTATCTTTGAAATAAATATAAGACTAAATAGAGTACTCAATTTTAAGTGATATGACTTACTTGACCAACGCTTAATGGGATACGAGGAAATCCATGCAGAGTATCTTAATATGGAATGATCCCATGTGCGTGTAATTGAGGTTTTACCTCGCCTGCAACTCCAATGGCAATTTCAGCTGCAATTTCCTCTTTGCGGATGCGTTCTGATTCTTTCAGTTTAGCAGCTACCTTAGCATCAACAAGTCTTTCTATCCTATCTGAAGAGGCACAGGAAGAAGATGAACTTGAACCAAATGTCGTTAGAGTTGGACCTAGACCAAATGTCCGAACACGACCATGACCATCAGGTCCCATAACTTGAGTAAAAACATCATCTATCAACTCAGATGTGCGCTCTGACTCAGGTACCTCATATAATTTCTTATTCATTTGCTCCTGCAAGATTTTACATGAGAATACAAATTTAAAAATATAAATTGATTTAGTTACTTGGTTACACATACAAGTGCAGCTTCCACTTCTTCCACATGGGCTCCATTCTTCTTCAAACGTGTACGGCGAAACACATTTTGGTGTGATATATCTTCTCCTTTCTCCATCATCTATGATACAAATATATTACAAAAGTATAACACACTTGCTGAGAGTTACATTATTTATTAAGAAGGGCGTGATATATCTATTTTATTTATTAATAAACCATATATATCTACTAATGTACTCATTAAATAAACAAGAAACCCTTACCTCAAGCTGGATATCAACAAACGCGGTTCTTCCCATCCTATGAGGGAACTCTGATTGTCCACGGTTTTCCTTGTTCCTCTCTAAATCTTCTTGTTGGTAAAATATTATCATGTAAAGTTATACAAAGAGTTTGTTATCTGCAATGAATTTCTACTGGAAGTGATAAAAAATTAGTATGTAAACTGACTGTTCTGCTGTTTCATATGCATCAAGTGGAAACTAGTGCATAATATTAACAAAAATAAAAATTCACGAGTATTGGGACACCAAGCATGTATACAATACACCAACCATTAATAATTGTCATCGAAATGAAATAAAAGCTAGTCCCCCTGCTTGTGTCATTCTCTTTATAATTGTTTTTATAAAACAAAAGGATGATCAATCAGTGTATCTTGTAACAAAGAGAAACTGTAACAATTTTCCTGTTCCCTCTTTTCTAACTGTAGGATGTAGGTTCTAAAGAGGATTTGAACGGTAGAGCTTTCAGTAGGCATTACACACGAACCACCAAAGAGGAATGAGAAGGATGAGCGAAAGTAGGGACAAGTCAGGAAGGGAAGAACAAGTATTGCGGAAGCGGTAGGGCATGTACGTCACTGTTGCTGACATCGATATCTGAGCCAGGTATTTATAGTGGTCAGAGCTTGACAGCTCCGTACCACGCACATGACAGATCACGTGCTCTCCGTACCGCAAGGTATTGAGCCCTTATTCATGGGATCGTACGGAGCGGTAGAACGATGCCGCGTGTCCCTCGTGGGGACCAGTCCCGCAATTCCCCTTTTCGTCCTGACTAGGCTACGTGGAATCCCTCAATTGGGCCACGTAGCAAATTCCACTACTCTATCCTCCAATCCACAACTCCTTGATGATTCCCAAAATAAGCGGTAGAAGAGTTCCCATTGACCTTGTTCAATCAACGGGACTAAGCTTCCGCTATACATAGCAGAAGACGATATTTCATTTCCTCAATATTTATATAATCAAAAGTATAAGGCTAATTTCACATAATAGATAAGAGAGTGGTCACGTGCACGGTATTTACCGAACACGTCCTACATTAGTCCCTCTGTGCGGGAGATTTCTCTAGAAATTTCCCGGACATTAGCAGTTTCGTAAATCCTTATTTTGCGGAACATTCTCGTGAGTTCACATGATATGTTGTGCGGATTGGTTCCGCAAAGTCTTGAGAACTGTGCCGGTGCATTTAATGCGACAGTCGTAATCATTACTTTGTCAGGCAGAACTGTCATTTCGTATTCCCCACTATATATATATAAGTGCTCCGCTCGTCATTTACTACTTCTGGCCTTTGAGACCAATTGCGGGTTGGTAAATCGAGTTTGCGGTTGAGCTTCATTAGTTAATTTGGTTTCTTTTCTTTTAACTTCTTGTCTTCTGTTCCGCACAATGTCTTTGGTTGAGAGCAACCGTAGAAGTGAGGAAGGAGATTCTTCAGAGAGAGAAAGAGAATCTAATTCCGCAATGAGTTCCTCTCCCGGTTCGGCTAACTCTGGGAGTTCAAGCAACAGCGAGGAATTTGAATCTCCTACCCCAGAGGGTAAAGCCTCTATATGGAGACCCTATGGCTCTACAAACGATGTAGGTGTGGAGTTAATCAACACTAGAACCCACGAAGTTCCGCTACCCCCTTCTGCTAATCTATTCAAGATGGCTCCTTTCTTTGGTCCCGCTGATATGTTCTGGGATGAGGCCATGTCCTGGTCTGGCCCGCATTCTAACCATGGTAAGACCATGGGAATTGTTAAGGAGGTTTCCTTAAAGGATTCCAAAAAGGTAGGTTATCGTAGGCTTTTACGTTTGAAAATAGAAAGGGGGGATATCCCATGGTCCGCTGGTACCATTGTTTGCGGTTCCGCAAAGGTAGCTCATTGGGCGGATTGGACTAGAGATGTCTTAGGTAATGAGAGCTACGTCTCAATTCTTAAAAATAGTGGCATATATGAATGCATAAGAGCTTGCCAAAATCTAACTGTGGCCAAGAACTTTGATCATTTGTGGACCCTGCTTTCTCGTTGGGATACGAAAAATCATACTTTTATTGCAAGCTGGGGTGAGTTTACCATAACACTGGAAGATGTGGCTGCCTTGTATGGCTTAGAAGTTCTTGGGGATGAGCCCTTGAAAAATTTATGTCTGCGGAGGAGGGATTGAGAGTAGAGGCTCTGGAAGATATCCGCAAGATTTGCGGAAAAGAAATTAAGGGGCGTAAGAATGATTGGAAAGGGTGGATCCTAACCTGGTTTGGTGTTTTTGATAAAGCTGGTACATTTACTCCCGCAGATAAGAAGGATTCAGAGTATTATCTAGAAGCCTACTTATCTATGTTTTTGACTTTGTTCCTTTTTCCCGGAAAACCTCATGATGGGCCGTATGAGAGGAATTTCGTGTATGCTGTGAAGTTGGCTGCGGGTAAAAAATTGCCAATGGGCCCTTTGTTTTTGGGGAATCTGTATGCTCGATTCGATAATCTTGCGGAGGCAGTAAGCAGATCTGTTGGAAGGTATTACGTTCATGCGTTCTTACCTGTTCCGTTTCTTCATATGTTCCTTCTTGAACATTTTGAAAAGTTAGGTGTGCGGGAGGAGGTGTATGCTGGGCCGGGGGGAACGTTAGTCCCTCGGTCTTGGACTTGGATGAATGTGAAGTTCAACACCGGTCTTCTGGAACTTATTGACCGTGAAGATGAGTTTTGCTTCCGACCTTATGGAAAAGTTCCATTAAATACAATTTCTCTCAATTGGTACCGCACTGCTGGTCAGCATATGGAAGTATTTGAATTTAAAGATGGGGTACTGCGGAAGGGTAAAGAGAGTGAATACCCTATTATTGCGAACATTCTTCCTGCTTGTCTCCCTGCTTTGAATGAACTGGAAGTTGGATCTGTAAGATATAGCCCTGAAAGATGTGCTTTGCAATGCAGTTATGATTTGGTTTGCGCTGGGTTGTCTGATGATATATATTCGGATTTTGATGATTCCTGCAAGCGGTTTTGTTATCCAGGTGGCTTTTCACAAGTGCTAGAGGACATGGGAGTAAAAGTTATCCCTGATGCAGTGTGGGTGGGTTCAAGGACTACGCAAGCGCGGGACTTTTGGGTGCATAGCTTGAAATTAATGCGGAAGTTTATGAATGGAGCGCCTCGTGCTCTTGTGGAAGAGCAAATTTGGAGAAATGATTTTTATCTCAGCTGTTGCGGTGTTGTTTATTCTGGCCCCCTGTCTTCATACATTAAAGAAGGTTCGCTGAAAATTCCGCAATTTGGTTGCTTAGAGGAATGCAAGGAACGCCCCGAATTAAAACTTGGGAAACCAAAAAGGAAGGTTGGGAAAGGAGTTACGAAAGATAAAGAAAAGATGGATCCAGCTGCGGAAGAAGAAGCTTCTGTTGGGGTTGAAAAAATATTGAAGGTACTATGCTTCCCAATATTTATTTGAAGTATCGTTTGTGTGTTCAGTGATTCACGATTTTCTTTCTGCCTTGTCCAATTCAGGGGAAACAACAAGCAAGCAAGAGTTTGACTGAGAAACCTTCGGAAGAGAGCGATTCTGAGGTATATCTAGGCCTCATAATAATATTACTATTATTATATATATATTTTTTTATCTCGAAAAGGAGAAAAGGTATTATGCCTTCTAAAAAATTTCTCTGTCTTCTCTCCACCCTCTTTTTTATTTTACTTTCAGCAAGAGGAAGCTGAGAGTCAAAAGAAAAGAAAAAAGAAAAGAAAGGAACAGATTGTGGAAGAGGATACTGGCAGGAAAGACAATATTACTACCGGGAGTGCGGGAGGAAAGAATGAGAAAGAAAAAATGAAGAAGGGGGGGAGAACGATGCAGAGGGTTGATCGTCTAGATAGTTGCTCTCATTCTCAGTTCGTAAGTTGGATTTAATGAAAATAGTATCACCTTTTCTCCTTTTTTTTTTTTACTAATTGTGTGTCTTTTAATATTATTATTTTTTTAAATTACGGCAGAAAGTAGTAAAGAGGAAAAGGAAGGGTGATGAAGAAGCTGCGGAAGCTTCAAGTCCTGCCGGGAAGAAGAAAAAGAGGGATGTCGTTATTAAGAAAAGAAAAACTCCCCTAAGGCAATCTCAAAGACTCCGGAAGGTAAGATCTTTCTTTAGGAATTTTCTGCACGCGTTTTTAAGGGCTTTGTGCTAATAAAAAAAAAAATTACATGTATGAAACAGCGTTCATTTATGGTGCGGTCTAGTGGAGTAAGCGAAATACCTATTGATTTGTCGGGGGATGATGAAGAAGTGAACGTTGATCCTATCACTAATGCGGATCTTGGTGCTCCAGATGCACCCTTGGGTAAGATGTTTTTGAGTACGATTTCCCCGCAGCTTCCTCCTTCTTTTCCAGAAGGTTCTATGCGTCCTATATACTTATCTGAGTGCGGAATATGGATTGACCCACGGACTTCTTTGTCCATATCTACCCCTGCAGATGCTGCCGCTATTTTAAAAGAGAAGAACCAAGTTGTTGTGTATGGCCAAGCTGGTAATCTGGTCGGTGGAGCTGCGGAAGAAAATTTGATGGGCAATGTTACCCACAGTGTTATTGACCAGCGGCTACAAAAGAGTAGTTTGATGGAAATGTTTAAAGTTGCATCATCTAAGCGCCCTCCTTCTGCAGGATTAAATGAGTACGGTAGCATGATAGCAGACCGTGACATCATAAAGGACTTTGATCAGTCGCAAAGTCTTGGTGAGGCGGTAAGGCTTGGGGATGATGCGGAAGAAATCGAACCCAGCCTTGTGAAGTCGTTGAGGCATAAGCCTAATGTTGAAGTTGACAAAGTTGTTCCAAGTGAAGCCACCATGGAACTGGATAATGTTGGTATTGAAAACGTTCACGTTTTACCTGCGGAAAATGTTGAGGTTGTGGATGAACAAGATTCTGAAAACCTTGCAGGAAATGAGCATGATACCAATGCTGGTGCTCAAATTGTGATTGTGGATGAGCATAACACTAATGTTGGTGCCCAAATTGCAGTTATAGATGAGCATGGTACCACAGCTGGTGCTCAAACTGATGTTTTGGTTAACGTGCTTGTACAGCCTGAAGAAGATGCAGGAATTGCGGATATGGAAGATCCTAACAATTCTGCGATTGCGGGACGTGATACCATAGCTGGTGATCAATCCGCGGGTTTAGGTGGACTTACGCTGTCCAATATTGAGATTGGGATTGGGGATGTGGGAGATCACGCCAACCTTACGGATGCTGAGCATGATATCAAAGCTGATGATCATACCGCAGGCTTAGACGAAGGGCTTAAGCTGCCGCAACGTGCTGGGGGAAATTTGAATGTGCAAAGCTGCAGCAATCCCGCGGATGCAGTTGTTGTGGAGAGTTCATCTGACTCTGGTAATAAGATTGGCGATGCAGCAGTGGAAATAGTTGAGGAAACTTCATGTGATGAAGAAATTAATTCAACTTTTGCGGATAAGGCTGCTTTATCTCTTGCTACTACACAGAGTGAACAGAAAGAAGACAACCAACTTGCGGTTGTAGAAGAGAAAGAAAAAGAACTTGTTGATTTCAGGAGAAAAGGTATTGCGGGGATTGCAAGTGCATTTGGTACAAAAGTGGTTACTGCGGAGTTTGTTCCCCTGACTGCGGGAGATGGGGAGACTTGGCGCGGTTTTCATGTTGGTCAAGAAAATGCGGAGCGATTAAGGAGTTTACAGAAGACTATTCCAGATTTTTTTTCTAATGTATGTTGTGCTTCCTCTAAATGAGTGGTTCATAATCTGGGTCTATTGGCATCGAACTTGGTTTATTTTGAGAACAACCAATTGAATCAAATGGAAGTTGAGTTGCTCCGCATGATGAAGGATGAATTTAAAGACTTGGAGCGTGATGGTTTTTTAGTTGACTGGGCTTTTGAAGAAATTGACCGCGCTCTTAAGTTTCCCATAGAACAGGAGATGAATCGCCTTGCGGAAAAGGAACGCGACCTTGAGGAGGAAGTAACAAAGCTGCGTGCTACTGTTACTGGTTTTAAAGAAGAGATAGAGGATTGTAAATCTCGAATTGCGGTATGCAATCAACAGCTTGTTTTTGCGGAAGAAGAGCTTCTTGGTAAAGAAGTTGAACTTAATCAACTTAGGTCAGAATTAGAGCTGCGATCCCGCATGCTGCTTGATGCATGATAAATACTATCTTTTGTAATGAACATGACTTCAAAACTTCTTTTGCTGTAGTATGTCCTTTGAACAATTTGCTTTTATGTAACTAATTTTGCGGTAAACATTTATGTTCGCATATGCTCTGTTTTAAAATGTTTGGATGTTTCCCGTATGGTATTCTTCCCCTCTTTTTTTTTGTGTAAATGCAAGTAAAAATAAAAAAAAAAACTTTTGAGGGAATTTCATGCATATATTGATAGTGGAAACGGAATATTGAGTACAAAGCTGTAAACTCAACATTGTTTTTCACAAGATTGATACCAGCAATGAAAGCTCTGGCACAATACAATTTTAGGAAAATAGAAAATTCTTTAAGTAATAAATGCTTCTATATAGCGGAAGCTAGGATTACTATACGTAGAATAGCGATCTTAGGAATAAAACCGCTTGAGCCATTTTGCATTTAGAGGTGGGAGCAGCTTGCCTTCCGCTGTTGCAATTCTATAGTATCCCGATTCATTAGCCTCTTCTACCTTGTATGGGCCTTCCCATTTCGGAGCAAATTTAGGAACAGAACCTCCGCGAATGATTTGGGGGGCTGCTTTTAATACTAGGTCCCCTACTTCAAACGTTCTTGGCTTTACCATCATATCATAAGCGCGAGAGATTTGGCGGGAATAAGTTTGGAAATTCTTGCGTGCTACGTCCCTCCTTTCATCCAATAACTCCAACTGAATTGGCCTGATGTCCTGCACCAAACCTTGTTGTAAGGCAACACGAGCTGAAGGGATGGTCAATTCCGCGGGTAATATTGCTTCAGCGCCATATACTAATGAAAAAGGAGTATGTCCCGTAGCTTTCCTCTTGCTTGTTCTGTACGCCCATAATACCTCCGGAATCTTATCATCCCATGCGCCAGGAAAGTCCTCCCGCAACTTGCTTAGGATTTTGATAAGGGTCTTGTTGGTTGCCTCTGCCTGCCCGTTACCTTGGGGGTATGAAAGTGTGGAGAAATGATGATGGATCCCATATTTTAGCGTGAATGCTGAGACCTGGCTATTTGAAAATGGCGTTCCGTTATCCGAAATGATTTGCTTTGGAATACCAAACCTGCATACAATATACTCCCGCATAAAGTTAACAACTGCCCCTGCGGTAGCGTTTTTCAATGGGATGGCCTCACTCCATTTAGTGAACAGTTCCGTAGCTACTAGGATCCATATTCTTCCCCTGGAATGCGGTATTATTTTCCCAATGAGATCAAAAGCCCATGTGTGGAACGGATAAGGTGCGGAAAGGGAATGTAACGGTACGGCTGGGGCATGAATCAAATTTCCGTGAACTTGGCATGTTTTACATTTGCGGACAAACTCTGTGCTATCCTTTTCCATAGTTGGCCAATAATATCCCGCAGTTAGAATTTGATCTAACAACTTAGCTCCCCCAATATGTGCAGGGCCATGCACTTCCTTTAAAATCACCACAGATTTCGCACTATCTATGCATCTGAGTAAAGTTCCCTTGTATCCTTGCCTATATAACTTTCCATCAACCAAGCGGAATCGAAAAGCCCTTCTTTTAACAAATTTCACCTCATTTCTGTTGACAGGGAGGGATCCTTCCTGAAGGTAATCAATGTAAGGGTGGCGCCAATCACGAACTCCCGCAATACAACAGGCTTCCACTGGAGAGATAAAGTGCTGACAATCAATACAGTTTGCTTGGATTTTTGCGGAATCCAAAGCCATATCCGGCCAATAGTAACCCTGCCTTTGAATCCGCCTATAGAGGGGTAAATCTACGTCACCACAAGTTTGCTCATGTATTTGACCCAACCTGAACTCTGCTTCTTTTGGTCCTACACAACGGGATAATGGCCCTCCTGGATTGCGGAAATACAACACCCCGTTCTTCAGGTAGTACTTTTGCAATTCAAGCAAATCTTTGCGCTCTTCATTGCTCTTCAACTGATGCACTATTGGTCCCCGCCAATCTATCATCTCCTCTTCCCCAAAGAACTCGTTCAAATTAGTTGGGGATCTTTGCTTCAACACCGCAATTTGAGCCTCCTCCTTTTCCATAACTATCTTGGATCCCAAAGTTGCTAGAGCATCCGGATGCCTGTTACTGGTTCGAGGTTGCTTCTCAATTGTCACTTCTTCGAAATAATCAATCAATTGCTGCACCATAGTGCGATATGGGGCTAAATTGATGTGTTGTAAACTGAATTCTCCACTTACTTGCTTGACTATTAAGTTGGAGTCTCCCTTAATGGTCAACTTGCATGCTCCCCTTTTTCTTGCTTCAATCAATCCCAATACAAGTGCCTCATACTCAGCCTCATTGTTTGAACAGGGAAATGCTAACTTATAAGCCTTCGCATAAACCAGTCCCTCAGGGAAAGTGATAACTACACCCGCACCTCCATCTTTCGCGGTAGCTGATCCGTCGAATTCCAATGTCCACCATTCTTGTTCATCGTAAACTTCCGCACTCTCACTTTCCCATGGCAACTCCTGAACTGGAGGCTCATAGCTCCCGCTTGGGAAAGAAGATAGTAAATCTGCTAAAGCTTGGCTTTTCACCGCTTTTGGAGTAGTGCATCTAATATCATATTCTGATAGGATTAAGAACCACTTTGCTGCTCTTCCAACTAATACTGACTTAGACAGTAGGAAACGGATAGGATCACAACCCGTGATTATTTCTACCGGAAATGCCAAGAAATAATGCCGCAACTTTTGAACTACGAAGATTAACGCCAAGCAATGCCTTTCTAGCTGGTTATACCGAACTTCCGCGCCCGAGATTACTCTGCTCAAATAATAAATTGGCTTTTCCCCGTCTTGATCTCAAGTGCCAACAAAGCTCCGATGGATCTTGTAGTGGAGGCTAAATACAAGAAGAGTGGGGAACTCGGTCATGGTGCTACCATAGCGCCGATGTAACTAAGGGCTCGATTGACTTTTTCGAAAGCTTCTTGATGCCGCCTTTCCCATCTGAAACTTGTTCGGACCTTTAATAATTCCATTAAAGGATGACCAACTTCCGCAAGTGCGGGAATGAAACGCCTCATGTAGGACACCTTGCCCAGGAAGCTCTTGAGTTGCTTTTGTTCCTTGGTGCCGCATTGAGAGGATCGCTTTCGCTTCTCCGCATCTACCTGGATACCACTGCGATCCACAATATGACCTAGAAATTTTCCCTTAGTGACCCCGAAAACACACTTCCTTGGATTTAATTTCAGCCGGTATCTCCTGCACCTTACGAAGACTTTCCACAAATCCTCCAAATGCGAGGATTCCTTCCGAGATTTTACCACCAAATCATCCATATAAAACTCTACTATGCCATGGTGCATATCATGGAAGATTGCCGTCATTGTCCGCTGATACGTGGCACCCGCGTTTTTTAATCCGAATGGCATGACTGTGAAATAAAAATTACCAAATAGAGTCCTGAAAGCGGTCTTTTCGGCATCTGCAGGATCCATTTTAATTTGATTATACCCCTTATAGCCATCACACATTGAGTACATCTCATGCCCCGCCGTTGCATCAATCAAAGCATCAATAGAGGGAAGTGGGAATTCATCCTTAGGGCAGACCCTATTTAAATCACGAAAATCCTGACAGATGCGAATCTCATCCGCTTGCCTTTTGCTGACAATAACCATGTTACACAACCAAATTGGATGTTCGATTGGTCTGATAATTCCCGCAGTGATCATATGTTCCAGTTCCGCTTTGATTTTAATTTCCAATTCCGGTTTGTAAACCCGGGACTGTTGTCTGATAGGCTTTGCCATTGGGTGCACGTGCAGCTTGTGCGTTACTACCGCGGTATCCAAGCCAGTCATTTCATCGTAACTCCATGCAAAGACATCTTTGAATTCGGTCAAAAGGGCAATAAACTGCTCTTTCTGTGACAAGCTTAAGTCAGCCGATATCAAAATAGGTTGACTAACATTCGTGGGGGTCATCTCCCGCAAACGTGGGGAATTCCCCCGCACACCGTCATAAATTGACCGTATACATTACTCGGCCATCTGGTAAGCAAACCCGCTTACTAGTTCCCATTGTTGACTGGTCTGCCTTTCTCTTGGTAACACTTGATTTTGCGGTTATCTGAAGAGAATTAAGGTCTGCAAGGCACCCTTTCGCAAATTCATCATAAAATAATGCGTCCGCTAAGTGGGCCTCCATTCGTGAAAAAGGCCGGATGGAAGGCTCTAAAGTGATCTGTTTACCCCCAACAATTCCCTTTGCACACTGATGTAGAGTGGATGGAATAATTTTATGCTGATGAAGCCAAGCCCTTCCAATCAACAACTGATAGGTTGTATCCGCATCAATAACGTGAAACTTTGTTGAAGTCCGCAAACTCCCCATGCTCAAAGGGATAACGACGGACTCCATGGTATTAACTACGTTTGCTCCGAAGCCTGTTATGGCTATGCTATGTCTTTGCAAATCTTCTTCTCCAAACCCAGCCTTCTTGAAAGTGGCGTACGGGATGACATTCACCGCAGACCCGTTATCAATAAGCGCCCGTCTAAATTCGACCCCATGTATTTCCGCGGTAACATAAAGAGGCCTATTATGTGGATGTTCAACCCTCATATCAGCGTCTGTAAAAACGATTTCGGAAGCCAACTCCTTCCATTTCCTGCTCAAGGAACCCCCTTCCCGTAAACATGGCTGGTCATTGTCTTTTGCTACCTTAATCAGAGCCCTTGTGACTTCCAAGCTGTTAGTACCCGGTCCGAAAAAAGGGACTGAAGTGCAATTCGGGAAAATCTGGGACTAAAATGGCATTTGGAAGCTTTTGGACCAAGTTGGAATTTATGGAAAATTCAGGGACTAAAATGGAAATATGGAAATTTTGGACGAATTTGATATATAAAAATTCCTGGGATTAAATGAAAGATAAAATCCCAAAGAGCGAAGTGCAAAAGAAGTCATTAAAGTGGCCAAAATGCAACGAGAAGATCGCGGGACGAAACGAATATTTATTGATACAAAACAAAACTAAGCATTGCATGGTATTTGGCCGAGCACTGTAGGGCTTTTGCAATGGTGGCCGGCCAGTTCTAGGCTGATTGGGCCAAGGACAAGGTTGGGCCAAATTTGGTCGATCGACCCTAGGCTCAATATTTGGCCGATCGGCCCAATTCATTTAAGATAAGCTTTAAGTGCCGATCGAACCTTATTTTAAGTGCCGATCGGACCTTATTTTTAAGGCCGATCGACCCTTTCTTTTTGTGCCGATCGAACCTTATTTTTAAGGCCGATCGACCCTTCAGCTGGCCCAGCCCAATTACCGAAGCACTATAAATAGGTGTGCCCGGCTCCTCAATTTCAACACACAAATTACTCGGGAGAAACGAGACTACTCTTGTTTTACCCACAGTTCTTCCTACTCTCTTCGAATCGCCCTAGATTCGACCCCAAAGTCTTGCTACAATTGGTAAGACTCTTTTTAATATTTTTGTTTCCTATTATTATTATTGTCTTATTATATTTGCATGCTTATTATATTTTAATTGTTCCTTTATGCTAGATTTAGGACTGTTTTAATATATTTAAATATGCAATAGCCGAGGATGATCTAAGGTTTCGCCCGAGGAACCCAATGGATCTAGGAACTATTTCTTACCTTCCACCTTAGTAATAATTATCCCATGATCAACAATCCCCCAAGGATGAACGTTGATTAGTGCACCTTCCGAGGGCCTAACTCAAAGGTTCTAGGGTGTGATCATCAATTAATTCTTTCTCTCCCCTCCTCCTTATGCATGATCTCGTTTCTTCTATCTATTCCTGTAAACACCGCACACAACCAACACCCCACATGCTAGAAAGACCGATTCGTCCGGCAATAGGAGTGATAGCGTTTCTTCTTCTGTTGTAACTTGACCCCCGAACCCAATTAACTGTTTAGCCTTTTTTCAAAGCTTTGGGCTATATCAAAGTGGCGTGGCGACTCTCAAAATTTAAACTAATATTTTTAATATGGTTTAAAGCGAGTGTCACTGAATGAATATCCCATTTCGATTCGACATTATATGATTAATTATTTGAAACTTCCGAATGCGCGTTGCATCGGGACGGGGTATTCACAGTGGCGACTCCGCTGGGGATTGTTTTGAATTTTTTCAAACTAAGTGGGTCAGACTTTCGTTTTCTTGTATGGTGTTGTATTTTACTTCCTTTTTCTTTTTCTCCTATTCTTAACTGTTGCATTGCATGCATGCATCTCATAAAAAAAATCTTTCTCTTTTTTCCTTAAAAAAAGAATTAGACTTTTTACCTCACACTACCACTAGAGTCCGTGTCACACTGCACAGACACCCTTTAACCCATCGGAGAAGCCAAAGTGCGGGAAGTGTGGTGATCATGTCGCCTCCCTTCCGAGTCTCACTTGGCCATCCACTCATCAGTGCGCTTCGGCTGCACGGTGGGAGCCTGAAACCTAACCCTTGTGTCACCCATTTTGCTAGGAGTACACTCCCCGTGACCGGTTGGTTTGACTAGCTTTTTTCATGTAGACAATTAATAAGGTCTTTGTGTTAAGTCACTACGAATCAATGATAAGTCAAGATCTATAAAGAAAATAAAGGCACTAAAAAAAAATTGATTTTCCTTTTAAAGGACGTACCATGTAAAGTTTGAATGCTAGATCTTGTCTTATCATAGGTCTGTAGTACTTCCCATATATATCATCTTAAATGTCTATATGAGACAGTTAGTCATTAGGATCCACCACTTTAGGACCTTTAGTTAGTTGCGAAAAAGGGGTATCCCTTCCAACCAAGAGTAGGTTCTATAAAAAAAATAGAGGGCTTTTTTGTAAATAAAATGCTTAACTGCTCCTCATTTCTAGGACCCTCCGAGGTCCGCTCCTCATTTTTAGGACCCTCCGAGGTCCGCTCCTCATTTCTAGGACCCTCCGAGGTCCGCTCCTCTCTTCATTTCTAGGACCCTCCGAGGTCCGCTCTTCATTTCTAGGACCCCTCGAGGTCCGCTCTTCATTTCTAGGACCCTCCGAGGTCCGCTCTTCATTTCTAGGACCCTCCGAGGTCCACTCTCCACTCTTCATTTCTAGGACCCTCCGAGGTCCGCTCTTCATTTCTAGGACCCTCCGAGGTCCGCTCTTCATTTCTAGGACCCTCCGAGTAGTGAAGACAGTGAGTGGGGCTTGCAAGAGTTGTTTGATGAGGAAGCACAGATCCCAGATTTGATCGACTTCAGTTCAGATGATGAGATAGTTGCCGTAATTGGAGACGGTGGTGAAAATCCTTTTGATCCCCGCACTTTGGTGACTAAGACAGAGATGCCGTTGAAGAATTGGGAGACATTCTCAGGACCAATAGCCAGTCGACAGCAAATGATCACGGAGCTTGGATTGGTACCCCGTCCTTCTCAACCCAGTCGTGTCAAACACCCTGTTGTCCATACAGTCGAGTCAGGAATCTTTGAATTCCAGTCCTCTGAGTCATCCGAAGGCCTCACGCCTCACGCCTGAGGATTATGAAAATGTAATCGATGTCATCTTTCCCCTTATTTTGAATGAAATGACAAATCTTTCTGATTATCCTCTTATTGCCAACTTAACAAATGATAAATTAACTCAAAACTTAACAACAGTTAATAATGAATCATTTGAACAAGATGCAAACACACTAAATGAACAATACATTAAAGAAATCTTCAAGCGTGTTTCTAAAAGAGGAAAACCGGGCCCAAGCCAGTCGAGGAGGTTTTGATAAGTGTGAACTTGGGTACTATTGAGGAACCTAAAGAGACACAGATTGGAAGCTTCTTCCAGGGGGTTGAAAGGGACAGACTGATTGATCTGCTCAGAGAATACGTCGACGTGTTTGCATGGTCATACAAAGATATGTCGGGGCTAGACAGTTCGATAGTAGAGCACAGAATCCCTCCAGCACCAGATGCTAAGCCAGCAAAGCGTAAAGCGAGAAAGAGCAAGCCGGAATGGTCTCTACAGGTCAAGGAAGAAATTGAGAAGCTGCTGCGGGTAGGGTTCATGAGAGTCATTGAATACCCGATGGTTGTCCAACATCGTGACTGTAACCAAGGCCAATGGGAAGGTGCTTATTTCTTTGTGTAGATTTCCGAGATCTGAACAAGGCCAGCCCCAAAGATGACTACCCTCTGCCAAACATAGACATCCTGGTGGACTCCACCGCCAACTACGAAGTCAAATCCTTCGTTGATGGCTTTGCAGGCTACAACCAGATCAAGATGGCCGAGGAAGACCAAGAAAAGACAGCCTTCACCACACCGTGGGGGACTTACTTCTACACAGTGATGCCGTTTGGGCTCAAGAACGCCGGGGCTACTTACCAAAGGGCAGCGACCGCGCTTTTTCATGACATGATCCACAAGGAGATTGAGGTCTACGTTGACGACATGATAATCCACTCCAAAGGCGAGGATGGGCAGCACTTTGTTGACCTACGAAAGTTCTTTGAGAGGCTGAGACAGCATTCCATGAGACTAAACCCTGCCAAATGCACCTTCGGAGTGACAAGGGGAAAAGTGCTTGGGTATATGGTCACGGAGCGAGGTATAGAAGTTGACCCCCGAAAGATCAAAGCCATTATGGATATGAGGCCACCTCAAACCTGCATGTAAGTCAAGAGCTTTATGGGCAAATTGCAGTACATCAGCCGTTTTGTAAATCAGTTGACCACTATGTACGAACCCATTTTCAAGCTCATGAAGAAGAATGTGGACACAGAATGGACTGAAGAATGCCAAGATGCCTTTGACCAGATCAAGGCGTACTTAGTACATCCCCCGGTGCTATGCCCCCCACATAGACAGAAACCTCTTACTCTATCTCACTGTCACTGACACGGCAGTTGGGGCTATGCTTGCTCAGGAGAAAAAAGACTCTCGGGTAGAGAACGCCATTTACTTCGTCAGCCGAAAGCTACAAGGAAGTGAGCTCAATTACTCAGCATGTGAAAAGACTTGTGCAGGACTGGTCTGGGTAGTCGGCAAATTGAAGCATTATATGCAAGCCCACCCTGTGAATTTGGTCTCGAAAATGGACCCCATCAAGAACATATTTGATAAGCCTTCCCTCTCGATGCGTCTAGCAAAGTGGTCCTTCTTCTTGGCAGAGTACGACATCAACTATGTGACCAGAAAGGCCATCAAGGGACAAGCATTGTCAGACCATCTGGCAAATTTCCCAGAATGAAGACAAAGGCCCGAACCCCAATTCCTGCATGAAGGGATCTTTGCGGTTGAACCCGAGAATAGATGGCAACTGTTCTTTGACGGAGCCGCTAACAAAAGAGGAAATGGCGTAGGAATGCTACTGGTCGATCCGAAAGACGAGCATACCCCCATAGCCCTCAAGTTGAACTTCCCTGCCACGAACAATGTCGCCGAGTATGAAGCCTGCATTGCTGGTTTGGAAGCTGCCTTAGAAAGAAATGTCAAGGAGCTCGAAGTTTACGGAGACTCAGCCCTGATCATCAACCAAGTCTCCAACAAGTGGAAGACTGTGGACCCTAATCTGCAGCGGTATCATGCCTATATGGAGGAGTTGACTGGACAGTTCAGAGAAGTGACTTTCCACTACTTGCCGAGGGAAAAGAACAGATTCGCAGATGCCCTAGCTACTCTAGCCTCATTGGTAGAGATTCCCGAGGGAAAAGCCATAAAGCCCTTCAGAGTGGGTAGAAGAGAAGCCCCAGCCTTCTGTTGTGAGGTAGACCTGGGACCCGAGCCTATAAAGGAACCCTGGTACAATCAGATTTACCAGTTCCTCAAAGACGGAAAGTCAGCTTTCAGAGACGAAGAAGGTAGACCAAAGGAAGGTATTAGAGCCAAGAGCTTGCAAGCCCTGAAAAGGTTGGCCTCCCATTATGTCATCCTAGGAGGCAACCTGTACAAGAAGCGGTATCAAGGACCACTCCTCTTGTGCATCACTCAAGAAAGGGCCAAAGAGTTGATGACCGAAGTCCACAATGGTCCCTGCGGTCCTCACATGAATGCCAGAGCCCTGATGCAAGCGATCCTCAGAATGGGTTACTACTGGATCTCCATGGAAACAGACTGCGTCCAGCACGTCCGAACATGCGACAAGTGCCAGCGGTTTGCCAACCTCAACCATCTCCCACCTCATGACCTGTACTGCATGACGACTCCTTGGCCGTTTGCAACTTGGGGTATTGACGTGATAGGGAAGATAGCCCCGGCAGGAAGCAATGGGCACGAGTTCGTGTTGGTAGCCATCGACTACTTCACAAAGTGGGTAGAGGCCAAGTCCTACAAGGTCCTCACTTCCAGAAAAGTGGCCCAGTTTATCAAAGAAAACATAATGTGCAGATATGGGGTGCCCAACGAGATCATTTCTGATAATGGGTCACACTTCGAAGGAGACTGCGATAGATTGCCGTCGAGTTCGTAATTACTCGCCACAAGTCGTCCCCGTCTGCACCTCGACTAATGGAGCCGTGGAAGCCGCTAATAAGACACTCGAACGGATCATCCGGAAAATGGCCACCCGTGGTCGAGATTGGCCCGAAAAGCCGCATCTAGCACTCGGGGCTACGTAACGTCTGTCGTAATGCCACAGGAGAAACTCCTTTTGCCCTAACCTACGGGATGGAAGCAGTGTTACCAGTGGAGTTGGAAATCCCGTCATTAAGGGTCCTCCTGGAAAACAGTGTCAACAAAGTAGAATGGCTACGAAGTCGGCATGATGAGTTGGCCCTGCTCGATGAGAGAAGGCTCAAAGCCATGGAGCACACCCGAGCCTACCAGAGGCGAATGGCCAGAGCGTTTGACAAGAAAGTCAAAGCCAGAGACATCAAAGAGGGCGACTTAGTGCTGAAAGTGAAGCCCCCTACCAGAGACAACCCCCTGGAAAAATGGGAACCCGTTTGGATCGGCCCTTATGTGGTGCAGAAGATACTGTCGGGAGGAGCAATGAAGCTTGCAGACTTGGACGGCAATCCCTTTGTCCACCCAGTCAATGGTGATAAACTCCGAAGGTACTATGTCTAGAAAAAAAAGAAAAAAAAAAAAAAGAAAATAGAAAATAAAAGAAAATAAAAAAAAAGAAAAAATCTTAGTGCAAAAAGAGTAATATCCAGCTAGGCTGAAAAACCCAAAAAGGGCGTTCTAGGCAAAAAACAGGGTTGCACATAAAAAAAAATATAATAGTGCAAAAAGAGTAATACCCAGCTAGGCTGAAAAACCCAAAAAGGGCGGTCTAGGCAAAAAACAGGGTTGCACAGAAAAAAAAAGAAGTCAAAAAGACCTAGTTTTGTTAGTTCACCGGAATGAACTACGAAGACCTGAGCCCCTTAGCCTTCTTGTAAAAGGGGAACGTAGGCAGCCATATATGGTTCGGTCTAAACAATAAAAAAAAGAAGGACCATAAAGCTTCCATGAAGTGCGTCCTAAACAATAAATAAATAAAAGGGTATTTCAGTTTTCATAAAACGGGTCCCAAGCAATAAGACATTTGAATTTCCATGAAATGTGTCTTGATTAATTTCTAAAATAATATTCCTTGTTCATTACAAGTTAAAAACTTCTTGATGAGTTCAAGCACGGTCTACCTCTTGACTCTGCTAACCTGCTACAAAGATCTAAAATACAATAAAATGCCTAAATAAACTAATGTGTTTGCAATTGGCAATAAGAGGATTTTAAGAAAAGACTTGTCAGTCGTCATTCGCTGAGTCTTCTTTAGTCTTCTTCCCTTTTCCTCGACCCCGTCGAGTCTTCTTCCTCTTCTTTTCAATAATGTCGGTATCCCTCATCCCGACCTCCGGTATCCTCACTGGAGCCTCCACCAAACCCGTGTCAATAAGTGCTCTTTCTACCCGAGCACGAGTCCGCACCTCCTCCCTCTGAGCCTCAGTCAAAGGAGCAACCTCGGACAACCTCTTGTACCGAGCCTCCATGTCCCTGACCAAGTCACCTGACTGGTTATGGTGACTCGCCTTAGCTTCAGCCTCCTCGTAGTCCTACTCGAGTCGCAGCCGCCTCCCAATAAAGCTCGACGTCTCTCCTCTAATATGACCTCGAGTCGCTCCCATCTCCCTCTCGTACTACCCAAGTAGACAGTGGTCAAGATGGTACTCTTCCCCGCTCCTGAAGATAGCCCTGGGTGGGAAAGCAGTGTATGTCCAAGCCCTCGAGAAGAAAGAGAAGCTGCTGGATCCCTCATATCCAATGACACCACCTCCATGGTGCGAATGTCCTCCCAATCACTCAAAGGCTCCTGTAAGGCCCCAAACTGCCTGGATACCAAGCAGGGTATGTAGAAGGATGACCAGCAGAATCCTGGAACCCTCACAAAGATAGGACTCCCGAAATGTCCTCCCCGGGTCTGCAACCTCCAGTGAGGTATCCACCAACGGATGTCCGAAGTGGATAGCCTGGCCATCATCAGCTCCCAGCTACCCTGGTCCTGTTGCCGAGGTGCACCCCTCCGAGAAATCACCCAACCCAAATCTGCCTCCCAACCCACTCCAAATGAAACCCCATTCACACCTCAGCCTGAAACAACCCTACCTACTCCCAACCCCACCTCCTACCCACCTCCCACCCGTACTATCTCCACAAGATTATCCCATGGCATCACCAAACCTAATCCTAAGTATGCCAACCTTTCCCTTCTCACCTCTCCCACATGCCTTCCCACCACCACCAAACAGGCCCTATCCAGTCCACATTGGCGTAATGCCATGATTGAAGAATTCAGGTTCTAACCCGTAACAACACTTGGTCTTTGGTTCCTCCTACCACAACTCATAACATTGTTGGATGCAAATGGGTTTTTCGCATTAAATACAATCCCGACAACACAATTCAGAAATACAAGGCTCGGCTTGTAGCCAAGGGTTTTCACCAACAACCCGGTGTTGACTACACCGAAACCTTCAGCCCCGTTGTAAAACCATCCACTATTCGGCTTCTTCTCTCCCTTGCCACGACCAACCATTGGCCCCTTCTCCAACTTGATGTCAACAACGCCTTTCTTCAAGGTACCCTTTCTGAAACTGTGTTTATGACTCAACCCCCCGAATTTGAGGACTCCACCAACCCTTCCTCTGTTTGTCGCCTTTCCAAGGCCATCTATGGTCTCAAACAGGCCCTTCGTGCCTGATTTCAAGAACTCAAAACCTACCTCACCACATATGACTTTCACCCCTCTTTAGTTGATCCCTCTCTATTCATCCTAAATACAACTCCAACTTCGATTTATCTGTTAGTCTATATTGACGATATCATTATCACTGGACCCTCACCATCTCACCTTCAGTCATTCATCACCAGTCTGTCAAACCGTTTCTCCCTTAAGGATCTTGGTCCCTTATCTTACTTCCTCGGTGTTAAAGTCGTCCCGAAGCAAAATGGGCTCCTCTTCTCTCAAACAAAATACAACCATGATCTTCTCACTCGTCACAACATGATTGACTGTAAACCGCTTCCAACTCCAATGGTCACATCACCACCTCTCACTCGGTCCACTACCACTCCTGCTGTTGACCCTACCCCCTATCGTGCTATTGTTGGTGGACTACAGTATCTGTCCTTCACTCGTCCCGATATTGCCTTCTCTGTCAACAAACTTGCTTAGTTCATGCAAAACCCCCAACCTCCCACTGAGTTGCACTCAAACGGCTTCTCTGCTACCTTCATGGCATTATGCATTTGGGTCTTCAAATCTTCTCAAAATCTCCTCCCTCCCTTCATGCCTTTTGTGATGTGGATTGGGCAGGTGACAAAGACGACTTTGTGTCCACTTCCGGCTTCTTGGTTTATCTTGGGCACAACCCGATCACTTGGTCATCCCACAAACAACGTGCTCTTGCTCGGTCCACAACTGAGGCTGAATTTCGGGCAATTGCTGACACCGCTGCTGAACTCACCTGGGTTAAGAACTTACTTACTTGGATTCTCCTTGCCCGCTACACCTGTGGTCTATTGTGATAACCTAGGCACCACAACCTATTCTGCAAACCCGGTTTTTCACTCTCGGATGAAACATGTGGCTCTCTCATTTCTTCTCCGTGAACAAGTTCAGTCCGGTTCTCTCCGTGTTCAACACATTTCTGGTTCGGATCAACTGGCTGATATCTTGACAAAACCGCTACCTCGCATACGCTTCCAACACCTTACTTCCAAGATTGGTCTTCTCCTCGGATCATCCATCTTGCAGGGGCGTATTAAGGATAACAAGGTGACATAGCATCAGATAGTGAGGCTTCAGCCTCGGCATCTCTAGGCGCCCGCTTCAGAAGTCACATACCTCGGCTGAAGCTACTGCCTCCCAGGCGTTCATCTCACCTCCAGCCAGGCGCCCGCCTCATCCGTCACAGATCTCGGCCAAAGCCACTGCCTCCCAGGCGCACGTCTTGTCCAACACCAAGCGGCCGCCTCACTTGTTGCCTCATTGCTCGGCTATTTCTTAATAGGATTTGGTTTCTATATTATGTTGATATATATTCAGTAGTTTGTAATATTAGGAAACCAAATATTCAATTGTATAGATTAGGTCTTCAAATCCTTGTATAGAATAGGACTCCTCATATTGTACTATAAATTGATTGATTGTCAATACACAAATTAAGTTTTTCCAAATCTTACAGTATATGGAAACAAGATCCTTCAATTCATTTACCTGGTCATGACTCTCAGCATAAGCAATACTAGAGCTGTAAATCGAGTCGGAACCGAGTCAGAGTACCGGCGAGTTCGAGTCGAGTTACAGTTTTTATTAATCGAGTCGAGTCGTCCACAAAATTTAAACGCCGAACTCGGCTCGGCTGTAAGATTCCGGGACTCGCGAGTACCCGTATGGCTCGTTTTCCTCGAAATGGGCGTAAGCTTTAACTGTTGCATTTCTCAAAAGTCAAAACCCTATTTGATATTTCCAATGCTATTTTTCTCACCTATTTATCTTCCCAAATTCCCAAGGAAGCTTAAGCCATCGTAATTTCTCTCCTCTCTCAATTGATTTCTCATTTTCTCTCCTCTCTCAATTTATCTATTTTGTTTCACCAATTACTTCTCCATCCACAACCAATTTCTGATTTCTTCTCCTCTCTCTCCCGTAAATCTCTCTCCCCTTTAACTCCCCCCCCCCCCGTTTTTTTTTCTATTGTTGGCTGCCTTCTGTGATGTTGTCATCCAGAAAATCGTTGCAGACTCGGTTGGTATTTTCTCGATTTTAAGCATGAAATTTTCATGGTGGTTGAAAGAACGGGTATTTGATTTGTATTCATGGAGTCGGAGTGGTCGATTTTGATGTTTATTCGAGTTACCGGCGAGCTGACGAGTCGAGTTGGGGTGAAACTCGGCTCGACTCGGTTTTGAAATCGAGTCCGCCATTGCAACCGAACTCGACTCGCTACTGAGTCACGGGCCGAGTCGGATGGCAGTTTGGCGAGTCTAACCCGAGTCGGTTATCGAGCAACTCGCCCGATTTTGCACCCCTAAGCAATACACTTCTCGGTATATCTCCTATTTGTTCATATTTCACCCACAGACCACTCTTCATCTCTCTTAAACTTCATATGGTACCTCATGTCAGGAATAGACATTGCCAGACAGAAGTTAAACCCAATTCCTCCATCAGAGACGGGCCTACCAAGTCCAGGCATACCAGAAACATCTTCAGCTATCACAGTTGCATCAGGCAAGATAGAATGAATCAGACGGTTAGCAAGCATCATATAAACTACAGCATCCACATGTGCTGACTCATTGAAGTAATCATTGTAACCTGCAACAACAACAATAACAAAGTTAGTCCCAGAATGATTTGGGGTTGGCTAGCATGAATCATCATATGTAATCGTCAATGGAAAAAAAAAAAGCTAAGAATATATAGGCGGGAAGAAAATTTTGGAGAAGGAAAAAACAATAGAAAAAAAAAAGTAAAAAAGGAAAGTATAAATAAAAAATAAAAGTAAAATAGATAATTTTTAAAAAAATGTGAAAGTTGAGAAGAAATTTAAAAGAAGAAAAAAGTGGCAAGAAATTTTGGTAGGAAAAAATAAAATCAAACCCCATCACCCACATGAATATAACCTGCAAATGTCTTGTTTATTCCATGGTGATGATACAACATTGAAGTTACTCCATCAAACCGAAACCCATCAAATCTAAACTCTTCCAGCCACCACCTTAAGTTGGAAAGAAGGAATCTTTGGACTTCCCAGTTAGAATAACTGAAAAGTCTGCTATCCCACAGCTTATGGTATCCTCGATCTCCATGGAAATAAGAATCTTGAGTACCCTGGCCCACATCAAAGCCATTAAGTCCGTCTGTGACATTATTACTAGCGTGGCTGTGAACAACATCCATTAAGACACGTAAACCTAAGTTGTGGGCTTTGTCAATCAAATACTTAAGGTCCTCAGGAGTTCCAGATCTGCTGCTGACAGCAAAGTAATTTGTAACGTGATACCCAAACGAACCGTAGTAAGAATGCTCCATCACAGCCATTAACTGGACCGTGTTGTAATTGTTTGCCAGAATACGAGGTAAAATATTATCTGCAAACTCCTTGTATGAATTTATACGGGGTTCTGAACTACTCATCCCAACGTGAGCCTCATATATCCGTGGTGCTGCAGGCTGTGGTGGACGGGAGTGTTTGAACTGATACCTGCATCAATAAAAGAATTGACCAAGTTCAAAAAAAAAGTAAAGGAATTGACCTCAAACACCAGTCGACCCTGTTTATATTTAGACTCAATGCTTGAATGAAGAAGAGTACACTTTATCCCTTCTTTTTATGGAATCACATCAAACAAGAAACACAATTCTTGTTATCGTTTTTCTTATTTTTTGGTTCATATAAATCGACAATTGCCTTGACTTTTGAACTGCTCAATTCGCCTTTGCCATCTATCATGTGCCAATGTGGAGTTGCATTTATACATTGTACATTAAGACCATTCATGTTGTGCCACCAAAATGACAAAAAAGTCAAACTTCTTTTGATGTTGCAAAAACTAAAAAGGAACACTCATTTTGTGATGTATTATGTATTGAGTATTAGAATTTCTCAAATCTTCATTTGGGTACATATATTTCAACTGACATATTAGTAAACAAAACATCTTCGAGTATCCAACTGAAAAAAAGATAAAACCAATTGTGCCTCATTTGGCCATAAAATGGCATTTTCTACTCTTAATTCTTGTCATTGCTGCACAACCATGATTTTTAGCATATTCAGATTGAAATCAGTACAAAAGGACAGTGTACCTTTCTGAAACTGGTGGGTCCCAGTACACACCGTCATAAGGTGCGGCAAATATAGTGGTGTCAACAGTAGCATACTTAATCCAAGCCGGGATTCGGTCAACCCAAACACCATTGACATGCTTGAATCGGAACATAACTCTAGAATTATGAGAAATGGCTGGATTCCCACCAGCATCTGGAATCTTGATGCTCCATACCCCAAACTGATTCTTTTCCATCTTGTGGTTGGAACCATCCCATCCGTTAAAGTCCCCAACTAGTTGTGCTTCCCTGCTCACAGACACTCCAAAGTAGAACTTAGCAAGAAGCTATTAACAACTAGAATGAATTTGTAATTGCCGTTGCTAGTTAGGGAGATAAAAGTAAAATGAGTACTGCTTGAAGAACTTACTGAGCAGCAGGAGCCCACTCACGATACATAATACCACCATCTTCTCTGTTAAAACCAAATTTTAGATAACCTATACATAATACCACCATCTTCAACTGATACAATGTATTTTTGTACTCCGCTACAGCCATCATACTGCATACATAGGTTGTTCAACCGAGGGAAAAACAAATTAGCATTTTAAAGAAATTCACGTTAAATCCTCAAAGCATTTGAACTGATGGATTATTATAATAAAAATTATATAAGTCGGATTGTAATAGTGGGTCTATCAACATAAACTGATCAAGGTTTCTTTTAATATGCCATAACTCAAATGTATAAAAGATCACATTCCAGGTTATATGGTCATTCATGAAGTAATATGGAACAAACAATAACCTCCCACTTCTACTTTTGAAGGATATGGTAGCATATTTATTCGTGCTGGGGGGGGGGGGGATCCCGCAGATAACTCAACTCAGCATTTGCTCTAACTATTTAGGAGTTCACTCCGAAGATATCTGGATATCTGGAGTAATCACGGAACTCTTCTTTTCGCTTTTGATAAAGATTTTAATTGTTCACATGCTACATCTGAAGGGACTTGTCAGCCACAAGTATTATTAATCTCTTATATTGTCTTTCACTGATGTGGGGCTTTATGTCTCAACATTTCTGATTCTCTTTCACAATAAAAGTAAAACGGAAACGCGAATAATCTTTTTTGTTGTTTTTATAAGATTACCTTGCGCAAAATCCTCAATGCTTCCTTCATATTCTTCAATAAGCAGTTTCTGTTCCGTATCTTTTCATTCTACCTTGGATGTGGTCTTTATACGGTTCCAAACCAGGATCCACAGCCAAGATACCAATATTTTCTGGATCATTTTTGATAGCATTCATGGCTGGATTCTTATCGATCTGAACAGCTGAGATCATAAAACTGTTCCCTGCCTGGTGGAATATCACAAATTTACATTAGTTTATAGATTGCACCCAGGGGCGGATGTTATATAGTGCCTGGGGTTGCCCGAGCAACCCCAAAAAAAAAAGAGGCTTTGACCAATAAGCCCCTAAGATAAATGAAAACGACCAATAAAACAAGACATTTTTAAAACTCACCAATAAGTCCCTGTATTTTCTTTGGACCAAAATATCCCTATGCTATGTCAGCGCCCACCCACACGTCTTCCATACCCGTCACTTTTTCTCTCTCTCTCTCTCTCTCTCATCTTTTTTTTTTTTACATTTTTCTTCTATCTATTTTCTTTCTCTCATTTTCTCTCTCCACCTTTTTTTTCTTAAATTTTTAAAATGCAATATCTCAAAATTTAAAGGTCGAAAAAATAATCCGAAATCACTGTTTTAATCGCATCGCCGAGACGAATCAAATGAGTTTACTCATCATATATTTCAAATTTTATAAATAAAAAAAAATTATTTTTCACTTGTAAAACTGAGAAAATCATTTATCATTTGTTCACACATGAGTATAAAACTGTATAATGGTTTTAACATTTATAAACTGAGAATTCTATTTCACAGTTTTGATGAAAATAACTGTATAATGATTTTCACATTTATAAACTGAGAAGTCTATTTTACAGTTTTGATGAAAATAACTGTATAATGGTTTTCACATTTATAAACTGAGAAGTCTATTTCGCACTTTCTTTCTCTCTACTTTTCTAAAATTTTTTTTTTTACAATTAAGGGCCTGAAGTATGCACCTCGTTTGCGGAAAGGGGTCCGATGTTTCAAATTTGGCGATTTAGGGTCTCAAGTAACCAAATGTTGGCAATTAAGGGCTTTTTTGACGAAATCGTTAGTTTTTGGGTTAAATCACCATGTGCGGGTCACGTGCATACTTCAGGCCCTTATTTGCAATTTGCCCATTTACATAATAATAATAATAAAATAATAATAATAAAATAATAATAATATTAATAATAATAATAATATTAATAATAATAATAATAAATAATAATAATAATAATAATAATAATAAAATATTAATAATAATAATAATAATAACAAAATAATAATAATAATAAAATAATAATAATAATAAAATAATAATAATAATAATAATAATAATAATAATAATAATAAAATAATAATAATAATAAAATAATAATAATAATAATAATAATAAAATATTAATAATAATAATAATAAAATAATCATAATAATAATATAATAATAATAATAATAATAATAATAATAATAATAAAATAATAATAATAATAATAAAAAAAAATTATAATAATAATAAAAAAATAATAAAAAATAATAATAATAAAAAAATAATAATAATAAAAAAATTAATAATAATAATAAAATATTAATAAAATAATAATAATAATAACCCATAAATTCCGGCAACCATGTCGCCACTACCACACCATCAGCCACCATAAATTCCGGCAACCATTGCCATCCAAAGTAAAGAAAAATCAAAATTGAGGTTTTGATTTGATTTGGGGAGGTTTATGGAGAGGGAAACGAGAAGGAGGGGAGGCGCTGGGGACAGAAAAGAGAAAAGGGACGGGAGGATTTTGGCCGAACTTGGGTTTGGCCGGAATTGGTGGAAGGGGGTTTTCTTGAACGGAATTGGAATTGGACTTGGCCGGAATTGAAACAGGGATTGCAGAGGAGATGGGGCGGCAGGTTTGGACAGAACTTACCGGAATATCTGAAACTTTAGCCGGAATCAATGGAACTTTGGCCGGATTTGAGGAGTTTGGGTTTGGCTATGGATTTACGGCTGGATTTGAGGATGGTGTGGCCGATTTCGGAGAGGGTGTTGGATTGGAGAAGGAGGGCCGGCGACAGAGAAGAGGCGAAGGGTTTTGGGTTGGTAACGGAGAGGGGAAGAGGGCCGCCGGTACGGGAAGAGAAGAGGGAGGAGGAACGACAAGGAGGGACAGTGAAAGGTTGGGGACAACCTTTCAAATTTTATTTTATTTTTATTATTATTATTATATTATTATTATTATTTTTTAGGTTTTAAAAGAAGAGAGGGGGTGTTTTGTAACTTTAAAATTTATTTTTTAGGGTCTAGACTTTAACATTTTACAGTTTCAACCCCCTTTACGTGGCACGTGACCCGCACATGGTGATTTAACCCAAAAACTAACGATTCCGTCAAAAAAGCCCTTAATTGCCAACATTTGGTTACTTGAGACCCTAAATCGCCAAATTTGAAACATCGGACCCCTTTCCGCGAACGGGGTGCATACTTCAGGCCCTTAATTGTATCATAACGTACGTGCAACTCTTTTCAAACCACAACATAGACACTATTAAACATTAACTGTTCACCTTCAAACTTAACCATAAAAATAAAATAAAAATGAAAACTAAAAGCTAAAGATTGCAACATCAAGTCGACTGTCCAAGTCGATTGTTTGCTGCATAAACACAAAACAAACAAACAAACAAACAAAAAAGAAATAGAAATCAATGGTGATAGAACAACAACAACAAAAATCTGTAAGCAAACAACAACAACAAAATCTCACACTGTGATGCAAAAGACTTAATGTGATGCAAAACAACCCTAAATTACAAAAATTGTACATTCAGCTAATTCACTAAAGCACCTTATAAGTAACAATGATCTTTACATAGCAAATCTAAAAACCATACTAGATTGTACATGCCATGAAACTGCAAAAGCTGAAAAGTAACATGACATTAGCTTAAAGAGAACAACCGGCCCTAAACCTTTTTTTTTTTAAAGAAGATAGAGTTAAGGATTTTATAAATAATATATACTCCCTCCGTCCCACTATACTTGACACTTCTTTCCATTTTGGGCCGTCCCACTATACTTGACACCTTCCAAAAATAACCAAGTTTTTATATTTTTATATTCACTCTACCCCACCACTCATTCTCTCTCTTCATTATCTACCACACATTTATTCAACCAACACTACTATTTACCCCACTCATTCTCTCTCTTCATTTTCCATCACACATTTTTTTTATTTTATTCTTTTTCCTTGGTTTTTGAACCCACCCCTTGGGTGTCAAGTATAGTGGGACGGAGGGAGTATATATATATATATATATATATATATATATTATAATCGGTCCGGTTCCGGTCCAGGACCAAACCAAATAATCGGTTCCATAAAAATTTGGAACCAGGACCAAACCAATACTATTGGTTCGGTCAGGTTTTTACTGGTCTAGTCCGGTTCTATTGGTCCGGTTCCACGGATTTTTTGTACAGCCCTACTTGCAACAAGGGCACTCAGAAAATAGATGTATAAAATGCCACAAAATTACAACAACAAAAGAAAAAAAAAAAAAAGACTTCTTTACCTATACAGATAGCAAAGAGCAGACGGTCTGAGTGATTGTGAGCCCAAGTAGGATAGATGCAGCAGCAACAGAAATAGAAGACCAGGGATTCCCAAAGTAATCTCTCTTGAGCATTCTTTTCCATTTGAACCGAGTAGATTTCCACTTGTGCCATTTATCTTTGCTGTATGTATTTAACCTGTTACAAATATCAGCAAAGAAGAAGTCTTTCTCATTCCCCACTACCTCCTTGTAAAGATTGTTGAACATATCTGCTACTTTTTCACTCTCCCCGAGCAAATTCTCTATAATATTATACTTAACAAGCAAATCCACATCCTTTCCCGTGTTTATTAGGCTGTCCATGAGAATAACATAGCTAGTAATATTATTCCCATAATACCCACATTGTTCAAAAGCTATTGCATTACGGAAAAAAGTCTCTGTGTTATCATTGACTTTCAAGTGTGGAATTACAAGCTCTCCAATAACATGATCGAAAGATACGTTAAATAAACAACTTTCCTTCCCACATTTGAAAGTAACCCCTGCCTCCTCTAGTTCAGCAGCACTTCGAGTATATTCAAACTTCCTTGTACGCAATGGTTCTGTAGTCTGTGTTTCTGTATTTGACTTTGAAGGCCAATGAAGATAGACTAAGAACTCGACCAAATGCCTCGCCTCAGTCCAATATATTGGCTCTGACGGCTTTCCCGCATTCCCCATTTTCAGCTCTAGTATCTCAGTGTTTCCCACGTCCTTATAATATCCACGAACAAGATCATAGAACTTAGACCCAAGTCGTGGCTCAAAGCTAACAAATTTTTCAAATAGTCCTCGGATGAAGCTAATAGGGAGTTGATTCTCTAATAACAACATGTCATGTAATACATCCTTCTGCATCCAGCGGTTCTCATATAATGCATCACCTCTATCTCTTCGATGAACTACATGACTTTTCAGGAACAGATCGACCACAAAGATGCCATCTAGAAGAATTAGTTCGGTAAATTGGTCGCAGCTAAAAGTCAATGTATCTTCATAGCATCCTCGGACGTTAGATTCTTCTTTGGCTGCAAAGTTGACCAAATCGGTCATTTTGACTTTATAATGTGCAGCAAAGCTACGGAGGCAGCTCAATTTGTATGCTTCCATGGCTTGCAATTCACTTCTGCCATGGTGAAGAGGGCCGATTGAGACAAGTCTTGGTGTATATGCTTCTACATTGATCTTGCGATGTTTTCCAGAAACTCTGTATATACAAACTGTATAGGATTTCCCAGGATCTAGCTCTAGAGGCAATGTATTCAACTTTCTGGTAATGGAAGATTCGACATTTTCAACTGATGGCTTCGACATTGACACAGGCGCTTCATTCGTCAGTGAATCAGCCATGTTTTGAGTCGTGAACTAATTGGGTGATACTTTAGAGGTTGCTTTGACCTACAAAAGCTATAAAATCATGTGTTAGTTTTCTTTTGTGTTATTAATAATATGCTCTAGCCATTTCCTAAATCCAATAATGGTAATGCTTGTATTCTTGTTCCATAAGAAATATCCCCCACCCCCTCCCCGTTCCCAATAAATGTCATACTTACACATTCTTGGTCAACTTGATTGCCCTTAAACCAAACCTTTATGAATTTTTAATGATCTTCATGAAATTGTAAGAATTGTAATTGATATTATTCTTAATGGTCGAGCAATATAAATGTTTAAGATTTCATGAAGATCATTAAACTTTCATTAAATTTTGGTCTAAATTCAATCAAGTTGACCAAAAATTTAAAGTTGACATTTATTTTGGGATGGAGGTAGTAACTAGCAATTGCACCCTAGTTGATGGTTGCTAGTAGAAGCGATAAGAAGTTCTAGCATGCAATATTTTGACTTAAACCTAAATTAGAGGCACCTTGCCATGGTAGGACGGGCTAAAAAATATAAGCTCTTTCCATGGTTCTAATCAAGCAAAGCCGCCCAAATAACAAAGTCATATGGAGCAAGATGTTACTTGGATGTAATCAGAAATCCATGAAAAGTTACACAAAAGAGGTCCATAATGTGTTAGATTAACACCATGACCTCTTTAGTTTCAAGGGGCATGATAAAGAAGTGAGGTTTTAGCAAAAGGGCAACAAGGGTGATTCAAAAGAATTACGGTTGGGTCCAGGATTGCAGTAAATCCACATTTACGGAGATAAATAGTTTCAAACTAGCAAATACTCCATCCGCCAAAATCAATGAATTTGACCACCAAAATCAAAGGTGAGACTATCTTTTAGGGACGGATGGAGTACAAAGTAGGCTAGATATTTTGATTCATGAAACAAATTGCTAAGCTGACAAATTAAGCCAATTCAGAAAGTTCCTAAAACTGAAGAAACATTCACAAGCTTGTCTCTCTCAAGTTTCACGCAGACTTGACTTATAAATAGTCAAGTAAGCAATTTTGATTCAATTATTATCCGCTAATTTCGATTCTAATATTTCAAAATTAGGGATTCATCTTTCTTTCAAGGGAAAACCTAATTAGATTATCAATTGAATAACATATCATGTGCAAAACCATTTATCATCCTTCCATTCCACCATTTTTAGAGTAAATTTCACATTTGCTTGGACTTACCATTATTGCGTAGCAAACGAACAATATAACCAATTGTTAATTTGAAGATAGTATACAGAGTAAGCAGGTTGCAAAGTCAACGGAAGGAAGTCAATCACACATTTTTGTGTGTACGTGTAAGAGAGAAAAAAGAGGGAGAGGGTAGAACCTGTCCAGTGGGTCGGAGGAGTGGATGGTGGTGGCCGGAGGCGACGAACTTATTCGAGCTACAAGCCGCCGGAAATTTGGAGCACTCTGTTCCTCCGGTGGAGCCCTTCTCAACACCAAGTTGCGCTAAATTTTGATCATCTTTAATAAGTTTTCCGGCATAAATGGGATACCTTGGATAAGTAATGGGTTAATTACAAAATACGAACTGAACATTTATAGGATATCATTTGAGGCATGATTTTTCAATTTTTACAATTTAAAATATAACGTGACATTGTGACATTTTTTGCATAATTTGAGGGTTTTTTAACGAAATCTGTTAGAAATCCTAGTTAAGTTGTAATGTCCAAGCACATGCAACTTAATAGAGAGTAATACAATAATTTTGTGGGGGCAAGACCCAAAAATAACAAAATTTTGCATTTTTCAAGCACTAAATTGATGTAAACCCAATTTCGAATTCCAAATTGGATAATGTATACCCTAATTCGAACCCCAATTTGAGAATGAGAATTGTTATTTACCCCCGCAACTTTACTCAATACCCCCGCAATGCTAAGTCTACCCAATATTAACACTAGTCACACCGGCCCTCTTCCTATTTTACCCCTTTCTTCTTCATCAGCCCACTCAAACCCCCACCACCGACTAGCAATCCTCATTTTCCTCTACTAGAAATCGTTTTCTTCTTCTGCATATAACTTCCGTCTCTTCTCTGTTCTTATTTCTTCTTCATCAGATCTCTAATTTTCCTTCTTCTCTTCTTTTCTTACATAGATTAATTTGAATACTACGGGACTCTAAGACAGTGGATCCACCATCTCCGCCGCCGCCAGGGAGGCGGAACTGGAGCGTGAGGGTGGAGGATGGTTTAATTTCATCACCTACGGTGGCAGAATCGGGGAGAGCTCGCCCATTTAATGTGAAGAAGAACGAGTCTAGGGCTCGAATTGGGTGAATTTGGGGAAGAAGAAAGAGTTTGAGATGGCGTAGAGTCAGATCATGGGTTAGGGTTAGGGCACGAATTGGGATTTGAAATTGTGGAGCTTGAACAAAGACTTGAAAATTCTGGGTTTTGGAATTCATGTTTATGCAGAAGAAGAAAACGATTTCTAGTAGAGGAGAATGAGGATTGCAATTTTTTAAACAGTCGGTGGTGCGGTTTGAGTGGGCTGACGAAGAAGAAAGGGGTAAAATAGGAAGAGGGCCGGTGTGACTAGTGTTAATATTGGGTAGACTTAGCATTGCGGGGGTATTGAGTAAAGTTGTGGGGGTAAATAACAATTCTCTTTGAGAATAAATTCTGAGTTTAGACTCTATCTTGGCATTATAAAAAAAATTAATTTATAATTTATTATTTAATTTAAAATTTAGGAATTTTAGCCTGTATATTAATTTTATGATTTAAATTAAGATTTATGATGCAGACATTAATTTAAGTTATTGATTAATATATGATAAAATTAGATAGAGATTGATTCTGCAGGAATAGTGTTGATCAGCCTACGTCCAGCAATAAGACCAACCACCAAGCTTTTTAGACCTGCAACAAGGAACCCACGACTAGCCGGGATGATCTCCGGCTTAGACCCTCGGGTGTGAGAGTAAGTATGGTGTATAGAGCAATAAGAGAGTAAGTATGGTGTATAGAGCAATAAACTATAATGAACAAGATGATATTTAGAATAGCAAATAGCAATTACCTCAAACCGTGGATGATGTGAGGTATTTATAGTGTTGATATGAGATAGAATTGTAGTAGGATTGAGTAGAATCCCTAAGATCATGGAGAGAATCATGCAGGAGATCACGTGCGTAAATGACTCCTGATTTGTAGGACTTCAGTTATGAAAAGAGTTGCACGTACGTTATGATACCGTAGGTCAACGTACGTCTTATAGGTCGAGGTCACTAGCATGGCCTAGGTCGGCCTGACTGATTGATATAGCCGGATAATATTTTTCTAAGTCATGGATCGTATGTCGGACAAAGCCAGGTCGGGACCAGGTAGGTCAGACAATGAGCTAGGTCGACTGATCTTTGCTGCTGGGCCTTAGGCCTGATAATAATTGGGCCGAACCACTAGGGACGTGGTGGCAATAATGCCTGAATACCTGGGCTTCGCTCGTTGGGCCTAGCCCGTCATTTTTATTCCGTTCAGTGGCCCCCAACTTTCTGAGTTGACTTGGTCGACCAGGAAGTTATGAAAAATATATGAATTCTGATATAGCTCGATAATGGATGGTCGACTGTGGAAGCTCGACGAGTAGACATATGTTTAATGCGCCGCAATACACGTATTAAATGTACGGACACTTGAGTATCTGCATCGGTAACTGGCGTTGAGAATAACAGGAAATTACCGTAGTGCCCCCAACTTTCCAAATTCGAAATTAACCGCTGCCAACCCTTCCAATTTCGGCAAAGAAAAGGAGAAGTATAAAAGGAAAATCCTTTTCCAATTCCATCTTTACAAACCTTCAGTACTACTCAGGCGAATCAAGCAAGTCAAAAGCAAGGCAATTTCTCTGATCCTCCGGCGTATTCGAGCTTACGATTTGCTTCCAGAAACCCATCTTCATCAAACCAATTAAGGTATCCTTCGATTCCTTCGCTTTTAGGTTTAATCTTTGTTTCCCTTTCAACTTCCGCCATGGCTAGAACTTTTAGTTGTGAACCTGGGGTATGGTATGGGTACTGCACTGTTAATCGTAGAGTATATAAACTCAAAGGTGGGGTATGGAAGGAGATGACCATGGAGGAGTGTACGTCCATCTTGTCCCGGTGGGGTTTAAGCTTCAGTGAGTTAGTTTTGCCTGTAGGAGAAACCATAGATGATTTAGAAATAGGCGACCAAAGGATTTTTCAGTTTCACCTCTTTCATGAATTGCTCGACCACTTAGTTATGTTCTATATTAGAGGGCCCAATAAACCTTCCTTCCTTAGGAATAGACAAGGATTTCCAGGGGAATCTAGGTCGCCTTTAGGTAGGTCGTCTGAATCTGTACTTAGGACTGATTCCCCTGTTTCTTCTTCTGTAGATAGGGCGAACCAATCACAAGCTACATCATCCACCTCTTCAAGCCCCAGAATTGTTGACGCCTTTAGCCCGACGGTTGCTCCAGGAAGGAATGAACTAGGGTATGTGGCCCCCAGGCCGGTTGTGGGCAAAAAGGGCTCTGAAAGTCGCATAAATATCCTTCACGAGTTTTGTGAGATCAATAGGGAAGTGTTCAGGCTAACTCACTATTCGAAGGCTGAGTTTATGGCTAAATTTGGGTCGACCTCTACCAAGGAAGCCTCCTGGACCAAGGATTCAACCAGGGTAGCCTTCTTTTACGGCCAGTTCGAGGTCGGGCTAAGACTTCCCTTGGACCCCTTCATCAACGAATTCTTGGATTACATGGACGCCCTTCCCTTGCACTTGGGAGCTAACACTTGTGGAGTGTTAGTGTGCTTTGCAATGATTTGTAGGTTCCTGGGCTTCGAGCCTTGTGTCCATGTTTTTAGAATGTTCTTTAAAGTCGCTGTAGATACAAAAACATTAGGGATTAGTACCCCTACCAAACGGAATGCACCTAAACTGTTTGTGAATTTGCCTTCAAAAGTGTCTGGGTGAAACTCCCATGTTATCGTAGAAGAGATCATGAGGGGTTGGGAGTTTCCCTTGGCCAATGAGACCTCGGTAGTGACCAAAGAAGAAGATTACTGGATGCCCGACTGGAGCGAGGCTTTGTACAAGAAGCTTGTGAAAGTAGCTCGCCGGGGACCAATCAGCTGGGAGACATTAGGGACGACCAAAGAGAACTACATCCAGGTCGGCATGATGCTTGGTGATGGGGAGGTAGCTCCCTTAGCGCTCATAGTAAGGAGCCATAGGTTTCCTGACTCTGGGTTATTCCTGAGAGAGAGATTTGAAAGCCAGTGCCATTTTTGTAAGAATGCGGCTGACCATTGCAAGACCCAAAGAGAGAATCTGGGGGCATTGTGAATGTGTGCCCAAAATTTTTTGTTTATTGGAATTCACGCGGGTTTGAAGACATCCGAGTTATTTGAAAAACGGAGTCGCCACGCCATTTTGATTACCTCAAAACTTTGAAAAAAAGGTTTTATGGGTTCGGAGGTTAAGTTACCCCTTGGGAAGAACGTTTGGCGTTCACCCAAAGTGCCTTGCCGGAGCAAGTCTCCCTAGATTTCATTAATCGTGTTTGCTTGCGTGCTTTCTTTGTGTGCATGTGTTTGAAAATAAAAGGGGGAAATGTCCCAAGTTATCTTCCGGACGTACAAAACCATTTGTTGGTTGTCGCTCGGGATTCCTTGGAATTTATGTATTTGGGATTATGATCCCGTCCTCATCTTATGACTTATGATCATCGCATTTTAAACCTCGGGACCCTCGGGACTTGCGTGATCGAGAGAATGACTCTCTTTTGGTCAAAGATGAGGTTCTTTAGGAAGGAATGTCCTTAGCCCATCAATCCTACGCTTTAAGACGGTCGAGCTCGTATAGAGGCTTCATACTCATTCTTAAGCGATAATCGGAGATATAGGGTTCAAGGTTATCCTTTTCCTAAAGAAATCATGAACCTTTAATGGAAGGAACGATGCAAAGATGAGAACTTTTACACCGGTCCGTTCCAAGGTTGGGGGAAAGGGGAAATGCATGATGAAAAATGAATCTTTAATGAAAAGATGACATTTTTAGGTTGCAAATGATGCTTTTTGATTGAAAGAAATGATCTTTATGCAAATGATGCATAAAGATTTGATTTTTATGCAAATGATGCATTGAAAAAGGGGGTTTTGATGCAAAGGATGCATTTTTATTGAAAAAGATTTGATCTTTATATGCAAATGATGCATAAAGATAACATTTTTATTGGAAAATGGGGGTTTTAGGTGCAAAGGATGCACCTTTATGAAAAAGACTACATTTTTATGACAAATGAGGTCTTAATGCATGAAAAAGGGGAAGGGGATTATAAAGATATGATCTTTAAGCTACCAAGTCCCAAGCAATATAAAGACAATGCAATGAGCAATTTATAATGCAATTAGGATGCAAAGGTAGGGCGTGCGAGGTTACCAATCGTTTTCTTCGATTCTTTGGACGGAGCTTGGAGGAGGTTGGTCTTGGACCTTCAAGGAGGAGGGAGATGGCTTCTTGAGCTTCTTCTTCACCTTCTTGAACCTTCAAAGGGATTCTTCACGTCTGGGAGCCGCCGGTGTGTGTGTGACTGTTGGTGTTGTTGTTGTGTGTTGAAATGGGTAGAGGAGGGTTCTATTTATAGGCAGTGGATAAGGCTAATGAAGCCGTGCGGCTGCAGGCTCTTTGCAAATGAGGCCGTGCGGCATTATCCACAATGACTCAGCATTCTAGAACCATGCAAGGTGGCATCATTCTAGAAGCTTCCCCCTAATTAAGAAAAACGTGTTTTCTTAATTAGGAAGGCTCCTTACAGCCCTAATTTTAAATTTGGACTGCTCCAGACATTTCCGAACACTAGGAAGGTCCGGGAATTACCGGAAAATTTACCGAAATGTCGGGAAAATTAACCTAAGGCATGAGCGATTTGGGTACTTACAGAAGCCCTCGGCAACGTCACTTGCAAGGCGAGTGGGGTTGTCGATAGAAAAGGATCCGATCTCGGCGAATGCCGAGACGGATTGGGAGACCAAGGTGGTCGAGTGGCCGAACCTTTGGAAGGCTACCTACGTATCCCTGAGGAATCAAGCCTTGATCGTAGTTCGGAATTAGGATCCGCTCGGGGGAGGAAGAAGAGAAACCGGTCTCTCAGAGAAAATGACCTAGGAGGTCAAGCAAATGATCCTACTGGGGATATGCTAGGAGTGACCCAGGTGGTCGAATATTTGAACTTTTATGAGGGGGCGCTTTATCACTGAGGAGTGACAAAGGAACAGGGTGACCAAAGTGGTCGAATGGCTGAACCTTGTATAAAAGGCTACCTACGTATCCCTGAGGAATCAAGCCTTGATCGTAGTTCAAGCATCACTAGATAGTTAGGAACGATGTCTAGGATCCTTGAGACTTTGACAATTCGGAGGTCACAGCCACCGAAGCTAGAGCTTACGGCGCCATCTCTTTATGAAGAGGCAACTTAAGTTGGGAAACTTGAGCGTACGTCACTATTTGAGAGGTAGCACAAGAATGACTTGGGCATACGTCACTATTCGTGGAAGAGGTAGCACAAGCTGGAATGACTGGGCATCACTATTCGCGGATAGAGGTAGCACAAGTTGGAATGACTTGGGCATACTTCACTATTCGCGGATAGTGGTAGCACAAGTTGGAATGACTTGGGCATACTTCACTATTTCGCGGATAGAGGTAGCACAAGTTGGAATGACTTGGGCATACTTCACTATTTCGCGGATAGAGGTAGCACAAGTTGGAATGACTTGGGCGTACTTCACTATTTCGCGGATAGAGGTAGCACAAGTTGGAATGACTTGGGCATACTTCACTATTCGCGGATAGAGGTAGCACAAGTTGGAATGACTCGGGCATACTTCACTATTCGCGGATAGAGGTAGCACAAGTTGGAATGACTTGGGCATACTTCACTATTCGCTGATAGAGGTAGCACAAGTTGGAATGACTTGGGCATACTTCACTATTCGCTGATAGAGGTAGCACAAGTTGGAATGACTCGGGCATACTTCACTATTCGCGGATAGAGGTAGCACAAGTTGGAATGACTTGGGCATACTTCACTATTCGCGGATAGAGGTAGCACAAGTTGGAATGACTTGGGCATACTTCACTATTCGCGGATAGAGGTAGCACAAGTTTAGAGTTCTGACAATTCGGAGGTTGTCACCTAGTGTTATCCCGTTATAACGGAATTAACGGAGGCGACTGGGAATAAAGCTTGATTGCTAAAGAGATAAGGGATATTTTCGGAAAAGATGTTATCTTGGTTAAAAGATAACGGAAATTGCATGCCCAAGTGGAAGGTCCAGGGGCAGGATTGTAATTTATGCTCGTAGCGAATGAAGCCGCCCTAAGGCATGAGATGGAGAAAAGAAGCCGTACGGCTAGAAACCTGTTTTTCCAGATTATTTAAAATCAGGTTTTGAACGGGCATTGGGCATTGCATTGCCGCCCACTTCAAATTGAGAGAGAGAGAGAAGAGAGAGAGAATTTCGAAATTCTTCAACCCCTTTTGCTTCCCTTTGATTTGAAATGGATCCGGAGGGCAATCCCATACCAAGGCAAGCGAGGAGAAACATCTCGGCGGCCGCGAGAAGGAGGAGGAAGGAGCTCGTGAGGACGGAGAGGAAGTATGACTTCCTTACGCCTCCATCGGAGCTTTATCCGGGGAGAAGGGAGCACAAATCAACGAACCCTCGATCGGTTGGGGTAAGCAATCTTATTTGGCTCAAATCCGATGATTTTGCTTGATTTTTGAATGATTTAGGGCTTGACCCGAATTATAGGATTTTTCCTAGGATTTTTGAATGATTTTGAGATGCATGAACAACCTATGAGGCTAAAAATGTGCAATGTGCAACTTGTTTGATGAAAATTATGAGAATGACTCACTTTTTTCTCGCAAAATGAAGTAAGAATGAGAATTTTTTTTTTTTTTTAAAATGTGAGACGTAGTTCTTGCCTTGTGCTAGAACTAGGTCAAAATTCTGATTTTCAATGAGAAAACATGATTTTGGAAGATGAAAATGATTCATGCATGCCATTTTATTTGAAAAATAATGCTTATGTGCAAAGAATTGTGATTTTGTGCTTTAGGAAAGCAATGACACGTTTTTGATGCAAAAAAAATATGCTAGAAAAACTTTTATGAATGCTTTTCTTTTGAAAAATATGTGCACTTTTGAATATATGCATGCTTTTGAAATGATATGAAGGACTGACGCTTCTTTTTGATGTGCTTGTCTGAGGAGAACAAGTCTAGAGGACCGTCGGAGATAGCGGTCAAGCTTTGGCAGAGGATGCCGGACTTTGAGAAGGATGGGATGAATCCCAAGCAGCTGGTGAGGGCTACCGGCTTGGATGCATTTGTAGAGGCTATCGGCAGGGGTGTCCACATCACCTGTAAGAGCAAGGGCTTGGTCCAGCCCTATCCGAGTTCCAGTGGGACAAGACACATAGCTTTCACCCGAGCCGGGAGAGCCGATGCTGACTCCTCGCCGATTTCACCGCTATTACGGGCTTACAGCTCACCGGGAGGCCCCGTGACTGGAGGGACCATATTACAAAGAGGAGTTTCAGGCTTTGGTCGGGTTTGAGTTGATTCCGAAGGGGCCGGGATGGAGACACGGAATGTCGAGGTGGCGCCCGTACTTCCATGCGTAATTTTGCCGCTAATGATGTGACCGCCCAGCCACCGGCTAGAGCATTCATATGGTTGATGCTATCGGTCACCATTTTTGCCAATTCTGGGACGATAGCTATGACTTGCCTCCTCGACTCTCGGAGGATGTGGATGGGATCGGGACGGTCTCGGGGAGAGGCCGGATTGGCGGAGCTCTACTTCTCCCCGGATGCATGCAATGGAACAAGGCCAGCTTCCATGGATTGCTTCATTTGCCCTCGAGGTAGTCTCCTTTTTTTTTTCTCTTTTCTCTTTCTGTCTTGAGACTTTTATAAGAGAGAGAATGACCTTTTGATGTTTTGAACATGCAGCCCGGTTTTGCGAGGTGATCGGGTTCTTCCCTTGGAACCAGCAGAGTGATGTCACCATCTTCCCGCTATGGTTCGCCGGAGGGGAGACGCGAGAGATAAATTCACGGGGAAGACCCGGATTACCTTCGACTACAAAATGGTGAGGCCGGTCATCAACAGTGGATGGGCACGATGGAGCGGACTTCTACCCCGGGGGTGTATCCAGAGATCTTGCCGGGAGATGCTATCGAGGTGACGAGGCAGAGGAGGTGGCTCACTGGGCGACATGTGATGTCATCTACTCTGGGGGGACCGCTTCTCGAGGCAAAGACATGGTCATGTTCCCCCACTAGATGCCATTACTCCTTCCGACCCTCCAAAGACGGATGCCGCAGCCTGTGGACTCGGCCGAGGATGAGATTGAGAGGTACTGTGCAGTGCGTGGCCGCGGAGGAGTATTTCGACGTGGACACCCCTACGCCGTGTTTGTGGAGCAGCGCCCGAGGACGCCCGAAGCTAGTGAAGCCGGCGGTCACTCGGGGATATGGGGAGGACGAGCCTATCGACCCGCCGATCCCTCCCGCACATCCGTCCTATGTGGTCCATGGAGTGCCGAGGAGGATGAGGATACCGTCCCCGATGCTAGGGAGCCCCAAGTACACCTTGCCGCGCCTCGACAAAGACTTGTAAGTGTACTCTTAGGGTCTTATTCCCTTTTTAGCTTTCATTTTCTCGCTTTTGCAATTTTCTCGAGATTTTCGAGATTTTTCTCTTCTTTTTCTCGTGTTCCAGCCTCGCACTTACGATAGGCCGGTCAGGCAATAGGGCCGGGAAGGACATGTGCCGGTCTCTTCGAGGAAGCCGGCCTCGCGCTTCGAAGGCGGCAGCCGGATGCACAGGAGCACAGGCGCAAGAGACGGCACGTCGGGGCACAGCGCCTACCTCATCGGCCTCGGAGTACTCTTCCAGTGCTATGCCTTGGGGGCGGGGACCCAACGCTGACATTCTGGAGCAGCTGGCTGAGTATGGGCACGATAATGTCCATTTGTCTGATGTGAGCGACCAGGAGGACTTGATGAGGGAGGCTAGCATTTATGAGTTGAGCAGCGATGAGGAGGAAGAAGAATCGGAGGCCTAGGAGGTCTCTAGAGTAGATTTGGAACAAAAACAAACAATGAACAATTTTTATGCACACTTTGTTTATTTTTTGCTTTATTTGGGCGCCGATGGGGCGAAAACATTGTATTTACATTTTATTTACTTTTCTAATTTATGCTTTTTCAATTTGCATATTATCTCGAGCCTGGGGCGACTTTTTTGCTTGGAATTGGGGCTGAAAATGGGCCAAAATGATTTATAATGGTATATAAATGTTTGAATGGCTTTGGATATGTTTTTGTACAGGTTTTGGTTGAAAAAGTGGGGTGAAAACTCCTTGGGCAGCAACTTTGGTTGCCGCAGAATTTTTTTCGCAGAGGGCTAATGTAGCCGTGCGGCATGGCCTTGAGGGCAAAATGAAGCCGTGCGGCTTACGCCCGTCTCGAGCTGGTTATTTTCTCGAATAAAAGCAAGGCTTGGCCATTTCATTTCATTTTCCCTCTAGACTTGTCCCAATTGTTCCCGCAGCATATTTTGGACCTAAAAGCACCATCTTTGAACACTTTGCGATGGAGAAGCCCGTTAGATTGCAAAGGGAAGCGAGACCATTTTCTATCCGGTCTTCAATCTTGGGCGAGATATAACTTCCAAAATCACAAGGACTCGCTTGATTCTTCCTTCAAGATCAAATCTTTATGGCATTTGAGGATCTCCCGCCCGATTGGGACTCTGTTGAGAGCCGCAAAGAAAGTTCTGGGACGTCAGGAGACATGTTTACCGCTTCTCTTACAACGAAATTGTCCCAACGCACGAAGACTTGAGCCTTGATTGGGGGTCCCGAGACCGAGGCTATATCTATTCCGCTGATCGGAGATGTGCAGTGTGACGGTAAAGCTTGCATCTTTTCTCGCAGATTCCTTTGGGAGAGGCCGAGAGGATGATGGTAGCCCGGATAGGATTGACCTTTCGATATCCCGCAGGTTTGGGTCTCCAGATATGGCTGCGACCACGGTGGCTATGGATGCTTTCATTCTCTCGCGTATTCTCTCGCTTTGTTCACCGCCGAGTCCGCGGGATCTGTCATAGTGGCCTCTTGGACATGGTCGAGACTCGTGTGGCCGGGAAGGATATTGTCCCGCCGGTTTTGGGAGAGACATTTCATGGGATTGATAGGATGGCTCGGGAGACCATTTCGTGAGGTCCGGGAGTCAGGCTATGTTGACTTTGTGGCTGCAGGAGAGGCTCGGGGCTTTGCACCGGGGCTTTGCCGACTCGGTGCCCCTTGGGTGATTTCTCGGAGAGGTGCGCCTAGGCAGCAGAACAGTGGTAGCCGGAGCCGATGATGGCTAGGCTATCCACTTCGGACATCCGTTGGTGGATACCACATTGGAGGTTGCGCATCAGGAGGATATTTCAGAGTCTTATGTTGTGAGGGTTCCGTGATTCTCGCTGGTCGCCCTTCTACATACCCCGCTGGTATCCAGGCAGTTTGGGGCTTTACGGGAGCCATTGAGTGATTGGGAGGACATCCGGAACCATGGAGGTGGTGTCATTGGACATGAGAGATCCAAACAGCCTTCTCTTTCTTCTCGAGGGCTTGGACATATCCGCTTTCCCACCTGTGGCTATCTTCAGGAGCAGTGAAGAGCACCATCTTGACCACCGTCTACTTGGACTGGTACGAGAGGGAGATGGGAGCGACTGGGTTATCTTGGAGGATAGACGTCGAGCTTTATTGGGAGCCGACCGTGACTCGAGTAGGACTACGAGGGAGAGCGAGGCTAAGGCGAGTTGCCATAACCGGTGAGGTGACTTGGTCCGAGATATGGAGGCTCGGTATACATAAGAGGTTGTCCGAGGTCGCTCCTTTGACCGAGTCTCAGAGGGAGGAGGTGCGGACTCGTGCTCGTATAGAGAGAGCGCTCATTGACACGGGGTTGGTAGAGGCTCCGGTGATGATACCGCAGGTCGGGATGAGGGATACCGACATTATTGAGAAGAAAAGGAAGAAGACTCGACGAGGCCGAGGAAAAGGGAAGAAGGCGAAGAAGACTCGGTGAATGACGACCGACAAGTCTTTTCTCAAGATCCTCTTATTGCCATTTTGCAAACACATTAGTTTATTTAGGCATTTTATTGTATTTTAGATCTTTTTAGTGTTAGCAGAGTTAAGAGGTAGACCGTGCTTGAACTCATCAAGAAGTTTTTAACTTGTAATGAACAAGGCATATTATCTTAAAAATTAATCAAGACACATTTCATGGAAATTCAAATGTCTTTATTGATTGGGACCCGTTTTATGAAAAGCTGAAATACCCTTTATTTTTATTTAGGACGCACTTCATGGAAGCTTGATTGTCCTTTTTATTGTTTAGACCGAACCATATATGGCTCGCCTACGTTCCCCTTTTACAAGAAAGGCTAAGGGGCTCGAGTCTACGTAGTTCATTACGGTGAACTAATTTTTTTTATGTGCGGCCCTGTTTTTGCCTAGACCGCCCTTTTTGGGGTTTTCGGCCTAGTTGGGCATTACTCTTTTTGCACTAAGATTTTTTTCTCTTTTTTTTTTTTATATGTGCAACCCTTGTCTTTTGCCTAGACCGCCCGGGGTTTCGGCCTAGCCGGGCATTACTCTTTTTGCACTAAGATTTTTTTTTTTTTATTAGACATAGTATCTTCGGAGTTTATCACCGTTGATCGGGTGGACAAAGGGATTGCCATCCAAGTCTGCAAGCTTCATTGCTCCTCTGACGGTATCTTACGCACCACATAAGGGCCGATCCAGACGGGTTCCCATTTTCCCAGGGGTTGTCTGCGGTAGGGGCTTTACTTTCGGCACTAAGTCGCCCTCTTTGATGTCTACGGCCTTGACCTTTTATCAAACGCTCTGGCCATTCGCCTCTGGTAGGCTCGGGTGTGTTCCATGGCTTTTAGCCTTCTCTCGTCAAGGTGGCTAACTCATTATGCCGGCTTTGCGCAACCATTCCACTTCATTGACACTTTGTTTTCCAGGAGGACCCTTAATGATGGGATTTCCAACTCCACCGGTAACACTGCTTCCATCCCGTAAGTTAGGGCAAAGGAGTTTCTCCCCAGGTACATTCGACGAGACGTTACGTAGCCCTGAGTGCTAGGTGCGGCTTTTCGGGCCAATCACGACCACGGGTGGCCATCTTCGGATGATCCGCTCGAGTGTCTTATTAGCAGCTTCCACGGCTCCATTGGTCGAGGTGCATGCGGGGACGACTTGTGGCGAGTAACTCACGAATTCGACGCGATAGCCTATCGCAGTCTCCTTCGAAGTGTGACCCATTATCGAAATGATCTCGTTGGGCACCCCATATCTGCACATTATGTTTTCTTTGATGAAGCGGGCCACTTTTACGGAAGTGAGGACCTTGTAGGACTTGGCTTCTACCCACTTGGTGAAGTAGTCGATGGCTACCAACAAGAACTCGTGCCCATTGCTCCCTGCCGGGGATATTTTCCCTATCACGTCAATGCCCCAAGTTGCAAACGGCCAAGGAGTCGTCATGCGGTACAGGTCATGAGGTGGGAGATGGTTGAGGTTGGCAAACCGCTGGCATTTGTCGCGAGGTTCGGACGTGCTTTGAATGCGGTCTGTCTCCATGGAGATCCGGTAGTAACCCATTACGAGGATCACTTGCATCAGGGCTCTGGCATTCATGTGAGGACCGCGAGGACCATTGTGGACTTCGGTCATCAACTCTTTGGCCCTTTCTTGGGTGACACATAAGAGGAGTGGTCCTTGATACCGCTTCTTATACGGAGTTGCCTCCTAGAATGACATAATGGGAAGCCAACCTTTTCGGGGCTCGCAAGCTTTTGGCTCGACACCTTCTTTTGGTCTACCTTCTTCGTCTCACGAAAGGCGACTCTCCGTCTTTGAGGAATTGGTAAATACGATTGTACCAAGGTTCCTTTATGGGCTCGGGTCCCAGGTCCACTTCACAACGAAATTTGGGGCTTCTCTTCTACCCACTACGAAGGGCTTTATGGCTTTTCCCTCGGGGATTTCTACCAATGAGGCTAGAGTAGCTAGGGCATCTCGCGAACTGTTCTTTTCCCTCGGCAAGTAGTGGAAAGTCACTTCTCTGGCTCGTCCGATCAACTCCTCCATATGGGCATGATACCGTTGCAAATTAGTGGTCCACAGTCTTCCACTTGTTGGAGACTTGGTTGATGATCGTGGCCGAGTCTCCGTAAACTTCGAGCTCCTTGACATTTCTTTCTAAGGCGGCCTCCAAACCGGCAATGCGAGGCTTCATACTCGGCGACATTGTTCGTGGCAGGAAAGTTCAACTTGAGGGCTATGGGGGTATGCTCATCTTTCGGATCGACCAATAGCATTCCTACACCATTTCCTCTTTTGTTAGCGGCTCCGTCAAAGAACAATTGCCATCTATTTTCAGGCTCAAGCCGCAAAGATCCCTTCATCCGGAAATTGGGGCTCGAGGCCCTCTGTCTTCATTACTTGGGAAGTTTGCTAGATGGTCGACAATGCTTGACCCTTGATGGCGCTTTACGGTCACATAGTTGATGTCGTATTCTGCTAAGAAGAAGGACCACTTTGCTAAACGCATTGAGAGGGAAGGCTTGTCAAAGATGTACTTGATGGGGTCCATTTTCGAGACCAAATTCACGGGGTGGGCTTGCATATAATGCTTCAACTTGCCGACTACCCGGACCGGTCTGCACAAGTCTTTTCACATGCTTGAGTAATTGAGCTCGCTCCCTTGTAGCTTCCGGTGACAAAGTAAATGGCGTTTTCACCACGAGAGTCTTTCTTTTCTGAGCAAGCATAGCCCCAATGCCAGGTAATACGTGCGATGAGATAGAGCTGAGAAGAGGCTTCTGTCTATGTGGGGGCATAGTACGGGGATGTACTAAGTATGCCTTGATCTGGTCAAAGGCATCCTGGCATTCTTCGGTCCATTACGTGTCCACATTCTTCTTCATGAGCTTGAAGATGGGCTCGCACATAGTGGTCAAGCGATTGACGAAACGGCTAATGTACTTGCAATTTACCCATGAAGCTCTTGACTTACATGCGGGTTTGAGGTGGCCTCATATCCATGATGGCTTTGATCTTTCGGGGGTCAACTTCTATACCTCGCTCCGTGACCATGTACCCAAGCACTTTTCCCCTTGTCACTCCGAAGGTGCATTTGGCGGGGTTTAGTCTCATGGAATGCTTGTCTCGGCCTCTCAAAGAATTTTCGTAGGTCAACAAAGTGCCGCCCACCTTCTCCTTTGGAGTGGATTATCATGTCATCTACGTAGACCTCAATCTCCTTGTGGACCATGTCATGAAAAAGCGCGGTCGTTGCCCTTTGGTAAGTAGCCCGGCATTCTTGAGCCCGAATGGCATTACTTGTATAACTTGATAGGTCCCCCAGCGGTGTGGTGAAGGTACATCTTTTCTTGGTCTTCCTCGGCCATCTTGATGCAGTTGTAGCTGCAAAACCATCAACGAAGAATTTGACTTCGTAGTTGGCGGTGGAGTCCACCGGGATGTCTATGTTTGGCGAGAGGGTAGTCGTCTTTGGGGCTGGCCTTGTTCGGATCTCGGAAATCCACACAGCATTGCACCTTCCCATTGGCCTTGGTTACGGTCACGATATTGGACAACCATGTCGGGTATTCAATAACTCGATGAACCCTACCCGCAGTAGTTTCTCAATTTCTTCTTTGACTGTAGAGACCATTCCGGCTTGATCTTTCTCGGTTTACATTTTGCGGCTTAGCATGCGGTGCTAGAGGGATTACGTGCTCTACTATCGAAGCTGTCTAGCCCCGGCATATCTTTGTATGACCATGCAAACACGTCGACGTATTCTACGAGCGGCTCGATCAATCTGTCCCTTTCAACCCCCTGGAAGAAGCTTCCAATCTGTGTCTCTTTAGGTTCCTCAATAGTACCCAAGTTCACACTTATCAAAACCTCCTCGGCGGCTTGGGCCCGGTTTTCCTCTTTTACGAAACACGCTTAAAGATTTCTTTAATGTATTGTTCGTTTAGTGTGTTTGCATCTTGTTCAAATGATTCATTATTAAGCTGTTGTTAAGTTTTGAGTTAATTTATCATTTGTTAAGTTGGCAATAAGAGGATAATCAGAAAGTTTTGTCATTTCATTCAAGATAGGGAAAGATGACATCGATTACATTTTCATAATCCTCGGGCGTGAGGCGTGAGGCCTTCGGATGACTCGGGGACCGGAATTCGAAGATTCTGACTCGGCGAATAGACAACAACCGACTCTGGACCCTACACTACTTATTGACTCGAGGGGACTTGACAAGGGTTGGACCGGGATCTCACTCCTTCTTCTTTGTTGCCACAGGGAGTAGCGGTCTTGCCGGCGTTCTTGAAAGTTGGAGACTTGAGGCGATCAAAAGCTTGCCGGAAATCATTAACGAGTAGCCGTGCTTTGTGGAATGATGGTGAGGGAACTAAAGTAACTTGTTGCAATCTTTCGGCTAGCTCTTCCGTAGCGGTTGGACTCATTAGTGAAAGGGTCGGCTCATCTTATCAATGCCTCGCCGATAACTCATTTTCTCTTTCTTGATCTTGGACACCACGACCTTGTCGGTGTAGCCAACGAAGGGTTGGCCTTTGGATAATCTTGATGAAGTCTTCTTCGAGAGGGGATCTTAATTCTTCCTTGGCGCTACGTATTCAATAGGCTTTACGTGTTACTGCTTCTAGATGCTAGCTTCTCATTGAACTTCATGATGGCCACAAATTCAGCACTTTACGCTTCAGAGGATCACGGCTGTGCATGGGGTATCAGTGGGCCGTGCTTGGGGTGACGGGTTCTTTGACGGGTTCCTTGGCATAGCCGGCATAGTAGTCGAACTTGCCCGAAGGCTCTCCCAAAGTTCCTACGCTCTTGTCCCCAAAACTCGTATCTTTCCTTAAGCTTTTGTGTGGACTTTCTCTTTTCTTCTTCCTTGAAGGAGCGTCCTCATTGATCCATTCTTGATACTCATACTCTGGCGGTCTTCACAATCACATACATCATACCGAGATGTGAGGCTTCGATTGGCCAGGATAGCCCCTCCAAGCTGCTTGGTCATTACCGTTGTGGATTACCATGTTGGCCATTTTGACAACGAAAAGGCTGACAAAGCGAGGATTACAGCGGCTGTCGAGGATTCTGCGCTAACAAGTCGCTGACCCGGTGTTCTCACCCACTTCTTTCTCACTGCGGGAAAGGGATAGGAAAGGTTTAGACTCGGGGTAGGTGTTTAGGTGAAGGCTCGGGCAATATGCAAATTAGAATCTTCAAGTTTTCTTAAAACGGTGTCTTTTATTAATATCTATTTGGTTGGAAAAGGGGTTACGCCCTTCTTTTCGTAACTACACTAGATCTGGATCGGTGGGTTCCGTCACTACGTCTATAAGCCCCTCGTATTCCACCCGTATTTCGACCTCCCGGGGTGGACGGCCCGGGCGAGGGTCCTATAGGGCACGCGGATCCCACCGACCGAGAGTAAAGAACGCTCCTATCGGGTCTAGCGGGTCATAGGACCTTTCAACGCACGAGCGATGCGGATTATAGTCAAGGCAATACCGGGAAAGTCTCGTCTCTCTGCCTTGACGGATCTTTGACGAGTTTCGCTTGAGCGAATGACGGTTTTGACTTTCGGTAATGTCCGAGAATATAATAGGCATGGGTCGGGCGATAAAAGCCGGATGACACGGTGTCACATTGAACTTCGTTGCATACGCGGTGCGTGAGTCGAATCGAAGTCAATGCCGGTCAAGATCTTGCCAATTTTTCCTTGTCGGAATTTTGGCGAGCTTTGCTTGAGCGAAAGATCTTTTGATTTTTTGGCAAAGACTCGGTCTTGACTCTTACGCATTCCGTGTGGGGCAAGGTCAATGGTCAATGTCGGAGTCAAGATCCCACCGATTTTTCCTTGTTGGAATCTCGGCAGAATTTCGCTTGAGCGAAAATCTTGGCTTCCGTTATGAGCTAAGGCTTGACCTTTACGTGGGTATGCAACTGGGCTATATGACACGGACTAGACCAAAAACCAACCAAAAGTCACGGTTTTGAAACGTGTGACACGGTTTGTGCATTGGTCGACACTTGCCATGGGGAGGTTGGGATGATTCCGTGCGCGCCGGGAGCATCGTAAGGCTGTCCGTGTGCTGCAGTGGAACCACCCTCGGGTTTGAAGGACGTGCGTGCAAAAGTGTACGGGATATATCGGAGTGCGCGTAGTGTGCGGTCTCCTAAAAATGTTCCTTTTTGAGTTAAAACAGAGATTTTCATAAATGTGTTTTAAAGGAATGATTTTCGGGACGGGGGAAAATGCAACACGTAAGCACGTAAATTTTCTGGGAAGCCCCAGTCAGTCATGGAGCAGAATAGCCCCAAGCTGCTAGGACTTGCCAGATTAACACTGATTTTTCCTGGTGGAATTGCCACTGAGGTCGCCCGGTCAGAATCCAATGAGGATTGAGCCGTACGACTGCATGGATCAATTTTCCAGGTTCCACTCCTTTTGCTATTTTTCGGGTTGTTTCCCGTTCGAAGTATGCACATATTCCAAGATGCAAATGATGCAATGCATGGTAAAGAAAGCAAGCATGATTAATGAAATCGGCGATGGGAGTCTAACCCGCTCAAAGGGAAAAGCTTTCTTCTATTTTTTTTCAAATTTTTTTTTTTTTTTTTTTTTTTTTTTTTTTGAAAAGGGGATACTGGTACGTGGGATTGTTAAACCACCTTGTTATCCCAAGCCCCGGGTTAGGGAGCGATACAGGAAGGTTAAGTGGGGTCCACCTATATACCAAGTATCGATTTTTGTTTTGAAAATAAAGCTTTTCTCCTTTGGGTTTCCCCAGCGGAGTCGCCAAACTGTGAATGTGTGCCCCAAATTTTTGTTTGTTGGAATTCACGCGAGTTTGAAGACATCCGAGTTATTTGAAAAACGGAGTCGCCACGCCATTTTGATTACCTCAAAACTTTGAAAAAAAAGGTTTTATGGGTTCGGAGGTTAAGTTACCCCTTGGAAAGAACGTTTGGCGTTCACCCAAAGTGCCTTGCCGGAGCAAGTCTCCCAAGATTTCATTAATCGTGATTGCTTGCGTGCTTTCTTTGTGTGCATGTGTTTGAGAGTAAGGGGGGAATGTCCCAAGTTGTCTTCCGGACGTACAAACCATTTGTTGGTTGTCGCTCGGGATTCCTTGGAATTTATGTATTTGGGATTATGATCCCGTCCTCATCTTATGACTTGTGATCATCGCATTTTAACCTCGGGACCCTCGGGACTTGCGTGATCGAGAGAATGACTCTCTTTTGGTCAAAGATGAGGTTCTTTAGGAAGGAATGTCCTTAGCCCATCAATCCTACGCTTTAAGATGGTCGAGCTCGTATGGAGGCTTCATACTCATTCTTAAGCGATAATCGGAGATATAGGGTTCAAGGTTATCCTTTTCCTAAAGAAATCATGAACCTTTAATGGAAGGAACGATGCAAAGATGAGAACTTTTACACCGGTCCGTTCCAAGGTTGGGGGAAAGGGGAAATGCATGATGAAAAATGACTCTTTAATGAAAAGATGACATTTTGGTTTTAGCAAATGATGCTTTTTGATTTAAAGAAAGGATCTTTATTGCAAATGATGCATAAAGATAGGATTTTTATGCAAATGATGCATTGAAAAAGGGGTTTTGATGCAAAGGATGCATTTTTATTGAAAAAGATTTGATCTTTATATGCAAATGATGCATAAAGATAACATTTTTATTGGAAAATAGGGGTTTTAGGTGCAAAGGATGCACCTTTATGAAAAAGACTACATTTTTATGACAAATGAGGTCTTAATGCATGCAAAGGGGAAGGGGGTGATCAGGGGCGGAGCCAGGAATTGGCCGAGGGGGGGGCAAGATTACACGGGGGTTTGGGGGCAGCGCCCCCGGAAAAAAAAATTCGGGTCGGACAAGTAAAAAATGGATCGAATCCATGAAATACAATGTATTTTAGTTAACAAAAATGATAAGAGTAAATAATTCAAAGAACGATTGAAATAATGTTGAAGTATTTAACGCAAACAATTTATTAAAATATATTACTCGTACAAAAAAGAAAATCAAATTTGCTAATTAAACTTGGGATAATAGGAAGAAAGACCAAAAACAAAAAAAATGGGAAAAGCCTAACTAATTAATTAAGATTGAAAAAATGTGAGGAAATTAGGAGAAAGAGAAAAACAAAACTGTTAAGAGAAAAAATAGCAAAGATGGAAGACAAATAAAATTAATTGAAATGTAGGTTGCAGGGTTCGAACATGGATCAAAGGCTTTAACTTCACCCCTTCTACCACTGAACCGCACCACTCACTGATGTTAATCTTGAAGTTAATTATATATATACATATATAACAAAAATATGGGGGGGCAAAAAAAAATAAATTCCACTGCATTTCCGCCGCTGGGGGGGGGGGGGCGAGTGCCCCCTCCTGCCCCCCCCTGGCTCCGCCCCTGGGGGTGATAAAGAAATGATCTTTATGAATAAATGCCAAGTCCCAAGCAAGATATATGAATGCAATGAGCAAGTATATCAATTAAAATGCAAGGTTAGGGCGTGCGAGGTTACCAATCGTTTCCTTCGCTTCTTCGGACGGAGCTAGGAGGAGAGGTTCGTCTTGGGTCTTCAAGGAGGAGGGAGATGGCTTCTTGAGCTTCTTCTTCGCCTTCTTGAGCCTTCAAGGGTGTTCTTCACGTCTTGATTATACTGCTATGGAGTGTGTGTGTTTTTGTTGTTGTTGATTGTTGTGTGGAAATGGGTAGAGGAGGGCTCTATTTATAGGCAGTCTGGATAAGGCTAATGAAGCCGTGCGGCTGCAGGCCCTTTGCAAATGAGGCCGTGCGGTCTTATCCATTGTGACTCAGCATTCTAGAACCATGCAAGGTGGCATTATTCTAGAACCTTCTCCCTAATTAAGAAAAACGTGTTTTCTTAATTAGGAAGGCTCCCTACAGCCCTAATTTTAATTTGGGACTGCTCCAGGACATTTCCGGAATACTAGGAAGGTCCGGGGAATTACCGGGAAACTTACCGAAATGTCGGGAAAATTAACCGGAAGGCATGAGCCAGATTTGGGTACTTACAGTAGTGAGGAGCTAGAGCCTCTGAATTTTGAGGTGACCGGAGACGGGGGAATGAACCTGAGGTGGCCCACTCAAGGGGTTCCTCCACTGGTCTCTTTGTCTCAGGGAGCTCGGCGACCGAGGAGGATGACCGCGAGCAGGGAGATAGAATGGCCCCAGGTACTGCCCAGAGGGCAACAGAAATTGTTGATGCCTTCGAGGATGATTCCGAGGAGGTGGCCCCTGCCCGAAATAAAGGCAAGCGACCAGCTGTGGAAGCAAACCCTGGCCGCGGCCGAAAGAGAAAAACCAAAGAAGTGGCTACCAAAAACTGGGAGGAGGAGATATACGAGACTTATAACGTTGATCCCAAAGCCTTCCGTGTCCGCACCCTTGGCCATGTACAGATAAATGGGAAGGACAAACTGCGGCCAGAAACAGTAGCAGATGTCCGCGAGGACAATAGAGCCTGTATTTTCTACAGGGCCAAATTTGAAAATGGCCTCAGACTTCCCTTGGATCCGTTCTTTTATTTCTTTCTGGAGTTCAATAGCTGCCTGCCCATGCACCTGACTCCCAATGCCATCAGGGCCCTTGTCTCCTTTATAACTGCTTGCCGGGTCTTGGGCCATGAACTAACTCTTTCTGGGCTTTATGCCTACTACCAGAACCAAATCTCCAATGGGAACCTGAGTCTGAAGGCTAGGAATTACTCTGCTCGGACCTTCTCTCCTCCCTCCAATAAATTTGACCAATTGAACCAGAGGGATATCTTGGTCATAGAGTCTAGGTTTGGCTGGCACTTCCCTAGACCTTCAAATCCAGTCCCAATGAAGTTGTCCAATAAGAACTACCCTGATCCATCTCATTCCGAGGCTCTGCGAATTTCCCTGGAGTCCTATCAGGCCCCGTTCGTAGCCGATGATGTGGAGCCCGTATATGATGTGGGTGCAATTGTTGAGTTTGAGCCCCTGCTCGTCTACTCAGGGGTGGTTCCTCGAAGGTAGGGCGCCCCATATGCCCCTAGAGTAGAGATAGAGGCCCAGCCTCGTGACCCTTATTGGAGGGTGCAAGAGTTTTATCAGTTTGAGGCCGATTGTAAGACCTGCATGCTGGGCGCTGAATGCGTGCCTCCAAAATTGATTGGTCTCTGACTCCTTATGATACTGCACTTTTTTCTATTGCTTTTTGATTTTTCGAACTGCCTTCTAACCATTTTTCTTTCCTTTCAGAGTAGACCCCGAAGAGTACAATTTCTGATGGCCCCCCTAAGTGCTGCTCAGATGAAGGCCAAGAACATGAACGCCAATAAGGAAGCTGCCGCTAGGAGGCAAGCTGAAATGTCTGGGGCAGCGGGCAAGGGTGCCACTATGCCCATTGCCAATAGGAAGACCGGTGAACCTCTGACCTGCCCAAAAGTTATCCCCACAACCGGGGAACTGCCTGCACCCCCAAAGGGTCCTCCTCCTGCCCACGTCGTTCGTGCCTTCACCTCTCCTGGCCGCACAATTTCTTCTGGGCATACCAAAGAGCCCAAGAAAAGGAACGAAATGGACGGAGAGTTGGGGCATGGACAAAGAGGGTCCAAGCTTCAGAAAATTGGGGATGCACCTCTCCGGGCTACTACTGCCCCCGCTGCGGTCTCATCCACTTCTCCCCCCGTAGGGGGCTCAATCTGCTCAGTCTCCTATTCGGTGGCCCCCCTGGTTACTCGCGAGGAGACGCTGGCCATCAGAAAAAGGCTATCTGACGTGCCCGCAGTCACCGGGGTGGATCTATATGCCCGGAATGCCAACAACAACTCCGTGGGGATTGGCCTTATCAACCGGCTCTACTCCCCGAATTTCTACAAGGGGGTAGCTGCCCAAGAGAATGCCTCTACCTTGGAGGGGGATATAGGCCTTGCCCTGACCGAGGTAGGGAATCGCTTGTCTCATTGCTTTCACACTTTCCCTCTTGCGATCTTTGTCTAACCCTTGCTCTCTCTCCTCGCAGGTGAGCAATAAAGTGTTGAGGCTGCGAGAGAGCTGCGATGGCCTGACCGCCGAGGTGGATGAGAAAGTCAAGATCCTGGCGATCAAACTCCGCGAGCAAGGAGAGCTGGAGGAGAAGGTCCAGACCCTGAACTCCCTTCTTGAAGACAAGGAGAAAACCCTCTCCACTAAGGAGGCTGATTTAAAGGGTTTTCAGGAACAGTTGACGGAGGTGGATGATAGCTTGAGAAAAGCTAAGGGGGAGATGGATGAGCTCTGGGGCAAGAGAGCAGAGTGGGAGCCAAGGAATGCCGAGCTGTGCAAAAGGCTGGAGGTATCCAAGACCACTATCTCCACTCTGGAGGCCAAAGTTGATGAAATCTCCGAGCAGCTGCTCCCACTTAGGCAGTTTCAGTTGGAGAGGGAGGCTATGATGCTCGCTGCTCAGTTGGTCGTGATCGGCTCACTGGTTGCTACTGACGCGGAGTGCCTGCCCGGGCATGCGTTAGTTCCTTTGTCCGCGGATGAGGTCAAGGGTTTGGAGCTGGCCGCAGCGGCCTCCTTGCCTCCTGTGGCCGAAGTAACTGCCATTTGGCCTGATTGCTGAGGTGGACGCCCTGAGGTTCGGGAATGAGGAGCTACGTTTGGGGGATGCCCTTGCTCGCGTTCTTCCAAATGGGCCTGCCATAGGTGATCTTTTTCCTCCGCGGGCAGCCCCAACTCCGATCTCCGCTGAGCCCTCCTTCGATCCTATTACAGATATTCTTGTGACCTGCCTTCCTTCACCCACCCCAACTTCAGAAGCGGGTACAGGGGGGTGCGGCCACAGATATGGTCACTGAAGACCCCAAGGACCAAGCTCCTTTAGCTTAGGATTTTTTCTTTCTGTTTATGTAATAGATTGATAGGACTTTGTAAAGTTTTTCTATCAATAGAAGAATTTTTCGTAACTATTCTCTTAATTGCTTGTCTTGTAGGCTGTTTTGAGTGTTTGCAATTTTTGAGTACCTTGATACTTGCATTCATGCTCTTTTTTCAGCATTTTTGACTTGCAATTAAACTTTATACTCTCCTTCTGCGGTCAAAAGCTTAATAGGCCCTTTGCCCGCATTTTTTGAGTTTTCCTAACTCTTTATTCAAAACCCCTTGGGCTTTTTGTGAGAGTCAGTCCTATTTCTCTGTGATCGCGTTTGTTTAGCCTTGCGCAAACTTTGAGGCCTTAACCCCGGTTTGTCTATTTGACTTTGTTAAACTCTTTTGATCACTCCCATCCATTTACACTTATTCCTAGCCTTGCGAGCTGTGGTGTAAGTCAAAAGCAGCCAAGGCAAGCTACTTTCATAGGGCATGTAGAGGGTGGCCGTGAGGCTATATTCTACGTAACAGTAGGTAGGAGCATATTTAGCATAGCGGCCCTTTAACCTACCGGCATCTGTATCCACTTATTGGTGGTTCACGCTTTTTGACCCTTTATTCAGAACTCCTTAGAGTTTTTTGTGAGGGTCTTGTGGCGATCAGGTAAACGGGCTTATATGTAGGCCTTTGTTACATACATGCATGTGAGTAACGGCCCTAACGAGGGCCTTCGCGCACTGAGTGGGTCCGGGCTATGGCCTTTGTCACCACTGGCATCTATATCCACTTTTTCTTGGTGGTGTCACGCGGCAGGACAGAGTATCCTCCCCGCGAACGAGTACGGGCTTAACGGCCTTTGTACCCATATAGGCTTGCGGATCTTAATGGATCTTTGCGCATCAGTAGGTAGGAGCTCATATGTTGGCTCTTGAACCCACTGGCATCCGCTTGCGGGCATCCACTCTAGCTTTTGAGGCTGGTGGGAGTAAAGTCACAACAGTTTTGCACAAAAATTTGATAGCAACTTCATACTAATATATAGGGGTCTATACTCCTTCCAAAAATTTACAAAGATTTCAAAAAAAGTACTTTCTAAGGAGGTCACTATTCCAAGCATGCTTGAGCTCTTTTCCTTCCTTTGTTCGCAATATGTAGGTGCCCTCCTTGATTATTTTGGTGACCTCATATGGTCCCTCCCATTTCGGGGACAGTTCGTTGAAACCAGGTTGGGTCCCTTGGACCTCTACGTTTCTGAGTACCCAATCTCAACTGAAAAACTCCTCCTATTTACTCTTTTATCGTGGTGCTTCTTCGCCTTTTGCTTGTAGTTCACCATTTTTTCATTTTCCCGCATTCTCCTTCCTTCGAGATCGTCCAGGTCACACCTTCTGTTTGCCTCATTTTGAGACTCATCGAAGTATGTGACTCTGTATGAGGGTAGGGCTACCTCCACTGGAGCCATTGCCTCTGACCCATACGTGAGCGAGAAAGGAGTTTCTCCTGTAGAATTTCTTATAGTGGTGTGGACAACCCATAATGCGGTCTGGAGCTCGTCCAACCATCGTCCTCCTCGTCCCTCTAGGTTTTTCTTTAGGGCGGTCAAGACTAGCTTGTTCTCGGCCTCAGCTTGGCCATTTCCCTGAGGATAAGCAACTGCGGACTGACGGTGTTGCACATTCATTCTCACGCACTCAGCAGTGAATTTTGCAGAGAATTGGGTGCCATTGTCTAAAATTATTGCTCGGGGAACTCCAAATCGGCAATAGATGTGATCGTGGACAAAATTGATGGTATTCTCCTCGGAGATAGTGGCTAAGCCCTTGGCCTCTGTCCACTTGGTAAAATAATCCATGGCCACCACAGCATACTTAATGTTTCGTCGAGCGGTTGGGAATAGTCCAATGAGATCAATCCCCCACGTATCAAACGGCCACGATGGTACGACCAAAGTTTGCTCTGTTGATGGTAGTCTAGGGATGTCCACAAATCTTTGGCACTTATCACAGTTTCTTACGTACTCCTGCGCATCTCTTCTCATTGTAGGCCAAAAGAATCCTTGGAATTTGATTTTGTCTCAGAGGGTGCGAGCACCTGGATGTCCGCCCAAAACTCCCTCATGAACTTCATAGAGTAAGTTGGTGACCATGTGAGTTTTGACACATCTTAGCAAAGGCTTGGTGAATGATCATCGAAAAAGTACCCCGTCGAGGATGAGGTATTTCGCGGACACCGTTCTAATGGTTCTAGCCCTTGCTGGATCCTCGGGGAGGGTCTGCTTTTCGATGTAATCCTTGATTTCATCTACCCAATCCCTTACTTGATCCTCAATATTGCTTATCTGAATGCGATCTATAGCAGGTCTCTCCATGAATTCTATCTGACAATCTGTCTCTAAATCTATGATTTCTTGCTCGGTTATTTTGGAGAGGAGGTCAGCTTCCACGTTATCCTCCCTCATGACTTGGTTCAGCTCATAGTAGGTGAAATTTTTTACCGATGGTTTTTGCAAGATCGCAGTACTAAGTTAGCAGTGGGTTGATAGTATCATACTCCCCCCTAATTTGATTAACTATGAGCTGAGAGTCACTTTTGATCTCAATATTTTGAACTCCCAAGTCTCTTGCCAGTTCCATGCCCGCTATAATCGCCTCATACTCAGCTTGGTTGTTTGATGCCTCGAACATGAATCTCAAGGCTCTCTTAAATGTCTCCCCGCAGGGTGCGATCAGGAGTATGCCCGCTCCACTTATCAACTTGCTCGCAGAGCCGTCCACGAATAAATTCCACACTTCCTCTGGATGCTCTTTTGACCGTATAATCTCGGTGCTTGAGCTATCTGGGTCTTCCTCTGATTCTGCCCGCTTTCTTTTTCCAAGGTCGCTGTCTGCCAATTTAAATGATGATTCTACCACAAAATCAACTAAGGCCTGCGCTTTGATTGTCTTTCTCGGGGAGTAGGTGATCTGGAACTCAGTGAGCTCGATAGACCAAGCTAGCATTCTCCCCGAGGACTCTGGTTTGTGTAAAACCTTTCTAAGCGGGGCCTCAGTGAGTACAGTAATAGGGTGTGCAGAAAAGTAGGCTCTTAATTTTCGAGCGAATACAAGCAAGGCGTAAGCTAACTTCTCTATATTAAGATAATGCCCCTCTACGGCGGACAATGCCTTAGATACATAATAAACTGGTTTTTGGGAGTCATTATCCTCCCTTACAAGAACAGCAGCTCTTGCCCGGATCGATGCTCTGCTAAAAACAGAAGAGTTCTTCCTAGGGCATAGGAAGCTCTTTGAGAAATAGGGGTGGCTGCCCGAGGTATGTCTTGACTTCTTCAAAAGCTTGATGGCACTCATGACTCCATGCAAATTCATCAGATCTCTTCCCCCCTTTTAGAGTTTTGAAGAAGGGGAGGCATCTCTCTGCTGACCGCGAGATGAAGCGGCCAAGTGCGGTGATGCGACCATTGAGTTTCTGTACATCCTTTACGCAAGCAGGAGGTTTCATGTCCAACAGTGCTTGAATTTTTTCGGGATTAGCCTCTATTCCTCGCTGGTTGACCATGAATCCAAGGAACATGCCCGCCTTTATCCCAAAGGCACATTTAAGGGGATTTAGTTTCATGTTATTGCGGCGCAAGTTTTGGAAGGTTTCCTCCAAGTCGAGCTCGTGGGAGTTTTCCTTTGTTTTTATAACCATGTCATCAATGTAGGCCTCAAGGTTTCTGCCTAGTTGGTTTTTGAAGACCAGATTGACCATTTGTTGATAGGTGGCTCCTGCGTTTTTTAGCCCAAAGGGCATCATTGTGTAGCAATAAGTCTTGCCCGCAGCGATGTAAGCTACGGAGCGGACATCTTCAGGAGCCATCTGGATCTGATGGTAGCCGGAGTATGCATCAATGAAGCTCAATACTCTGTGACCGGCTATTGAATCCACCAATCTGTCTATGCGAGGAAGAGGGAAGCAGTCTTTGGGGCATGCCTTGTTGAGATCCGTGAAGTCAACACACATCCTCTACTTGCCGTTGGATTTTTTGACCATTACGACGTTTGCTAGCCATTTGGGGTAGGAGATCTCCTTTATTATCCCAGCTTTGAGCTATTTTTCCACTTCTTCCTTGATCGCGATTTCTTTCTCCGGGGAGAAGTACCTTGATTTTTTATGAATGTTCTTGAAGGATAGGTCATCATTGATTTTATGGAGGATCACGTCCTCGCTGATTCCCTACATATCCTCCACCCTCCAAGCGAACACATCACAATTTGCTCTAAGGAACTCGATGAGGATCCTTCTCTCCTCACAGTAAATTTCCAGCCCGACCTTAACTGTTTGCTCGGGGAAGTGGTAGTTGATGACCACGTCCTCGAGCTCGTCATTAGGTCGAAGATCGCTGATCTCACGATTATGCAAGGAGTCAATGACAATAGTTGGGGGGTTGACTTGAGCTCCAGTCAGCGCTGCAATGGAATATATGGTCTCACGGTCAATTTTTCCCTCAATTCCCCGATCAATGTAACCACCCGCAATAGGGGCCAACTGTTTAGATTTTCTGCTCGTCTTGAGCTCCACCTTAGTGGTATGGAAAGAAAGCATGCCAATCGGAATGGGTGCCGGCACAAGTGCCAGGGCCTTCCCTTTCTTTGATTTGTCCTCGCCCTCTTTCTGCGGGCAGAATGTCTGGCCTTTATCCGCTTTTCTCTTCTCCTCAAGTGCTCGGAGGAATCTCTCGGGCTGGTTCTTGATGGTAGCCACCCCGCCTGGGGTGTTAAATTTCACCCTTTGGTGGGGAACAGAAGCAACTATTCCCAATTCGGCCTGAGCAGTTACGTCGAGAACGGCATTGTATTGGGAAGGAAGATCGACCACCATGAAAGTAATTTTGGCCGTCTTCTGAATGGGTTTTTCCCCAATCGTTACTTCAAACACAATCTTCCCCTTAACCCCCACGGCGTGGTTGGTAAACCCTTCAAGCATGCCCGCATAAGGAGTCAGGTTAGGCTCGGTCATTCTCATGCTTACCAACGTGTGATAGTAGAGTATGTCCCTGGCCGCGCCCGTATCAACCAAAACTCGATGTATGTTGGCCCGGTTGATTTTCATATGAATAGTTAGCGGCTGAGTAGAGTGAAATAGGGAGGAGGCAAGTTCACTCTTTTTGAACCCTATTTCTTGCTCTTCCTCCGGAGTCATTGCGGGGACTGAGATTTCCAGTGTACGAATCTGAATTGAGAGCTGTGTGTTGGAGGGAGGCTCCTCGCCAATGAAATTAATGTCATAATCCCCCAAATCATCATCGTAGTGGTCTCTCTCATTCCTTTCGGGGCCACGCATGTTCCGTGCCCGCTGCTGATTAATATTATTGGGGGAATTGTTGTTTCCCTTAACCCATTTGGTTAGCTCCCCGTCGTTGATTTTCTGCTGGATAATTCGCTTCAACTGGAAGCAGTCCTCAGTTTCGTGCCCGTGGTCATTATGATACTCACAGAATTTGGCCCTGCTCCTCTCATTTGGTTTTCGAAGCATTGGTGGAGGAGGAGGAAAGTCTGAGGCTCTCATAATTACCACTCTTGGCTCGGTGAGTTCGGTATAAACTGTGTCATCCACCGCTTTCCGGAGTTTATCTGACCCACGGCCTCGGTTTTTGCCCTGGTTGTTGGTGCGGGCAGACTCTGGGGTAGTTTCTTGAACTTGGCTTATCCTTTCCTTGGCTGAAGCTCGGGGAGCGGGCACACTGGGCTCCTCGGCGGATGCTATGGCCGATGCCCTTTCATACATCTCCTCCACGGTTTTAGGCCGGCTGGAGGCAAAATTCATTTTGAGGAAGGAGGAGCTGAGGCCGCCCTCAAAACAGAGTCTGATGTCTCCTTCCTCTAAATCTACAATCTCCTCGCTCACCTTTCTGAATCGAGATATGTAATCTTTTGTAGGCTCGTTTGGGGCCTGCTTGACACGGACAAGGTCTGTCTTTGGTCTAGCGGGCACACCTGCCCCAGCAAAGGCATTGAGAAAGATGCTTCTAAACTGGCTGAATGATTGGATGGACCGGGGCTTGAGAGCTAACATCCAAGATAGGGCCTTGCCCGTGAAAGTTGCAGCCAAGGCTTTGCACATCACGGACTCATCCGCGGAGAATAGAGCCATTTGTCCCTCAAATCGTCCCATATGGCTCTTGGCATTTTTGGAGCCATCATAGGTGTCCATCTGGGGGGGCTTGCCCCTCTGAATAGGTGCCCGCGCGATCTTATCGCTGAAGGCGTCCATGGTGCGGCCACACCTCTGGGCTGCCTTTTGGTGGGTTTCCCACATCTTTTGCATAAACTCAACAAACTCAGGGCTCTGATTATCAACCTTCTGTTTTTTGGCACGTGGAGTCACGGCCTTCTCCTTGGCCGGAGCCAAGGGTCTGGCGTGGGACTTCGCACGGCGGTTTGATTGTGCTTCTTCCCCAACTTCCTCGCTGTCCTCCACATGCACCACACTGCATCTGGCCGGCTTTCCGCGATCAAGGGTTGGTTCAACCCTGTTTTCCCCCTAGCTTGACTAGCAAGCGATTTAGCGGGTGCTAGTTGGGTGAACCTTTGTGACCCTTGTGGGAACTGCAGTCCGCCGTTTGCCTCTATCTCAAACATCTCCATTTGAGCATCGCCGACGGCCATGGCCTCAGCGATCAGCTTGGATTTGGAGGCCAGAATCTCTTGCCTCCTCAGGATTTGCTATGGGGATAGTGGAGTGTTTAAGGTGGTGTTTTTTATAGGAGCTTGGGGAGTTTTTGGGCTATTGTTTAGGAGGTCTTGGGCTTTCTCAGCTCGTATCTGGTCTGTTAGTTTGTGTATAGCCTTCTGACCAGGGGAGAGGCTGTGTTGTGGCTGAGAATGGGCCCCCATTCGGTTAAAAACATAGTTGGTTTGCTTATCTTTATTGATAGTGGAGGGTGAGGCCTGGTCATCCTTTTCTAAGGTCAGATGACCGGCGTTTTCCAAGATTCTAGACATATTCTGTAAAGAAGATGGTGGGAAAAAAGAAGAGCCTTTCGACAGTCGGTTTGTTTAGGACACGAGAGGTGTCTTGAAAACAAAGATTTTTCAACAAGAAAACAAATGAAAGTCGTTTCCCGGCAATGGAACCACTGATGACGCCAAGCTTTTCAGGGTCAGAAGCGGTTCAAGGATATCTGGCAGGATATATTTGGTGGTTTGATGTACCAAAAACACAACACAAATGAAGCACCGTTAAGGTCAAAGTTGGATGTTAATCCAACTCAGGCCCTCGGGTGTGAGAGTAAGATTCCTGAGTAAATAAGGCTTGGAATACCTTAAGTGTGTGTAAGTGTTTAGGGTTTGAGAATAATATGGCTTACTCAATATATTTTTAACATACCTTGCCCAAGGGGACAAAGGTCTTCTATTTATAGGCAATGGAGAGATGCTTGTTGAGGTAAGCAATGAGATCAGCCTTAGAGGGCACTTTGGTATTTGACCTCCTACACGTGTCCGCAGCTAATTGGCCCTGTCAGGGAGGGAACATTGACTCCAGAGGGGGCATGGCTGAAAGGGACATGAGCCGTGTATATGGCTTGGCGCATTAAATGAAATAGTAGGCGCCTGACTGAGCCGCATTAAATGCGTGATGGGGGAGCCGGCAACTTGCATGTCAGAGCTAGTAAGCTAACTTGCTCAGTAAGGCTTGACATTAACCGGGAGGCAGGTGGGATAACCGGGAGGCAGGTATGAGCCCGCGGTCAACATCTTGGGCGCGGTCAAAGGTATTTGACGCGGGCACGGATGGAGCGGTCATACCTCCTGCGGGCACCAATCCTGCGATCAGGATCCCTCCGGTCTTTGAGGAGGATTAAGCGGGGAAGAACGCGGTCTTAACCTCAAGGCCTATCTGTCCGCGGTCTTCACCTCAGCGGTCTAGGAAATGCCATGTCACCGGTTCCTTAGACCAGATCGAGCGTGGGCCCGGTCCAGCAGGTTCGGGCTCATCAGTAAATATGTTAAGTCAGTTAGGTCAATAAATTGATACTAACTCAATAATCAGATTTTAGGCCAAGGTTTGGTGGCAGAGGGAATACAATGGGTTACATGGTTACTGGTATTATTGGTTGCGATATTGTATACTGCTCGTATACTTGTATGAATTTAGCTGCATACAAAAATTAAAATAAAATCTATAATCCCATTGTGGAAAATTATCAATCCATACAACTTACTTGACTCTAGTTTTCAAATATACTCGTTAGTATAAGATTTACGCAACATACCTTTGCACTCGTTATTAAGTAATGAAATTCTTTTTTTACTCACGATGTCAAGAAACTAATGGTGTTGATGACGTGGCAGTAACATATCGCTGAAGTGGCAATGTCGGCCACATTATCAACTCTATTACCATAAGTAAAAAATAAATTTGTTGCATTATTTGATAATGAGTACAAAAGTACGTTGTTCATATATGTCACGTGTTAGTGTTTCATCAGTGTTGCCATTGGTGTTGTCTCTGTCTTGCTACACCGGTATTATTCTTACCGTGTTGCCTCATGTATTCTTTGTCGTGTGTTGGCAGTTTAAAATGAGGATAGTTACTACGTACATGTTATTCATAAATTACAAAGTGATAGTTAATTGTTTACATGTCTGCTATTAGATTGTTGAAATTATGTTTGAACAAGTCAATGATGGGTGTGCAAGACATGACAAATGAGGAAGAAAAGAAAGTTACACATAAATCCTCATTTATGTGTAAAAGTGGAGATCAAGTAAGAGTTGTTAGAGGCTTATCTACATAGAGGGATCGAAGATAAGATGTACAAGGTTGAAGAAGCTTAGTGGTACAAGCGTTGAAGCAAAGGAAGACCTAGTCTCCTACAAACATGGAAGGTGGAGCTAAAAGTGGTCTTCTCTCTCATGACTATTTTTCTGGTGAGATTGTGTAGGTTCCAATTTCTAAGAGCCTATATAAGTGCAATGATTCGACAGCTTCAAGTGACCCAGTCCAGAAGTTGAGATTTGCACAAGTTAGAACACGGCTCTTTAGTGTTGTCACATGTGTTGGCAACACTCTATCCAATACCAGTGAGTTATAGTGAATACCTCTCATTCCTATAGTGTTTCTGTGTGTGAGATAGTGAGTTATTGTAAAGAGTGTGTTCTATAATAGTTATTCCCCTATGCTATTGATTGAAAATTATTAGGGATCTTTTCGATCTTTTAACAAAAGTTTATTTATAAAAAAGGTGTTGCCATCCGGGCACCCCCTCAAATTATATATATATATATATATATATATATATATATATATATATATATATATATGTATAGGGTCCTATTATAATGAGAACTAAATTTATATGAGAACCATAAGAATCACTAACAACCATTGGATTAAAAAACACATCAATGCTCCAGATTAAAAAAAAAGATGGGGGTGGCATTTTCGTAATTATTTCATTTAAAATCCCCCTCAAATTTCAAAATAAAATATCTCAAAATCTATAAGTCGAATTTTTTTTTCGAAAACATTGATTTTTTTGACTTGACGAGACGATTCAAACTAGATCCCTGAAGATAGGATTTTGAAAAAATAATATTGAAAAGACATTAGCTTTAACAAATGGGTAGCTAATTAACTAGTGTACACTAGTTAATTAGCTAGTATACACTAGTCTAAAGACAATATCTTAACGTGATTTTGGCATCCTTTTCACACCAAAATCGATGTGATGAGAAACAGACATTCAACTGAAAGGAGTCAAAAGACAATATCTTAATGCCTTTTGCTCGACAAATTTTACACCCTTTATCTCTTTTACTATCTTGCCCTCTATATATGTTTAGTGTGTAATGCTAGTAGGAGCGCATATCAGTGATTTATCCTAACAAAAAACATGGCACGTCCTCCTTTCTGCAATTAATTTCCATTTTCGTTTTTTCATGCAAGTCAGGGAGTCAACTATTAAACGCTTTTAGTTGGTACATTTACCCCTTACTGAGCACGCTATGTTGTTGCAACTTGTATGTACAAAATAAAAACTTAAGTTTATGAGGTGATTTTATAAGCTTCACCAGAAAATGGACAACTTGATGCATATTAACTAGTGTACACTAGCTAATTAACTAGTGTATATTAGCTAGTGTACACAAGTCCTTGTGTACACTAGTTAATTAGCTAGTGTACATTACTTAACTAGCTAGTGTACATTACTTAACTAGCTAGTGTACACTAGTTAATTAGCTAGTGTACACAAGAACTTGGCCAAGACCACTTCACTGTCCAACAAAATTTCTCTTCTTGGCCAAGTCCTTGTGTACACTAGCTAATTAACTAGTGTACACTAGCTAGTGTACATTACTTAACTAGCTAATATACATTACGTAACTAGTTAGTGTACACTAGTTAATTAGCTAGTGTACACAAAGACTTGGCCAAAATCACGTTGTTCAATATTATTTATGCAATACAATAGACCATTCCAAGGAACCAGAGCAGGTGAGACCTGCTAATAATACTTCCAACTGTCAATGTAAGTTCAATTCGGTCAACTAGCAGATATTTCTTGCTCAGTCCGAAAGACTTCAGTCCATTAGACATATTGCTCCCACAATAAAGAAAGTGCTTAAGGTGAGACTCACACCCTCACTCAATTTACAGATGAAACAAAAAGGGATTGCATGTGAGGGGGAACACAAAGTATACAGTTTTACTTATAAGTAATTAACTCGTACACACTAGCCATATAACTCATGCACACTAGTTAAGTAATTAACTAGTTAAGTAATGTACACTAGTTAAGTAATGTACACTAGTTAAGTAATTAACTCGTGCACACTAGCCATATAACTCGTGCACACTAGTTAAGTAATTAACTAGTTAAGTAATGAACACTAGTTAAGTAATGTACACTAGTTAAGTAATTAACTCGTGCACACTAGTTAAGTAATGTACACTAGTTAAGTAATGTACACTAGTTAAGTAATTAAATCGTGCACACTAGTTAAGTAATTAACTCGTGCACACTAGCTAAGTAATGTACACTAGTTAACTAGTGTACACTAGCTAAGTAATGTACACTATTTAAGTAATGTACACTAGTTAACTAGTGTACACTAGTTAAGTAATGTACACTAGTTAAGTAATTAACTAGTTAAGTAATGTACACTAGTTAAGTAATTAACTCGTGCACACTAGTTAAGTAATGTACACTAGTTAAGTAATTAACTCGTGCACACTAGTTAAGTAATTAACTCGTGCACACTAGTTAAGTAATGTACACTAGTTAACTAGTGTACACTAGCTAATTTCAGTGAATATCTTGGCAGCTGAAAATTTATTTTTTTATTTATTAAATTCAAACCATTTACTACTGTACTAGTCAGACTTCGGGTTTCAAATTTACCCTAAGCAATTGAAATGGATCTTTCCTTCCCTGTTCAAGGTAAAGAATGAAACGTGCACTTGTGGCCATTTAAATAAATTTAATTGTGGCCAGCCTTCTAACTTTGATTATGTTTACTTTGCCCATTTGAAAACACTAGTGAACCTGATATGATCTAACAATGTTGTTAACCCAGTTAATAAAACCTCAATTTTATTCAGAGAAAATAAGTTTCTCTTTGAGCTTGACAGTTTGCCAACTACCAGTTTAATAAACATCAAATTGCTCAATGAAAATAAATTTCATTTTTTTATTGATATTTCTTCCCCTGGGTCTCTCTCGTCAAGGGACATACACACAGACACGTGAAGTTTCAGCTTCAAATTCAATTATGGAAACTGTATACTATTACACTGTACTAGCAACAGGCTAACTTCTAAAGTTAAATAAATCAAAGCTAACAAACTTTACAAGTATAACTCCTGAGGAAAATTTCTCTTTTTGGTCAACTTCTTGTGTACACTAGTTAATTTAATTAGCTAGTGTACACAAGGACTTGGCCAAGACCACGTTGTTCAATATTATTTTTTTAAAATTCTATCTTCAGGGATCTAGTTTGAATCGTCTCGTCAAGACAAAAAAATCAGTGTTTTCAAAAAAAAAATTCGACTTATAGATATTGAGATATTTTATTTTGAAATTTGGGGGGGATTTAGTTCACAATAATTTCGAAAATGCCACCTCCTCTATATATTTTTTTTTTAATCTGGAGCATTGATGTGTTTTTTAATCCAATGGTTGAATTTAGTTCTCACGGTTCTCATATAAATTTGGTTCTCATTTGAATAGCTTCTTATATATATATATATATATATATATATATATATATATATATATATATATATATATATATATATATATATATAACTTGAGAAAAATCTATTCTCTTGTGTGTTCTTTTATTATCGCAGCCTTAAAAATCTCAATTGTTTTTATCTTTTTGTATTGGTATGAACAGTGTTATTTTTAGTGTAGGCAATACTATTGACAACACTCGTTTTGATTTTCTCCTTTCTTAAGCCATTGACAATTACAATTGGTATCAGAGTCTAGCACTTGATATACTAAGTGTTTTGATCAATTAGTCATGGCTTATGACCCTGCTAATTCTAATCAAAAGAGGTTTCCTGTTTTAGATGGGTCAAATTATGCTTATTGGAATATTCGTCTTCGCTCGTATATCAAATCAATTGATATTCGAGCTTGGTGATCTGTATCAAATGGTTACTATGTTCCATTGCTACTTCCGGATGAAGATGGTGATGAAAAGGTCAAACCTAAATCCGAATGGACAAATGAATAGAATAATATAGCTAGTTTCAATGAAAAGGCACTTAATGCCATCAATAAATGGGTTGACATGCATATGTTTAAACTCATTTAAAATAGTCCCACTGCAAAGGATGCTTGAGATACTTTACAAAGATTTTGTGAATGTGATGATAGTGTCCGAGAAACGAAGCTTAGGGGTCTCGCTAGTAGGTTTGAAAGATTAAAAATGGGTGAAAATGAAGATATTTCTTCATATTTTGAAAATTTGATTGATATTTCAAATGAGTGTCAAGTATTAGGAGAATCTTTTACTAACAAACAACTTGTTTCAAAAGCTATTCTTACTCTTCCCGAGCGTTTTAACATTAAAGTTTTAGCCATTGAAGAGGCTCATAATCTTTCAACTATGAATATTAATTCCTTGATGAGCATTTTGAAATTTTTTAATTGAACCTTAATGAGCAAACCGAAGATTCAAAAGGCAAAAATATTGCCTTAAAAAATCAATCTACGAACACGGTAGTGGATGAAGAAGATGAAGCATTCGAGGAATTAGATGAGAATACTAGTGTGGCTTTGCTTTCTAAGAAATATAATTCCATACTTAGAAAGTTTAACAATGTGCAGGTTAAAGCTAAGGAACAACAATCCAAGGTGCATAGTTTCGTGCCCCAAGAGAACCATTCCTCCGAATCAAAGAGATACATCACTAAAGAGAACATCTTCAGAGAAGTCCAGATCTGATCCCAAATACATTGAGTCCATTCAATGTCATACTTGTTCCGGTTGGGGTCACTATGCCAATAAATGTGCAAACACCTTGAGAAAGGCGGGCAAAAATTTGTGGGTGTCTCTTAGTGTTGAAAAGGAGGAAGGTACTGAAAAGGGAAAAAACCTTAAGCAAGTAGTAATGTTTGCCACGGTGGAGGAGTTGTCCTCGTCAGGATGTGTTGCCTCAAGTGTTGTCCAGCACATGACACAACACGTAGCAGGTATAATAATTAAATCCTTCTAATGATGTATGCTTTCATGGTTCTGTTAGTTTTGATACAAATGATTTATTGGAGGATGAGCTTAGTAAAGATGAGCTCATTGATGAATTAAAAATATCTATGAGCCACTTCTAATAGAATGGAAAAAGGAGAACAAGATGGTGGTGTTCTTGACCAAAGAGAACCAGGAGCTTAAGGACTCTATGACACGACTAGAGGTTCAACTCACTAAGAAGGATGAAGAACTTGATAAATTCAAGTCCAAACTCAATCTAGCCGAATCAACCTTCAGGAAGCTTAACACGGGTTCTACAAAATTGGATGAGAAACTCAACTTGAGTAAGCCTCTCAAAGTAGGTATTGGGTTTCAAGAATCACTAGAAAAAAAACTTCTAGCTTGTTAAATGAGGAAACTAAGAATAGTTTTGTAAAAGAACATGTTAAGTAAAAAGTTAGATCTTCTAGTAATATTTCTAACCTTACCTTTGAGTGTGGGTACTGTCACAAAGTTGGACACAATAAATCTGAATGCTTTATTTTTCAAAAGAAAAGGCCCAATTCTCAAGTGTTATCAAACTCTCAAGACAACACTTGAGACAACACAGGTGGTTAGAAAATCTGAAATTCAAAAAGAAAAGTTTGGTTTCCCAAAGCTAATCTGAAATGTAATGTTATCTATGCTGCTTTAAGGACTAATGTTTCAGGTGCTTAGTACTTTAATAGTGGTTATTCACGTCACATGACAGGAACAAGATTATTTTTGAAGGAATACCAATCGATTCATGGAGGCTCAGTAACCTATAGAGGTGGAGGCAAGAGTAACATAATAGGAATCGGAACACTTCAATTTCACCGGTTTTCCACCTTTAAAAAATGTCTTGCATGTAGAAGGATTGGTTGCTAATCTAATTAACATTAGTCAATTATGTGATAACGATTTGGGGGTAAAGTTTAATAAGGATTCTTGTGAAGTTTATGATAACACTAATGTTTGTGTTATGACAGAAACACGATCGAGTGATAATTGCTACCTTGTTGGTAAAAAACAACTACGCAATTCTACGAAAATTGATGACACAATTTCATGGCATCAAAAGTTAGGACATGCTCATTATAGGAATATTGAGAAGATTGTCAAACTTAGTGTTGTTAAAGGTGTTCCCAATCTCAATCTTAAGAATACTATGGTATGTGGTGACTGCCAAAAAGGTAAACAGACTCGTGTTGCTCACATTGTTGGACAACACAATGAACAACACTCAGGAACAACACATTGTTTTCAGCTTTTGCACATGGACTTAATGGGTCCAATTAAGGTAGAAAGCTTGGGAGGTAAGAAGTATATATATGTAATAGTGGATAATTTTTCTAGATTTACTTGGGGTCTATTTTTTAAATGAAAAATCTGAAACTTTTGATAAATTTAAACACTTATTTTCCAAAATAAAAAACATGTTTTGTTCAACTATTTTCTGAATAAGATCAGATCATGGTAAGGAATTTGATAACATTTCCTTCTCTACATTTTGTGGTAAAAGGGAAATGCACCAGGAATTTTCACACCCAAAACACCACAGCATAATGGTGTTGCCGAAAGAAAAAATAGGACTTTGCTAGAGATGGCTCGTGTTATGCTAATTTCTAGAAAAAAATCTAAAGGATTTTGGGCCGAGACATTAAACACGGCATGTCACATTTAGAATAGAGTTTCTAATACCTGGTACTAGCATGACACCCTCTGAGATTTTAAATGGAAAGAAATCTACCGTACACTATGTTCACGTGTTTGGGTGTTTGTGTTATGTTTTAAATGACCGAGAATATTTAGGAAAACTTGATTCAAAGAGTGACAAAGCTATCTTTCTTGGTTACTTTCAAAACAGTTGTGCTTATCGAGTATATAATTTAAGATTAAAAATTATTCAAGAATCAGTAAATATTGTTTTTAATGAATTTTTGAGTGTTACAGGTGAACCAGCTGAATATATGCATTTGATGTTGCTGGAAGAAGCTAGAGAAGCTGCTGAAACAGGAACTGTTTCACACGATACAGCTACAGATTCTGGTGTTGCCCCAAGTCTTGTCTCTGATATTGCAACACATAAGACAACATATGATTCTAGAACAGGGGTTGTAAATAATGTCTTAGATGAAGATGATGATGATGTGGTGTATCAACAGGCCAGGAGAGACCCCCCCCCCCAGCAAGAATCAGGAATAACCATCCCACTACTCAGGTAATTGGGGAGGTTAATGAGGGGAATCGTACAAGAAACAAGGAGCCCGTTAATTATAGAGAATGGGTAAGGTGTGTGTGCATGTCCACCACATACTCCAAGGTAAAATACTCCTGTATGGTTTCTGTTCTTGAGCCTAAAATGTGGTTGAAGCTTTAAAAGATAACTTTTGGATTCAAGATATGAAAGAAGAGCTTGAACAATTTACCCGAAACAATGTTTGGTGTTTAGTTCCTCGTCCATTACATACTAATATAATTCGAACTAAATGGATTTTTTTAAAATAAATATGATGAATTGGGTAATATTGTTCGTAACAAAGCTCGTCTTGTGGCCTTATATGGCTTGAAACAAGCTTCACGTGCATGGTATGGGCAGTTAACAAGTTTCATAATTGAATATGGATTTGTTAGAGGCGAAGCCGATAGGACATTGTTTATTCTAAGACATGGAAAATAACTTGTCATTGCTCAAATCTATGTTGATGACATAGTTTATGGATCCACATCTAAAACTTGTTTGCAAAATTTTGTGTATGCTATGACATCAACTTTTGAGCTGAGCATGATAGGTGAACTAAATTTTTTTTGTGGTATTGCAGCTAAAACAGTCAAATGATGGGATCTTTGTTTCTCAAAGCAAGTATGCAAGAAGTTCGGTAAAAATATTAGGATTGGAGAGTGCCAAGAGTTCAAAAATACATATGGGATCAACACTTGAGGTGGGCAAGGACCAAGGAGGGGAGGACGTTGATCCAACTCCTTATCGATCCATGATAGGTAGTCTTCTTTATCTTACTGCCAGTCATCCCGACATTATGTTCAGTGTAGGTGTGTGTGCTAGATATCAATCTAATCCTAAAATTTCTCACCTAAACGCTGTTAAAAATCATTAAATATGTATATGGGACTAGTGACTTAGGAATTTTGTTTACTAAAGACACTTATACCAACATTGTTGATTTTAGTGATTCAGATTGGGCAGGGGATATAGATGATAGAAAAAATACCGGTGGGGGTTGTTTTTTCTTAAGTAATAACCTAGTGTCATGGTACAGTCGCAAGCAAAATTGTGTTTCTTTCTCGACTACTGAATCTGAATATTAGTAGCTGGAAGTTTTTGTTCACAATTAATATGGTTAAAACATATGCTTGATGACTATGGTCTTGATAGTCATATCTTGACCATGTACTGTGACAATTTAAGTGCAATAAATATTTCCAAAAACCCGGTACAACACTCTCGCACTAAACGCATAGATATCCGCCATCATTTTTTAAGAAATTTAGTTGAAAATGATTTAATCCAACTAGAGCATGTTGATACTAAATATCAACTTGCTGATATTTTAACTAAAGCCCTTGATCATTAGAGATTTTTAATCTTGAAAAAATCTCTTGGTCTGTATTTTGTATAATCTGCTGTCTCAAGGTGTTGTCGTCTGTTTGCCAACACAGACAACAACACTGTGTAACAATATATAAAAAAAAAAATTATTGTTTAAACCCAATGAGTGGAACTTGCTGACCTTTTTGTTATAGTATGGGTGTATATTTAGGTTAACATGTTGGCAAGTTTCATTTTGTGATTAAAGTGACAAAGTCACTAGTTATATAGTTGAATTTAATAGGCAAATGTTGTTGAAATACTCCTAAAGTAACTCGGGGCTCGGCATTAGCTGCGGCGATACTTACTTGCCAAATGGGAGTATAATGTATTGGTTTTATACTAAGTATTAGGGACATGTAGCTCGCTACTACAATGTATACTACGTGAACGATATAAAACTTAATATATATAGGTTTACACTTTATTAAAAAACTTGGGGCACGGAGCTCGCTACTACGATGCTTACTTGTAAATAAATTAACTGTAAAGTTTGATTAAAATTGCATATTTAATTGAAAATTAAAAGTTCATATATTTTATAAATATCAAGGGGATCTTATTCAAATGTCTTATCTTATGTGTTACCCAACATTGCTAGCAACACATTAGTAGGTTCTACATTTTTTTTTCTTCTTTTTATTTCGGATTTTTATTAATTAAATTTTAAATTTCAAAATTTCTATTTTCATAGATTTAGAGTTTGTGAAATCAAAAGGTTTTAAACAAAAATCTTTAAATTTTCCCTAGCTAAAAGTTCTTATGAAATTTTCTATTATTTTGAAGTTCAATTTGATTTGAACTTGATTTTCAAAAATGAATATCCAAAATTTTCAAATTTTTCTGTAATTACTTTTAGTCTATTTTATTTATTAAAAAAATATCTGGTCGAATTATTTGTTGTGAGAGGTTGGGATAGGGATAATTTTTACCTTTTTAATTAGAATTTGTTACAAATTTTATTTGTAAAATGTTTTTAAATTAAGAGATAAATATGAATTGGTTTTAACTTGTCAAATCAACTCATATTTTCTCTCCCTCTACTCCTTAATTACACCACCTTCCATCATTATCTTCTCCTTCACCGCTCTCTCTCCTCTCTTTGTCTCTCTCTAAACAAAACCTTCCAACTTCATCTTCCTTCTTCCTAAAATCCGTCATGGCCAGTCCTTCAAAGAACTCCCAAACTGCTTCACCCATGGACATTTCTCCCTTAGCCCATTCAAATGTTGCTTCAAGTGTTGCCATTCAAATGGAGACATCACCTGCGGCAACACTGTCCGCAACACCATCCACAACACCAAATCTAGAATTGATTGTGTCAAACCCTCCTGCCTCTCCAATGTCGATGGTTATCCTTGAGAGTTCGCATTCGCTGGAGCTCACCTTTTCTTTTCCTAAGAAGACAAGGAAGAGAAAATTGGTTGATGCCCCCTCTAGTGCTGCATACTTTGGTAGGCATGAAAGAATCAAGACATTATCAAGGTCAAGAGGTGCAGCTTCTAACACACCTAATGACCCAGTGAAGATAATAGATGAAGATACTAGTGCATCCCTTGAGGTGTCATCTGAAGAAGGATCGGATAAGAACATCAAAGCAAGCAAAGAGAAGTCATCCTCATCTGATTATGAAGCTTGGTTAGAGGATGATTTTGATGAACCATTAGCCAAAGCCCATCAGAGACTGATCAAAAAGAAAAAGCTCCAACGAAGTGTTGTCTCAAGTGTTGCCACTGCAGAGACAACACCAGCCACAACACAAGGAACCACATCCACCACCACACCCGTAGCAACACATGAGGTATCACCTACTCCTTCTCCAAACCCTATAACTGATCATGAGTCATTTGGTTTTTATGAACTTCCATTTTTGTCTGAAGAGTTTTATAGTGAGTCAAATTTGGACAAATGGGTTCAAGACTCAGAAAAAAGGATTCTTAATGAGAGAAACATTGATGTGAATAAGTTCAAAACCTATAGCATATCAATTTTTGGAGGATGTGAATTTTTTGCCAGCGGTAATAAAGGTTTCCAGATATGTTGAGAGTGTGGTGAGGAACTTCCATGCCCACTTACGTGAAGACATAGATGATAGGAATACCCCTGATTTTGGAAAAAATTTTGTGAGGGGAACCATCTATGATTTTAATCCTTCGGTGATCAGTAGAGCCTATGGCCTTTCGAATGTAGATTATGAGAGTGTGGCTATTGAGCTCAATACTTTGGCCAGCTATCTTATAGGTGATAGTATGAATGTATGGAGTGATCATTTTATGGAAGCCCATCTTACTTATTTGTTTTGTGTTCTTCACAAGCTATGCATAACCAATTGGCTTCCAATCGCCAATGAGAACACAATCACCCTAGATTAAGCTACCTTGTTGTATAAGTTGGGGAATAGACAGAGAGTAAACTTTGGGAGAGTGGTTTTCACTCACTTGGCTGCTTGGGCAAAGAAGAAGAAAGTTTCTGCATACATCTTTCCATCCCTCATCTTCAATATTCTTACCTTCCAATCTCTAACCCTATGGAATGCTCATTATTATACGGAGAGCCTTGTGTACTACACAACCAGTAAGCATTTCAATGAGGGAGATAGGCACAAATATTTCCATTGGGTTTCAGATGTTCCTGCCTCTCCTACTACTGCTCCAGTTCCAAGTGTTGCCCCAAGTGTTGTTCCAAGTGAAGGCAACACTTATGGAAACACTTCACCAATAATGATTGATGCTTCAGTTATACTAAATTTTTTCCACAGGCAAATGAAGCACATTGATTCTCTGATGCAAGGGTGGCTGGAAATGAGAGCAGACATCGAGCAAAATGGTAGATTTGATTTCTTCCGAAATAGGGGGAGATCAAAGACGTGATGTTTCTACCGATGCTAGTAAGAGTGGTGCTAGAGCCGAGGGAAATGAAGGTGGAACATAATGACCAAGGGCTGATCCTCAATTTAATCCAACCACCGAAGCTTGATGGTTTAATGTTTCTTGGATTTGGTTTCCTAAAACAATTTCTCTTTGTTTGGTTTGTTGCTTAAACAATTTTTGTTTTTGTTTTGGTTTAAATGGTTGTTTGTTAGATAGTTTTTAACTTGGGGATATTTTTGGTTAGTTTATAATAATCCTTGGTTTGGTTTGTTTTAAATCTTGGATTGAGGGGGAAATATTTGTTTGGAATTACATAACTAACATTCTTATACCGGAACATCACTTTGTATTTTGTGAATAAATGTGTAACTAAGGGAGAGATTGTTAGTGTTACACCAATGTTGTCATTGGTATTGTCTCCTGTGTTGCAACACTAGTGTTGTCACTGGTGTTGCCTCATATGTTGCCGTCGTTCTGGCAGTTTAAAATGAGGATAGTTACTACATGTTATTCATAAATTACAAAGTGATAGTGACGTAACGGAAGACTTGGATAGATAATCAATTACTGTCGATCTTCAACCTCGTAGAATTTAATCAATACTTAGAGTTGGAAGCAAAGCAAACCAATGATAATTAAAAATGGCAAAAACTGCCTTTAAAATTCTAAAATAATGTATTTAAAGGTCTCCAAACACCCTAATCAAAAATAAACCCTAAAATAGTCAAATTACGAAAAAGTCCAAAAAAATTGATAAAACTTCAGAGGTCGTTTGAGGGTCTTAGAAGCGGAATTTGGGCCTTTTAATGTCTGCTGATGGGTCCTAGCCCGATGTCATTTGTTCCTCTCGAAAAGATGATCGTTTTGATATGATGTGCGTCTCGTAACTCCTCCGAAGTCAAAAGTTACGCCTTTTACGATCCAACTCCTCTAAAAACCCGATCGCTACTCTTCGACTGCATCAGATAGTTAATTGTTTACATGTCTGCTATTAGTTTGTTGGAATTATGTTTGAACAGGTCATGATGGGTGTGCAAGGCGTGACAAATGAGAAAGAAAAGAAACTTACACATAAATCCTCATTTATGTGTAAAAGTGGAGACCAAGTAAGAGTTGTTAGAGGCTTATCTACATAGAGAGACTGAAGATAAGGTGTATAAGGTTGAAAAAGCTTGGTGGTACAAGCGTTGAAGCAAAGGAAGACCTAGTCTCCTACAAGCATGGAACGTGGAGCTAAAAGTGGTCTTCTCTCATCTCATGGCTGTATTTCTGGTAAGATTGAGTAGGCTCCAAGTTCTATAAGCCTATATAAGTGCAAGGATCCGACAGCTTCAAATGACCCAATCCAGAAGTTGAGATTTGCACAAGTTAGAACACGGTGTCTCATGTGTTGGCAACACTCTATCCAAACACTCTATCCAACACCAGTGACTTATAGTGAATAGCTCTCATTCCTAGTGTGTTTTTGTGTGTGGGATAGTGAGGTTTTGTAAAAAGTGTATTCTAGAATAGTTGTTCCCCTATACTATTGATTGAAAATCGTTAGGGAACTTTTCGACCTTATAACAAAAGTTTATTTATAAGAAAGGTATTGATATACGGGCACCCCTCAAGTTATATATATATATATATAACTTGAGAAAAATCTATTATTTTGTGTTTTTCTTTATTTTCGTTGCTTTAAAAATCTCAATTATTTTTGTCATTTTTTATTGGTGTGAACAGTATTGTTTTTAGTGTTTATAATACTATTGACAATACTCGTATTGATTTTCTCCTTTATTAAATCATTGACAATTATATCACTAACGAGTACATTGTATTGTATTGTATTGTATTGTATTGTATTGTATTGTATGGAGGGAAAAAAAAAGTGAAAGTATGTTGCTTATGTGTTGGTCGATCGCACCATTTGCTACCTACAGACTACAGTACTTTATTTTTTTTCTTTCTGATCATGTAATATTGTTTGTTTGGGAGTAGGTTGCCTCGTGATATTTTCATATAAAGCATGCCCGAAAATATTAAATTAATATGTATACTTAAAAGTCTGTGTTTTGATGCCCAAAAAATTAAACTGATTAAGATCTTCAAGCATGAAAGAAAGATAGAAAAATAAAACAAAACACTTGCTTAAAACAGTTGTCGAGCTAGTTTACAATGTGAGCAACGAATGAATCTAGTTCTATACGCGTTGCTCCACCCTCCTCCATGGACTGCCGTACAGCACCACCAAGCTCAGCCGCCCTCTTCCTTATTGCCTCCCCATCTTTTGAGATTATCAATCTCCTTACAACATTTTCAATAGTTAGAGAACTCACCACCTCATCCCGATCGTCCCAATCCCTAACAAGTATACCCGATTTCAGTGCTTTAGTTATAAGAGCAGCATTTCTTGGCTGGTCTGAGTGCATGGGCCAAGCTGCTACTGGCACTCCCATTGTAACACTTTCTATACATGAATTCCACCCACAGTGACTCATAAACCCACCCGTCGAAGGGTGCCCTAAAATTTCCAATTGTGGCACCCAACCTCTCTCAACAATTCCCTTACCTTTCAATCTCTCTTCGTACCCTTTTGGCAACTCAACTCTTCTAACTTCTTCTCCATTGAAAATATCTCCTCTATCTGCATCTCTCAATACCCAAATGAACTTTACCCCACTAGCTTCCAAGCCATTCGCAATTTCTTGTATTTGTTCATTTGATAATGAAGTTGTAGTCCCAAAAGAGATATATATAACGGACTTTGTCTCCTGCTCATCTAGCCATTCCATGCATTTGTGACGGTTGTTTGTAGTCATCTTGACCGGATTAAATGGCCCTACAGCCCATACCTTGGATTTACTCGTACCTATAATTTTTTCCAATTTTCCTATTAAATCAAGGTATTCCCCTTCAATTATTTTGCAAGTATCATAAAGTATACCAGAGTGGAACTTCGTAGGCAAGGTTGACATATCTCGAGATTGCAAAAACTCCATTGACTCTCTACTATAACAACCCTCGTGAGAAGGAACTTCTTTTGATACTTCTTTATCAAAATCTACATCAGGTTTTCCCATATGTTCCCACATGGTCCAGAAAACATTAAATGCTGAACACGGAATGAACATGTAGGCCTCCGCATTTGGAACTGAGGCAACGTCCTGAACAACAGTGCCCATAAGATTATCATAAATTACAATAACCCTTTTAGCTGATTTTGAGAGAGTGGTAAGTAGTTTGAATAACGGCTGGCGAAGATGAGATGATGCCTCAAAGGATGGTAAAAGATGGGTTGGGAATTTTGTTGGGGCGTTAGGGTCCGGTGGAGGAGAGGGGAAATGAGGGACTTGGGATTCATGAAAGTTGATACGGGAGGCGGAGAGAGGGTCCCAACCATGGATTCGAAGCTTGGCTTGGCGGATATGTGAGGTGGTGGAAAAGAAATTGATGGGCAAGTTGTAGGAAGAGAGGAGATGAGAGAGGTGGAGAAGCTGGTTGAGATGGCCTTGAGCTGGAAAGGGCACCATAACCACAACCATTTCAGATTGTTTCTCACCATTCTGGAGATTGTCCATTGGATATGCTGATTTGTGATAGCCCTTTACAAGAGTCTTGTAAAAAGTTACTTATGTGACTTTGTCAAATATATAGTGTCAATTCAGAAGATCAAATTTATTTAATTCATATCATATAAATACTATTATTCTACTTTGAAAGAGAATAATTCGTCAACCTGTCTGTCACCTTCCTAGCTCTAGCAAAAGGTAAAAAAATCTAGTCATATGAATTGCCGTCCTTCATCTTCTCTACCATGTAAGGTAATAATTAGTACATACGGAGTCACGAAATAGCTTGAAGCTTATCTGATCGATCAACAAAAACATCGTTGTGGTCGAGCGTGACATTTTGTCAATATATATCCTGGTCTAGAAAAAAATTGCCGATCAGAAAATGAACATCAATCAATGAATACATTAGAGTTTTATGTAGGAATATGGGATCTGCCGCTTTGCCGTTCAAATTAACTTTTCCATTTGTTTGAATTTGATATATCTAAGCGAGGAACTACACGTGGCACTGCCTAATTTTATAGTGATAACTTCATTAATCAGGATTTACATTCTTAATTAGTCTTGCAATGGTAATATATTATCCGATGATAAAATACCTTAAGTGACAGGAAACCAGTCGTTGGAATCAATTATATGCGACTATAAAGTGTCGCATATTCTTTATTTAATGATGGCTTATTATTTTACATATAAATTGAATAAAGATTGAGTCTTTTATTTGATGAAAGTAACTGTCGTATGAAATTCCTACATAAGTTTTAGCGACAAATGTTGCAATGGTATTTGTGACAGCATTTACCACCGCAGTATAAAATGCGACGGTAACCTGAGCTTATACGATGGTTTGGCAGTTGCTAAGAGCAGTTTTTCTTGTTGTTGAGTAATTTGATCTTGTAGTCTAAATACTGTAAATATAGTTGACACTATGTAGGAAATAAAAAAATGCAACAATGCATAGCATATGAAATTATTTTAATTAACGTAGAACATGGTTTAACTCGGAAAAACCAATGAAGAAACAACAATCCATTATTTTGATCATCTCATGTATAGCAAATTACATATGTGTAACACATGGATAGTCGTTTTTGATGTCTGTGTTCCACAGGGCTTTGCTATATAGTGTCAACAATACAGATTTATCTAGTAATATGGGCAGCAAATGCATCCAATTCTAACCTCGAAACACCGCTCTCCTCCATTGACTGTCGTACTGCACCACCAAGCTCAGCGGCCCTCAACCTTATGTCACCCCCTTGGCTCGAAGTCATCAATCTCCTGACAACATGTTCAACCGCTATAGACTTCACTAACTCATCTCGAGTTTCCCAACCCCTCACAAAAATACCAACTTTGAGTCCTTTTGTAACAAGGGTAGCATTTCTCGGCTGGTCCGAATGCATTGGCCAAGCCAATATCGGCACTCCCATAGTTATACTCTCCATACAAGAATTCCACCCACAGTGACTCATAAATCCACCCGTGGAACGGTGCTCCAAAATGTCCGATTGGGGTACCCAATCTCTCACCACCATTCCCTTCCCTTTCAACCGATCTTCATACCCAATTGGCAACTCAATTTTCCTCATCGGTTTTTCTTCAAAAATATCACCTCTATCGGCATCTCTCAAAACCCAAATGAATTTCACCCCACTCGCTTCTAACCCATTTGCCAATTCAAGAATTTGTTCATCCCCAAGTGAAGTAGTTGTCCCAAACGAGACGTAAATCACTGAATTCATCTCTTGTTTATCAAGCCAATCCAAGCATTCGTGACGTTTATTTGTATTCAACTTGAAAGGATTAAATGGTCCCATAGCCCACACCCTGGTTTTGGTTATCCCTTCAAGAAGTTTGAGGTATTCCCCTTCAAATACCTTGCTCGTATCACATATAGTATCCGAAGAAAACTTCATAGACGGTGAACTTCGAGATATGATAAACTCCAAGGCCTCTCTGCTATAGCACCCTTCAATTGAAGGAGTTTCTTTCAATACTTCTTCATCAATATCCAGATTGGGCCTTCCCTTATCTTCCCATAAATGGCTAAGAAGAGTAAATGCAGAACAACCAAGGAATTTATACCCCTCAGCCTTCGGAACTGACTCAAGATCTTGAACAATTGTACTCATCAAACTATCAAAAATCACCACCACCCTTTTCGCCGACTCGGACAGACTGATCAATAGTTTATGAAACGGATCACGAAGATGAGATGATGCCTCGAAAGATGGCAATAGATGGGATGGGAATTTTGTTGACGCGTTAGGATCAGGTGGAGGGGAGGGGAAATGAGGGGTTGGGAATTCGTGAAATTGGATGAGGGAGGCAGTGAGAGGGTCCCAACCATGGATTCGGAGCTTAGCTTGGCGGGCGTGGGTGATGGTGGAGATGATATTGATGGGTAAATTGTAGGAAGAGAGGAGGCGGGAAAGGTGGAGAAGTTGGTTAAGATGACCTTGGGCTGGAAAGGGCACCATTAGAACCACCGTTTCAGATACTTTTTTATCATGAAGCTTAGCCATAATGACGACTTGCTGTGTTTGTTTTGTGTATATATATAGGGCGGCACTGCACCAGACCATCCGGCCAAAGTTGCGACCGAGTGCGAATTATTTATTTATATCATTTGGACGTGTCAAAATCACATATATCATATTATTTGCAGTAATTTTTTCAACATGTTTGGTATAGATCGCCATCAGCTGTGCTTTGGATTTACCAACAAAATGGACCTTAATTATATTATCTATCCTATCATGTATGAGTAAAAACAAATATGACATCACTGTCAAAATAGTGATGACTAAGAGTTAAAAAAATGTCCAAATTCTTAATGATTTAATACCTCCTTCCGCTTATATTTGAACAATTATTCTTTTGAAAGTTATAAATTAGTACTTCCTACTTTTTTTCTTTGTATTTATCATAATTAAAGTTAAACGTGATATATCAGGCTTGACCTAAGCGAGATAAAACAATATATGGCCACATAGATTGCATGGCACGACCTGAAGTACGTCGTGGGCAACTATCTCCTCTCTATCGCCCTCTGACCAGGGCGATTACAAAGCTTAATCAATCTATTGAATCAGTTACAACTTACAGTAGACGTTCAACAACTTTAACTGACTTTTAACAAACTAACAACTTGTAACTGAAATTCAAATACAATAGTACAATTAAGTCCTTAGACTTTTTAACAATTACACACGCTACCCCTAAAGATCAGTAGCTATCTCTTCTTTTGTTCATTCAACTTCCTTTGAGTTTCTTGTGATGCATGAATTTGGAATTGTTAGAACCTAACATTGTGTTTTGATGAAGATTGATCATTTAACGGGACAAAGTTAAATGGTCTAAAGTGTCAAGAGTGGAAAGTTGCAAAAGTTACAAGGTGGCACCTTCAAGTTTCCCAAGATCTGATAAAAGACTTCAGACAGCCAAGATTTTCTCAACAATCTTCAACATCAGATAGCCAAGATATGACAAGATAAATCAATGATAGTAATGATCAAGAGAACCAATATCCAATATGACAAGTGTTATTTCATTACAAAGAGATCATCACCCAACTCAAACCATGTCATCCATTCTCAAGATCTAACAGCTAAGATCTCAACAGATTGTTCAATCTGACAGCTATGATTTTATGTGCCATCAGCAATGCACTAATCCATGGATGACAAAGATGTGCCATTCTTAAATCTCTCAACAACTTTGACATGTCATCTCTCCTTGAAGATCTTCTGAACATTGGGTTGCAAATTCCAGCCCATTTACAGCCAGTCAACAATGCACTAAATACAAACACTATTCCAACCACACCTTTATTGCATTGTCTCCTCCAACGGTTACTTCCTCAGACAACATAAATGAAGACTCTCATTGAAGAGAACCATGTGCCATGTTCCCAACGGCTACTTCCTCAATCCTCCTATATATTGGACCCAAATTCCCCTTTTAATCTTTGAGCTAACACCCCTTTCTAGTCTCCATTTACAGCTCCTGTACAGTCCCTTTCCACACCCATTTACTTCCTCTTAAACAACCTTCTGCAGCCCCTGTAACACCTCCTGTTACAACCTTTACAACACCATTAAACAACCTTCTGCAGCCCCTGTAACACCTCCTGTTACACACTGAAAAATACTCATTTTCACAGTAAAAAACCCTTTCCACACACCCACACACACCTCCTGTAATTCACACACACACTCACCAATCCTTTCCCTTCAAACTCTGTTCCAAACCAAACCCTCACCCCAAAACCTTTGCCTCCACAACAAAACACCCCTCAGTGTGTTAAATCACAAAATCCAAAATCCTAAGACTGTACTTTAGGTGTAGAATTAGTTTGTAATCACTCAAGACTGTACTTTGAGTGTATTAGTTGTTCTGTAAAATCTTGAGACTGTACTTCAAGTTGTAAAAACACTTAAGACTGTACTTTAAGTGTATCCCTAGTTGACTGTACTAATTAGGAAGAGGAAGTTCAAGGAACTTGCCTGAATCAATCATTTGTAATTTTTGTTGATTAAAGATTATAATAAAATTGATCTCACTTGTCAAGTTTGACAAAGGGGGGTGGATGTAGGAGGAGTGAACTCGAACCACTTTAAATTCTCTGTGTTATCACATTTTTTGCAATCACATTCACACACTTGCATTATTTCTTTGTGTTTGTTGTCCTACCATTATTTCAAATCTCTCTTATTCCGCCGCACAATTCAACTATCATCCGACGCCTAAGCCAATACCATAGCCGTCTCGATCATCCGCATATTAACAAAGGGCCTTTCAATTGGTATCGTAGCTTGTCTTCACATTCAAAAGTCTAACAACTTGTGAAGGATTCTCTTCAAACCCACCATGCCTCAACCAAGAAGAAATAATGAGAAAGACATCCCACACATTGATGACTGTGGATCTTTTGAGATCTATGCATCAAAGATAAAAACTTATCTTGATGCAAACAGCATTTGGAACTGGTATGCCTTAGAAAATGAAGTCACCTACCCAATCCAACCAGATTCAAATGGTGGAGCCAGCAAGATGAAATCTCCGTAAAACTGGATCAATATGAAAGGCAACTAATTAGTGCCAACCTTAAAGTCAAAAACATACTTCAAAAGAGTGTGAATGACTCTTTAGCACAAGAAATTGCTAAAAGACCAACCGCAAAATCTCGCTTGGGAACTTATTCATACCAAATTCACTAAACACACCAGTGTAAGAACTCAAAATTTGTATAACTTGCTTAGGCAACTAGACAAATTTAAATTCTATCCTGGTGAAAAAGTTAGTGATGCTAAACCAAGGTTTGAGGACCTTATCAGATCCATTGCTGACCATGGAAAAACATTTGATCAACAAGACCTATGCCTTAAAATATATTCTACTCTTCCACAAGAATATGAGAAGGTAGCATTACCTATTAGAGAAGGAGCAGTAATGGAGTACCATGACTGTTGAACAATATTTTGGAAAGCTTGAGGCTTATGAACTAGAAGGAAAAATAAAAATTCAACCTGTTCCTTCCATTTCACAAACTCTTGCCTTAGCTGCTCAGGAAACTACACACAAGCCTATCACTCAACAAGACATTGATTCCATGGTCCTCATCTCCCTTCAAAAAGCAAACCTTCCCTCAAACAAACACACCTCTAAAGAAGATTTATCCAGTCTCATATCCACGGCCGTCAGAAATGCCATAAGATCTTATAAGAAAACATTTGAGAGAAGCTATAGTCCATCCGCATCTGATCAAGAGAATCATAAGAAGAAAATTGAATGTTACAACTGTGGAAAGATTGGTCACTACTCATCTGAATGTCCTGAACCAAAGAAACCAAAGGATAATCAGAAAGCAAAGAAATTCATCTACTCAAAGGAAATCATTCACGTTCTAGATGCAATTGCTATAATTTTTCTAAAAGCAAAAGTGAGGAGGAATATGCCTCAAGTGACTCTGAAAGTGAAGGAGAAGAGGCTATGCTGTGCTTATTAGGAGATGAAGATGAAGAATCAGAAAATGAGGAAGATCTTGAAGTAATGGGCCGCAGATGAACTAAAAGAGGTACATGATTTTAACTCTTTAAATATTGATGGTTTCAAACAATTAGTTTGCACTCTTTTAATTCAAACAAAAAAACAAAAAACTAGCTTTGCTTCACCGGTCAATGAGAACCTTTCCCAATCCTCAACCATAGACTCCCTCACAAAAACCAATTCCGAGCTTGAGAAAGCATGTCAAGGGCTAAGAGATCAATGCTTCATGCTTGAAAAACAAAACATGGATCTCGACACCGAGACTTCAAGTAGTCATGAAACTGTCAAAAACTCATATTTCTTGAAAAAGAAAATGATGCTCTTAAAAAGAAAATAGATTCATGGAACTGCTCAAGCAAAGCATTATCCCTATTCACCTACTCTCAACAACGCCCTAATGACAAAACAGGATTGGTGCTACAAAGCAAAAGGGTACACTCCTCCCACTCGGTGAAAGGGCCATTGAAAATGGTGCTAGAAAACCTAAGCTCGGCAGCTATCAAGCTCAAACCTATCCCATTCAAACCAAAGGAAAATCAAAGGAAATCTTGAGTGGCCCTAGTCAAACAAAGGAAGGACCAAGTAAAATTCAAGGAAGCAAGTATATTTGGGTTCAAAAAGGGGCCAATATACAGGAAGAAGTCAAGCTACAAAAGGGTGCTAGTCGGCCAAGTCCCGTCAGTGTAGCCCAAGGGTCGATGCATACCTAAGGCATAACAGCATACCCAAGGCCTGACAGACAACCAAAATCTTCCAAACAACAAAGAACCCCAAGGCAACAAAGATTCTACAACAAGCATAGATACACCAAACAACAAAAACCTCAATGGCAATACTCAAATGGAAGAAGCCATGCAAGTCAAAATGACTCTCCAAGATCATCCCATTCAAATAACTTTCGCCAACCCCAATATAGCAACCCAAACCACTACTTCAATCCATCCCAATCCACTGCCCTTACACCTTACATGATGCAAATCATGTCATATTACCATACCCTAAACCAGTTCTTCAATAAAGGATCAATGAGCAAAGCTTGGGTTCGTAAAGAAAACTAACCCGGACCCAAACATAAAGGGTACCAATTTTTTTTTTTTTTTTTTTTATTTATTTATTTTTTTTTGTTTTATTTTCAGATGTTAAAAGAGTAGTAAAGTCAAAGCTTGCTTGGATTTAATCAAAGGTATATATGCTTCAAGAAAAGATTGGATCTCTTCTTACAAATGACGGCACTGTTTGAGGGGGAACCAAACCTTTAAGGATGTCTTTTGCCCATTGCCTTTCTCCATAAGGCCATAACACCATTTGAGGGGGAACCAAACTCCAAAACACCATCAAAACCAGCCAAGAACAGCCCTTGTTGAAACAGAAAAAGTTGCTGGAAATCTGAAAATCAGCTTTGACACTCTTCACGGAAATTGCAATATCTCTCTCTCCGCTGCACGAAATTGCAATACGATTTTTTGTGAGCAAAGTAGACTCACATACCTTTCCAGAAAGCATAAACATATAGCCTACAACCTTGTGAGTCAATACCAGACTTCATCTGAAGTTGCTGTCCAACAGGCTGATCGTTATCTCTGACAGCTATGTTTTCTTTCTGATAGCTAAGCCTTTGACAACCAATCTCCTTGACAACAAACCCTTTTCAAAAATTCCCCATACATCAAGCTTCACACAGTACACTCTTCTCAACAAATCCCAAAAATTAGTCACCTACACTCTTGACAGTAGACCCCAAAACCTTGACAGCAAACCCCGAATTTCTGACAGCTAAGAATCATAGCTGTCAGATCAAAACTGCAATATCATTCTCTGTGGGTAATCAAATTGCAATTCGATTTTTTCTGTGTAAAGTAGACACATAGAGCTTTCCAACAAGTCTAAACCCACAATCTGATTCCTTATGAGCAAAAAATGGGACATGTATGAAGTTGGCAGCAGACATCAAAATTCTGACAGCAGAGATAACATTTATCAAGACTCCTCTCACCAAAAATCCTATATCTATCTCTCCAAAGCTCATAACCCTACACAGTTTTCTCCCATTTAAAGTACACTCATTGACCTCTCCAAAAAGTATATCCTCACACCCTGGAGCTTGTTGAGTCAACACAGAAAAATCCGTGAAGTTCACCAAAAATCTGCTCAATTTTTCTTGAGAGCAAATTTTCATTGTCATCTCTTTTTTGCTTATGGTGTTTTGTAGCAAGCCATTAAGAGCTTAAAATGACCAATCATTCACCAAAAAGGGGGAAATTGTTAGAACCTAACATTGTGTTTTGATGAAGATTGATCATTTAACGGGACAAAGTTAAATGGTCTAAAGTGTCAAGAGTGGAAAGTTGCAAAAGTTACAAGGTGGCACCTTCAAGTTTCCCAAGATCCGATAAAAGACTTCGTGACAGCCAAGATTTTCTCAACAATCTTCAACATCGTATAGCCAAGATATGACAAGATAAATCAATGATAGTAATGATCAAGAGAACCAATATCCAATATGACAAGTGTTAGTTCATTACAAAGAGATCATCACCCAACTCAAACCATGTCATCCATTCTCAAGATCTAACAACTGAGATCTCAACAGATTGTTCAATCTGACAGCTATGATTTTATGTGCCATCAGCAATGCACTAATCCATGGATGACAAAGATGTGCCATTCTTAAATCTCTCAACAACTTTGACATGTCATCTCTCCTTGAAGATCTTCTGAACATTGGGTTGCAAATTCCAGCCCATTTACAAATACCAACAATGCACTAAATACAAACACTATTCCAACCACACATTTATTGCATTGTCTCCTCCAACGGTTACTTCCTCAGACAACATAAATGAAGACTCTCATTGAAGAGAACCATGTGCCATGTTCCCAACGGCTACTTCCTCAATCCTCCTATATATTGGACCCAAATTCCCCTTTTAATCTTTGAGCTAACACCCCTTTCTAGTCTCCATTTACAGCTCCCGTACAGCCTCCCTTTCCACACCCATTTACTTCCTCTTAAACAACCTTCTGCAGCCCCCGTAACACTTCCCCGTTACAACCTTTACAACACCATTAAACAACCTTCTCGCAGCCCCCGTAACACCTCCTCGTTACACACCGAAAATACTCATTTTCCCAGTCAAAAACCCTTTCCACACACCCACACACACCTCCTGTAATTCACACACACACTCACCAATCCTTTCCCTTCAAACTCTGTTCCAAACCAAACCCTCTCCCCAAAACCTTTGCCTCCACAACAACAAAACACCCTCAAGTGTGTTAAATCACAAAATCCAAAATCCTAATACCGTACTTTAGGTGTAGAATTAGTTTGTAATCACTCAAGACTCGTACTTTGAGTGTATTAGTTGTTCTATAAAATCTTGAGACTGTACTTCAAGTTGTAAAAACACTTAAGACTCGTACTTTAAGTGTATCCCTAGTTGGACTCGTACTAATTAGGGAAGAGGAAGTTCAAGGAACTTGCCTCGAATCAATCATTTGTAATTTTTGTTGATTAAAGATTATAATAAAATTGATCTCACTTGTCAAGTTTGACAAAGGGGGGTGGATGTAGGAGGAGTGAACTCGAACCACTTTAAATTCTCTGTGTTATCACATTTTTGCAATCACATTCACACACTTGCATTATTTCTTTGTGTTTGTTGTCCTACCATTATTTCAAATCTCTCTTATTCCGCTGCACAATTCAACTATCATCTGGCAGCTAAGCCAATACCATAGCTGTCTGATCATCTGCATATTAACAAAGGGCCTTTCAGGAATGTCATCCATACAATGATAGTTTTCAAATACTTTTGCAGTATGGTGTATTTTTTATCATTAGCGATTTTTTCTACTGATGTGTTCAATAAAGGAATCCATTTCCTTGCGAGTAGCACCACCATTTCTCACAGATTTCCTCACAGAACTACCCAATTCTTCAGTCCTCTTCCTTATCTCCTCACCTTCGTTTGAAGACATCAATCGCCTAACAACTTTTTCAGCCATTAACGATGTAACCAGCTCATCTCTATGTGCCCAATCCCTTGCAACGATCCCAATTTTCAGTAACTTTGTCATCATCAAAGCGTTCCATGGCTGGTCAGAATGCATTGGCCAAGTAGCAATGGGCACTCCCATAGTAATGCTCTCCATACTTGAATTCCATCCACAATGACTCATAAAACCACCTGTTGATGGATGCCCTAAAATTTCCAATTGTGGTGCCCAATCTCTCACTACCATTCCTCTCCCTTCAACTCTCTCTTCAAAACCTTTTGGCAATTCAATTCTTCTTGCTTCACCGGTGATTACATCTCCTTTATCTGCATCCCTCACTACCCAAATGAACTTTTGCTCACTTTCTTCTAACCCAATAGCAATTTCTTGGATTTGTTCATCTGTAAATGAGGTTGTCGTGCCAAACGAAACATAAATCACAGAGTTTTTTTCTTGTTTGTCAAGCCACTTAAGGCACTCGTGGCACTGATCTCCATGTTTGTCATTGGATGTTCCAACTGGATTGAAAGGCCCGATCGCCCATTGATTTACACCACCTGAAACTTCTTTTCGTGCAAATAAATCTAAATATTTGTCTTCAACTACTTTGCATGTGTCCAAAAGATTACCAGAGTTGGACTTCTGACATATAAGTTGAGCGTCAACAAATGCCAAAAACTCAGGAGTGAAACAATCATTGAAAGAAGGAAGATCTCCAAGTAAATTGTCATCATCAACCTTAAAAGGTCTGCCTGCATCCCAGAAGAAATAGAAAACAGAAAAAGCTGAGATGCTGAGGAAAGTATAGGCCTCAGCATTAGGAATCGAAACAAAGTCTTGAATGACCGAAATCATCAGAGAATCATGAATAATAACAATTCTCTTAGCTGTTGTTGAGAGAGATGATATTAGCCCGCTCACAGGCTCACGAAGGTACAGTGTGGCTGTCTCGAAACAAGGCTGAAGATGAGCGGGAAACTTAACCAATGCATTAGGGTTAGGAGGAGGCGAGGAAAAAGAAGGTATAGGAAATTCATGGAAATGTATATTAGGGTCCATGCAAGGGTCCCAACCATGGACACGAAGCTTGGCTTGGCGGTTGTGAGTGGTGGTGCCGACTATGTGAATAGGTATATTGTAGGTGGAGATGAGGCGGGAGAGGTGAAGAAGCTGGTTGAGATGGCCTTGTGCCGGAAAGGGTACCATTACAACAACAATATCATGTTTGTTTTGGCCATTGTTTTCCATTGTGAAGCTTTCGAGTAAATCTAGCTAGTAGTTTTTGGGTTTTTGATATAAGTTACAACATCCTATTTGGTAGCCTTTATATATGGAGGAGCTAGGGTGATAATATCGATGCAACATACTAGTTCCCTAACGATCCCTTTTAATGATTTGTGGTTTATTCTCTATGCAGGCTGCCTTGTAACAAGAACATTCTGATGATAAGGAATTAAATACAGCATATATGCTCCTATGTCATACTATATTATAAGTATCGAAGTTGATTTGTCATAATTTTGATCAATGTTCTCTATGTGTTTGTACATTACTTGTAAACTCGTAAAAAATGCACTCATATTATTTCTTTATTTAGAAATACGACCTTTATTTTGTGACACACGAAAAAAGAAAACGTGACATTTATTATATGACAGGGTTATGTTACAACCATGCACGTGTTGGAGCCAAATAATACTTCCATATATAAAGATCCTATATGATTCTGTCCGGCCATGACCTAGTTTTCATGTTCATATTTGTCGAAAAGCGGATGAAAATTTAGAAAGAGAGTACGATATCAGCACTGAATACACTTCAAAACCTTGTTTTTCTTGGACTGAATTTATTGTCTTAGCTATATCGATTTAGTTTCTTTCATTCTAACAATCTTCAAGCAATGTTTTCATACATTAAAATCATAATGCTAGACCATTTCAATGTGAAATTTTAATCATTATGCAGCTATCTCAACACCACTTGACAGTTCAGTTCATATAGTAACAATCATTCATTGTGGGTAGCCAAAAAACAGGCCAAAATTTTGTAACACTCTTTTGATGTTTACTAAATAATCTTTGAAGAGAAACATAATTGATTTTAGGACATTAACAACGTTATAAAGATGTTAAAAAGATTTGAAATTTATTAATTACTTGATGTCTGTTAATATCTAAGCACGATATACATTGTGGGTGCCCTCTCTATCACAATAAGGTTTTAGAGGAGTTGGTTACTTAACATGGTATCAGAGCTCATGGTTTGGCAAGGTCTAGGATTCAAATCATCCCGCTTGCATTTATCCTAAAAAAATTATAAAGGGTACGTATTGGCTCAATTGCACCCATATAACTCCACGTATGCACGTGAGGGGGAGTGTTAATATCTAAGCACGATATACATTGTGGGTGCCCTCTCTATCACCTTAAGATTTTAGAGGAGTTTGTTATTTAAGATGGTATCAGAGCAGGTCCATACACGTGCAGCCCAGCAGCCCACGATATTACTCCGCGATACCCGATTAATAAATCCATGTTGTAAGCCTATGGCAAAGCCCGGCTTCACGTGATGGGCGTGTTAGAGATATTATCCCACATTGGGAATTGACAAACCTTTCCTATATAACATATAAAGATCCTGGGTCACTTCTCTTGACACCAATTGGTTTTAAGGTAAAACCTCATACTTTAAGATGGTATCAGAGCAGGTTCGTTACACGTGCAGGCCCAATGACCCACGATCTTGCTACGCGCCACCCGATTAACAAGTCCACATTGTATGCCTTTGGCAAAGCTGCAAACTGACTAGAAACAATTGGTTTTAAGGTTTTAAGGTGGAACCTCAGACACTACTAGAAACTGGCTGATTACCGACGAAATTTTACCGACGGACCGCGTCCGTCGATAATACCGACGGAAATTTAATTTGCATTTCCCGGGATTTTTTTTAAAAAAATTAATTTGATTATGTCGGTAACGCTTAAAAATCTGTCAGTATTACGGATAAGGTCCTTCGGTACTACCGACGAAAAGATCCATCGGTAATTGAGGTATAAATTAAACCCAACGGCCTCTCGCTTAGACATGTCCAAACGGTTCCGGTTCCGGTTCCCGGTTCCGGAATCGCCGGTTCCTTGTTTCCAAATAGCCGGAACCGTATTCGAACCATATTAATCCGGTTCCCGGTTCTATCCGCCGGTTCCGGTTCCACCGGTTCCACCGGTTCCATCACCATCTAGCTTTTTTTTTTTTTAAATCCAAACCTCTTAAGACAAAAAAGACGCTAACTAATCTGTTTTTTTACAACATTTATCTAAATTCTAGTATAATTTAAATAAAACAACACTACACTTCAAGTACAAATACTAAATAAATGCTAAATATTACATTTAACTTACCTTGATCAATCGTCGGTTCCCGATTCCGGTTCCCGGTTCCGAAACCGCCGGTTCCCGGTTCCACCGGTTCCTCGAATCCCAATATGGTGGATTCGTATTCGAACCGTTTCAATCCGGTTCCCGGTTACGTTCGATTCCCGGTTCCGGCGGTTCCCGATTCTCGCCGGTTTCCGGTTCCGGTTTTACCCGCCGGTTCCGTCGGTTCCCGGTTCTATTTGGACATGTCTACTCTCGCTGTCCCTCACTCTTAAAACTAATCACTTTCTCTCTCTCCTCCTGTGAAACCCTTCTCCACACACAATATCATTTCGATTTTGTTCTCCTCAACTCGCCTGTGAAATTAATCGCAGTCTCAACTCTCTCAAATCAAGTAAATTAGGGTTTATTTCCGTTGGGGGAGAGAGAGAAGAGGCAGCGAACAAGAACGACGAAGAAATCCTTCGTGATTTACACAGTGAAACTCCCCCAATCTTCCCTCAATTTCCTGGTCATTCGTAGAAAGGACGGATTTCTCCAATTTGACGCGAAATTGCGCTTTGATTATATCATTTCGATTAGGTTGGTTCTTCTTTCTTACTAGCGTACTACGGTGAGAAATTTGATTGTAGTTGTGTATAATTTTTGTTCAAATATGTGTATTCACTCATACCTCTACGTTTGATTCGCAGATCTGCTGACGCTTCATCTCTCACCTCCTTCGCCCTAGCTCCTCCATTATTGAAACCCTAATTTCGCTTCAATTTCCGAGAATCGGTTGTTTTCCAGGTCAAACATTCTTTCTAGTTGCAAGTTCATTCAAAATACTCTGATGTTGTTAAGTTCCTCAGATCTTTCCATTTTACGTTTGATATAGTTTGAAGACTTTGCAAACCACAATGCGTTTGATCTTCTTGCAAAGTATAGCAATACCCATCTCGTTTTCGATGGTGTATACAGGTAAATAATGGAGAGCCGAGATTCCTGTAATGTCTAGTTTTCTATCCCTGAATGTTTTCCTTTTTCGTTCTTTTTTTTTCCTGCACCATGGGTCGCCCTGTTCGTGTGCTTGATCTCTAAAATCTGCTCTATATCTTCTATTACAGGGGACTGCGTCTGTGGTACTTGCAGGGCTCATATCTGCACTAAAGTTAGTTGGCGAATCCTTAGCTGACCATAGATTTCTATTTCTTGGAGCTTGAGAGGTGTGACCATGCTATCTCTCTTAATAATACTTCTTGAAGCATTTGCAATTATGTTGATTTTATTTGCAAAAATATTTTTTGGATTTTTTATTTTGTAATACATGTGTTCAGTATTAGGATATGTTCTGGATTACATCCCTGTTGAGGCTTTTTTTTTTCAGTTGATGCATAGTGCTTCCTCCTTCCTTTTCCCCTGCCAGTTTACCCGAGTGGGGTTCAATACTCATTTTTTTCACATTATGATGGACGTAATAAATGATAGCCCTTGTTAGGGCCTGCTGTTACTCATCTTGGGTTCTGTTGTTTCTTGAATTTGTTCTATATTTGTTTGTCCCAAAAAGAAAGTGAAAGTGTGATAGCATCACACTTAGCCAAGTCAAAAGGTTGACTTAATTATGTTTTGTTTCTTTCTTTATATTTAATATTATGTAAATATTTTATATTTAATTTTTATTATTACTAACCTATCTGACCGAATTCTGTTATGTGTTTAGTATTGTTTTAGTTGTTTTATAGGACTCTCACAAAGGATAAGGATTAGAGATAAAAGAGATTGATGATCAAGCTCAACCTTACCCATTAGACGTGTACTACTTGGTTATAAATACAAGACCCAAGTCAGTATACAAGAGATGAATATATACACTCTGAAAGGCTGAAGAAATATAGACTTGAGAGGAGTGTTTTTATGAGAGAGTTCTTTTGGTTATTTTAGTTATTCTCTTATTGTTTCTTTGTAATCGATTTCAAAAGATATTTCTTTAATAAGAGAAGTTTATTGTCTACAGCATATTGCTGTAGATAAGTATTTAATTCTGTGTTCATTTCATTTCTGTTTTAATATTTCGCTGCATTTCACTGTTGTGCTAGTGCTGGTGCGATAGCATCAGGACTCACATCAGTCTTCTGTGCACTTCCTAGCCGCTCCATTTCTTTCAATTGGTATCAGAGCCACACTCGACTTCACTGAGTGAGATCCAAGGAAGAGTGGTCATTATGGAAGGACACTTGAGTCAATACCGTCCCCCGGTTTTAGATGGAACTAACTATCCCATCTGGAAAGCTAAGATGCGTCTCTTCATCAAAGCAATTGATGAACGAGCATGGCTTAGCATTATTATTCCATGGTCCCCTCCTAAGGTTGAAATGAAAAATAAAGAAGAAGAGGGTGAAACTTCCGAAAAGGTGTATAAAATTAAACCTGAGGAAGAATGGACCACTGATGAGGCCACTAGTGCTAACTACAATTCCAAGGCTCTTGGTGCTATTTCAAGTCATGTGGATAAACACATGTTTAGACTTGTTTTAAATCAAAATATAGCAAAGAAAGCCTGGGATATATTGCAAGCTCACTGTGAGGGTGATGATAGTGTCAAAGCCACTAGGTTGAGAATTCTCATGACCAAGTTTGAAAACTTGAGGATGAATGAGTCTGAGGATATAAAAAGCTATTCTGCTAGAATAAGAGAAATTTCAAATGAATGTCTCTCACTAGGTGAGCCTATTTCAAATGCTAGACTAGTATGTAAAATGTTAAGGACTGTCACTAATAAGTTCAACATTAAAATAGCTGCCATTGAAGAAGCAAATGACACTGCAACCATGGCTCTAGATACTCTTGTGGGTAAGCTAACCATGTTTGAATTGAACATTTCTATTCAGCAACAACATAAAGCTGAAAGTGTTTCTCTTGCTTCTGCTCTTTCTAAAGCATCCTCAATTCCAAAAGAAATTGAGGAAATCTCAAATGAAATTGATATTTCAAATTTGGAAAATGAAGATGTTGCTCTTTTGACTAAAAAATTTACTTCTTTTCTCAAAAACAAAAGGGACACCAAATTTTCTTCCAGAAAACCAACTACGTTTGATAAACCAAAAGAGGATAATGAGAGTACTTTCAAGAAACCAATTAGTTTTTCTAAAAATAGATCTGAATCTGTTCAGTGTAGAGCTTGTAAAGGGTTTGGACATTATGCAAATGAATGTGCCAATACTCTGAAGAAAAAGGGGATGAGCCTAAGTGCGACCCTTAGTGATAGTGAGGACGAAGATGAGTCGCTAAATTTAGCAATCATGGAAATCTCGCCTCCAAATCATGAACACCAATCTGATGTAGCTTCAGATGTTATCACATCTACCATCACATCGTCTGAATCTTTTATAAACTGTTATACCTCCTCGCTGAATAAGAAGTCTGAAAATGAAGAAAAAGATGATGGAAACTATAATGAGCTACTGGATGCCTATGCTGAGCTATATGCCAATTGGGAAAAGCGTGTTGAAAAGATTGCTGTCTTTGAAAAGGTAACTGAAAAACTTTCTACTGAATTATCTAAAGTTAAAGATGAACTGAAAAATGTATCTACTGAAAATGATAATCAAAAATATTCAATTGCCAAACTTGAGGTTCTGCTCACTAAACGTGACATTGAGCTTGAGAAAACAAAAACCGAACTCACAGAGGCCAAGAAAATTTTTGAAAAACAGAATACTGGAAAGGCAACTCTTGATGAGATTCTCAAAGTGAGCAAGTTTTCAAAAACAGGTCTTGGTTTTGAATCAAATTTTTTGAGAGAGGGAGAAAGTAGTTCCTCAAAACCTAAAACTTTTTATAACCAAAAATCATCAACCAAAAAGAAAAGATTCGTGTGCCATTACTGCTTCTTACCAGGTCATATAAGACCTTTCTGTTACAAGAGGATTCGTGATCTGGGGAAAGATGTTCCTCAGATGAGTGAACGAATGCTTTCACATCACAACTCACATCGCCAAAAATCTGGTCAGTTCGTATGGGTTGAAAAGAAAAACATGGAATGCAAAGTAGTGTTTACCTCTCTCAAGAGCAGCATTGCTAGCTCATGGTACTTCGATAGTGGGTGCTCAAGGCACATGACAGGTAATGCCGAATTTCTCACTGATTACGTCACTATCAAAGGAGGGAATGTAAATTATGGGGGAGGAGCACAAGGTAAGATTGTTGGAAAAGGTACTTTATGTGTAAATGACATGCCCAAACTGAAAAATGTCTATCATGTAGAAGGATTGAAAGCTAATTTGATTAGTATAAGTCAACTATGTGATGACAATTTACATGTCAATTTTGACAAACATGAATGTAAAGTGTTTGATAACACTAATAAATGCTTGTTCACCGGAGTAAGGTCTCAAGATAATTGTTACAAATTTGGTGACAACTTATCCTGCCTTAGCTCCAAAACAAATGAACTTGAACTGTGGCATCAAAAATTAGGACATGCTAGCTATAGGAAAATAGAAGAATTAGTTAGGTTTGATGCTGTTAAACACTTGCCCAAGCTCGACTTTAAACAATCTAGTGTGTGTGGTCCTTGTCAGAAGGGGAAGCAAACCAAAGCCTCTCATCCAAAAGTGGACCAAAGTTCCACGTTTGAAATTTTAGAATTAATACATACTGATCTTATGGGACCAATTGAGGTTGAAAGCTTAGGTAAAAAGAAATATTCATTTGTTTGTGTAGATGATTTCTCTAGGTATACTTGGGTGCTCTATTTAAAAGAAAAATCTGAAGCACTCGAAGTATTTAAAGTGTGGTATAAAAAGGTGAAAAACTTGTATGGGAAGAAAGTTATCAAAATTAAGTCTGATCATGGAACTGAATATGAGAACACATTGTTCTCAAAGTTTTGTGACTCCAAAGGAATCACCCATGATTTTTCAGCCCCTAAAACTCCTCAACAAAATGTAGTTGCAGAAAGGAAAAATCGTACTTTAAAAGAGATGGCCCGTGTCATGCTTAGTTCTAAGAACATCTCTAAACGATTTTGGGCTGAAGCACTTAACACTGCATGTCATATAGGAAACAGAGTTTATCTTAGAGTTGGATCAACCATGACTCCTTATGAAATACTCCTCGGTAAAAAACCTACTCTCAAGTACTTTCATGTCTTTGGAAGCATATGCTATGTTCTAAATGATAGAGATTATCTATCTAAATTTGATTCCAAGAGTGACAAAGCTGTTTTTCTTGGATATTCCACAAATAGTCGTGCATATAGGGTTTACAACCTTAGAACTAAAACTGTTATGGAATCAATTAATGTTACATTTGATGATACTGCTGACCTAAATATAAAATCTCTTGAAGATGATGTCTCAGATTGTATAGAGACAATGCAGAAACTCGAGAATCAACCGAACAGATGCGGCAAAATGGACTGCATAGAAAACGAGATGCAGTGACCGATGCGAGCACATCATCACCTACATCCGGGCAAACAAAATGGGGTCCGAATCTGAAGATTCTGAATGTGAAGAAGGAAAGTTGGATAGGACTAAAGACATACCCAGCAGAGTGCAAAAGAATCACCCAATATCTCAAGTAGTGGGTGATGTAAACGAAAAAATTAGCACAAGGGAAAAGCCTAGGGTCAACTACCGTGAGTTGGATGGGCTAAGCTGTGTTGAATCTCAAGTAAACAAGGTTAGTTCATGTTGTTTTGTTTCTAATATTGAACCTAAGAATGTTGTAGAAGCTATGAAAGATGATAATTGGATTATTGATATGCAAGAAGAACTAAATCAATTTGAGAAAAATGAAGTATGGACTTTAGTTCCTAGGCCTATAGGGGGAAATGTAATAGGAACCAAGTGGATCTATAAGAACAAAACTGATGAAAATGGTCAAATTACCAGAAATAAAGCTAGGCTTGTAGCCCAAGGTTACACCCAAGTAGAAGGAATAGATTTTGAAGAAACATTTGCTCCTGTTGCTAGGATAGAGTCAATTAGGCTTTTACTTGCCATTGCCTGCTATTTGGACATAACCATACATCAAATGGATGTTAAGAGTGCCTTTTTAAATGGTGTCCTAAATGAAGAAGCCTATGTTGAACAACCTAAGGGCTTCACTGATCCCCACTTTCCTGATCATGTTTATAAGCTTAAAAAGGCCCTATATGGATTAAAACAAGCTCCTAGAGCTTGGTATGGGAGGCTAACTGAACACCTCATACAAATGGGATTTAAGAGAGGTGAGGTAGATAAAACCTTATTTATTTTAAAAGAAAATGTAGGAATCTTAGTGGCCCAAATTTATGTTGATGACATTGTATTTGGATCATCTTCCAAAGATATGTTAGACTACTTTGTCACAAGTATGACCACCACCTTTGAAATGAGTATGGTTGGTGAATTAACCTACTTTCTAGGACTTCAAATAAAACAAAATAAGGAAGGAATTTTTATCTCTCAAAGTAAATATGCCAAAAACTTGATTAAAAAGTTCTCTCTTGACAATGCCTCTCACTTTAAAACCCCTATGGGATCTTCCCAAAAGTTGTGCAAAGATGAAAATGGTGAGGATGTTGACCCCACCTTATATAGAAGCATGATTGGAAGCTTATTGTACCTTTTACCAAGTCGTCCAGACATCATGTTTAGTGTTTGCTTGTGTGCTAGATATCAAGCTTGCCCCAAATTATCTCATCTTAAAGCTGTAAAAAGAATTATTAGATATGTAGGTGGAACTATCAATTTAGGGCTAAACTATACTCGAGAAACCAATACAAATCTGGTAGGATTCAGTGACTCTGATGGGGCAGGCAACACTGATGATAGGAAAAGCACAACTGGAGGTTGCTTTTATCTTGGAAACAACTTAGTATCTTGGTATAGTAGAAAACAAAACTGTGTATCCCTTTCTACCGCCGAGTCGAATATGTGGTCAGTAGGGAGTTGTTGTTCTCAACTCCTTTGGATGAATCAGATGATTAAAGATTATGGTCTTAAAAGTAAAATCCTAACTGTTTTTTGTGATAATCTAAGTGCCATAGAAATATCAAAAAATCCTGTTCAACACTCACGTACTAAACATATTGACATTAGACATCATTTTATTCGTGATCTTGTTGAGCAAAAAATTATTAGCATGGAATCAATTAGCACTGAAAAACAGTTGGCTGACATTTTCACCAAAGCCCTTGATTTTCAGAGATTTTCCACTCTAAGGAAATCTCTGAGTTTGTGTGCAATTTAATGATGTGATCCCCTGTGTGATCACATCATATCTAACACCTGTATACTACAATATTAACAAAAAAAAAAAATGCATTGCATGATTTATCTCAGTGTGGTCACTTGTATTACATCTTTGTTGTGTTTCCTCTCTGAATTGTGAATCCTTCTTATATAGTAGTCAACAACAGTTGACTCTAAAATTATCTTACTAGATGTCTCTTGGTGGGTGCAAAAATAAAAAAATAAAATGTTTGGGAAACAGCTACTCCATCCATGGTATGAAGTCATTTCAATGTGATCAAAATGACTTCAAGAGAAAGTTTGAGTCAAATTGATAAGATCATTCGAAAGAGGGCTAACCATGAGTTTAAGAAGAGTGAAAGCTACCCATAATATATTTTTCCACGAAAAAATTGTATGTGGAAGCATTCTAGAGGCCAAGCAAGACAAGATTCTGATTCATTGACTTTCTTAGAGGAAATGCGTACCTTGATGTAATCACATACTATGCCACACATATACTGAGATTTATCCTTCGCATGTGTGTAAATTATGCATCATTAGTTTTTAGAATTTTTCCTGTCAACCTGGTCCTTGGTGAAAATCCCAATCAAATGCTTTTCTACTTTGAATTGATTTTTGTTAAATTATTTTATGCTCAACGAAATTACCAAAAAAAAAAAATTATAAAATGTCCATATGTTTAGGGGGAGTATAAGTCTGTGGATTTTTTATACATCTATGGTATGTACATTATCTAAAAATAAAATTTTATCTTTATCATCTAAATTCCCAAAGTTGCTAAAGAACTCTTTTACTCCAAGTAGTCCAACCGGCCAAAGGGAATTAGGATTAGCTTAGTTCAAATCCAATTAAAACTCTATAGTGACCTAAGCTTAGTAGGAGTTAATGATGTGCTATCACATCAAATAAATACCAACTCTCCCTTCTCATTAAACCCTCACCGGCCTTAGAAAACAAAACTCAAAACCCTTAAAAATTCCAAAGCCTCGTTCTGTTTACTCCTCTGCCCATGGCGTCTCCGACCAATCCCTCCTCTCCAACTGCCAATCGCTCGCCCCCTCCATCTCCGGTGGCCTCAACCGAAGCTGTTGTGGAACTGTTCGTCGACACCGAAGCTTCCCATGTATCAATGTCGCTCCCAGGTGCTCAAGACAATGCCATTGATGCTGATAATCCTGGGGATTTGAAGTCAGTGGGTGCAATGGCGGGGTTAGCTATAGGCCCTAACTGTTCTTTGCGGCAGAGGGGTTTTTCTCCCAACATGGGGGACTATACTCATAAGGTACGCCCTAACATGGCCGAACCTGATTTCATTGAAGACGATGATGAGGACTTTGATCCCTCTGCTGATCTCAAAAGAAAGAGAGGAAAAGCAAAGGCTAGTGGTTCTGGAAGCTCCTCGGGTAAACCCTTGCCTCAGAAGAGAAAGTATGAGAGTGGTTTGACAGTTTATTCAAGTGATTCTGCTGAAGAGGATTCTGAAGAAGAAGATGTTGAGGCTTACAAAGTTGTGTCTAGAAGGTCTCAATCCGTAGAGCTTGAAGAGTTGAAGGAAGCTGAGGATATAATTGAATCTGCTGTTCAAGACTTTGGAGATGACTTCCCTATTGTAACACCTGAGGATTTACAAGCTAGAAGGATGGCCTTATCTCAGCAGTCCCCTGCTCGTGCTACCTCAAATGTTATTGCATCTCCAACCCCATCTCCTCCTACTAACCCCCGGTTGTTCCTTCTCGGTCTTCACCAGAAAGCGGTATTCGGAATTAATTCGAAGGGTGATGAGGTTGAAGAATATGATGAGGCCGAGCACATCCCCCGCATGCCCTCTTGGATCTCGAAGAAAGGCAAAGGAAAAGTGAGGCAAGCTAAGGCTAAAGGCTGCTGGGACTATCTACGCCAAGCATCCGACATTGGGTCGATGATGATGAACGAGAGGATGAAACCTTTAAACTTGGGAGAGATGAGCTAGAAACTGAAAAGAAGGATGCTGCTGAAGATGTACTCACATCTGCATCCTCACCAAGAAGGAGCCTAAGAAAGTCTAGTGCCTCCAAAGCTGAATTGCCTAAGCCTAGGCATTCCCCAAGAGCTAAGCCATCCGCAAGAAAGGTAAGCCCCCACTCTCCTGAGAAATATATGTCTAAGTCGGTTAAGGAAAGATTTGGGTTCTTTAGAAAGAAAGGGTTTTTGGTTGAGAGGGTCATTGACAAAACTTTTGAGGATGTTGGCATGAAAAGGTTTCTGGAAGAAAAAAGACTGTTACACTCTGTGTATTATCCCACTTTCTATTACCCTTCACTTGTTAGTGAATTTTATGCTAATCTTGTCCAATCAATCCAAGATCCTAGGTCTGATAGTTTTGAAAGGGTGAATGTTCGTGGTCAAAGTGTTTCTTTCTCTCCTGCTATGATCAACATTTTCCTCCATACTCCCTCTCCTCACATCCTTCCACCCATGGCACCAAAAAATGATATTGCCAACTCTATAACCAATGGACTTGACCCCACATGGCACACACAATTCAAATGTACCATGCTCACCTCCTTGTGTGGCTTCTTATTCAAAATTTCAACCTTCAACTGGAAACCCTCTTCCAACAAAAACATTGTTACAGTTCCTCATGCTGATCTAATCTATAGGATTTTCAATGGTCTTGAGTTCAACTTGGGTGAAGTTATTTTTGGTAGCATTGTTCAGTTTGCAGAGAAAGAGCTTCCTTCGGACCTTCCATTTCCTTGCTTAATTACTGGTTTGTGCTTGAAACAAGGGGTAGAAATTCTCATGTCTGATAGGTCTGTGGATAAGATGAGGAAGAAGATGACCCAGTTGATGCTACTGAAGATGTACGTGCATCTCCTTCACCACCTGTGGTTCAAGTAAAGGTACTTTCAGATGAAATCAAATTTTTGGAGAGGTGGATGCTCAATACGAGGGTGCAGTTCAAGGAAGTTTCAGCTAGGAGAAACAAATTGTTGGCTGCTAGGGATGCGCTTTCTGATCAAAAAGGGGGAGCTAGCTCAAGCCGTGTGTTTCAAGAAGTAAGTCATGATTTTAGGTGGGAATTGCTCGCAGAAACTCAAGAAGAAATGGATGCCAATCCAAATCAGAAGTGGAGCAGACCCATGAACTGAATGGGTTATGATATGGTTTATGTCTTAAAAACAATTTTAATTTCTTGTTTGTTAGGAACAATGGTGATTTGCTTTTGCTTGGTTTGGTTTAGTTTGTTTTGGACATGTTTTTGAACATGATGGTTTATGGTTTTTATTAGCTAGTATTTAGGGGGAGCATTCGAGCTCTCCATCTCATATCATGTTTTGAATAATCCTTAGCTTATTATATATCGTGCTTGAGATTTGTTTTTGAACAGAAAGCAACAAAACAGGGGGAGATTGAAAGTGTGATAGCATCACACTTAGCCAAGTCAAAAGGTTGACTTAATTATGTTTTGTTTCTTTCTTTATATTTAATATTATGTAAATATTTTATATTTAATTTTTATTATTACTAACCTATCTGACCGAATTCTGTTATGTGTTTAGTATTGTTTTGGTTGTTTTATAGGACTCTCACAAAGGATAAGGATTAGAGATAAAAGAGATTGATGATCAAGCTCAACCTTACCCATTAGACGTGTACTACTTGGTTATAAATACAAGACCCAAGTCAGTATACAAGAGATGAATATATACACTCTGAAAGGCTAAAGAAATATAGACTTGAGAGGAGTGTTTTTATGAGAGAGTTCTTTTGGTTATTTTAGTTATTCTCTTATTGTTTCTTTGTAATCGATTTCAAAAGATATTTCTTTAATAAGAGAAGTTTATTGTCTACAGCATATTGCTGTAGATAAGTATTTAATTCTGTGTTCATTTCATTTCTGTTTTAATATTCCGCTGCATTTCACTGTTGTGCTAGTGCTGGTGCGATAGCATCAGGACTCACATCAGTCTTCTGTGCACTTCCTAGCCGCTCCATTTCTTTCAGAAAGTCTCACTTCCCAATTTGAGTGGTTAAAATGAGTGAACTTCCTAACTATACGACTTAGATATTTGAATGGTAATTTGCTACTAGCCCAATTCTTACTTTCGTTAAGCTAATTCTTACTTTCATTAAAGGATAATAATAATGGAAAGGAAAATATATCATTCGAATGTTTAAATAGTCAAATAGGAACATCTTTATGGCAGGAGGGATTATTATTTTTTGCCGGGCTGAATTCGAAGGATTTATTTTAGCTGTTTCCAGTTTCTTAGCTTCTGTAAACCATTTTCTTTTTTGTACAGAATGTGAGATTCCTTGCCAACTTCTTAACAGAGGCCGGAGTTATCATCAAGAGGAGCCAGCACTACTAGAAAGTACAATAAGTTATTGTTGATGCATAATTTGAAATGATGCCATTCATTTATCAAAATATGCTGATTATAGTTTGTGCATATCAGTTGTAGAAAGTGCTAACAACGAAGAGACAAAGGAGTCCAAGATCACGGAGGAAACAGCAATCAAGGTCACTCGGCCTCATGGAAGGTTAATAATAATCTTGCACTAATTGTACTTATGTTTCAACTCTTTTTTTCTCTCGTAGTTATAAATTTGGCCCCAATTTACTTCTTTATACTTTGATTGTCACAAGATACAAGAGAAGAGAGAAGGGGAAGATGGTCCATTCATATTCTGCCAAGGATCTTGAAGGAATCCTGGTATGCTTTTACGGTGTCAATTATGAAAATTTGTGGTTAATGCACATTCATTTGTACTCTGGCCTTCCATTCATATTCTGTGAAGGTTTTAGGGTCATCCTTGGGTAAACATTTTTGGCAGTACAATGGGGTTCCAGATCGTACATGCAATTCAGAAATGTCATGTCTGTAAAACTTCATTTGTGTATTCTTCCTTTTGTAGTTTCTCATTATTTATAATCCAAGTTATTGCTTGGATTAGGGTTGTGCATCTAGTGGGACCGTACTTACACCATAAGATAGACACATGAGAGACCATAGCTTGTTTTGTTGTTTAACATTAGCACAATATATCCATGTAGGGATCAACTATTTTTGACTCTTCCTTTTCAAATGGAAGTAGTGGCATAACTAATTATATGTATTGGGCTTGAAAAAATTCTTTGCGTAAGAAATCGTATCCAGGTAGTAGAGAGCTTCAAGTTCAGCTCTTTGCCTGCTCCGAACCATCATTATCAATTCTTCTTTGTACTTATCATGTTATAGAGAATGTATATACGCTTTGGCAATTTAAAGAAAAAGAAAAGATGTTTAGAATTGGAATTCAACAAAGAATTGGATTATGTGATATTTAAGTTTATTTATTTTAAGTTCAGGAAAATTGGAATATTGTTTGGGACAGCCAAGAACTTTTTGCATCCAAACAGTGGAATTGGACAGCCAAGAAATTTTTGCATCCAAAAATGAATGACCTTCATCAATATGACTGTCTTGCCATAGTGGGAAATAAGTACTTTCTGCTGCAAGGAGCGTAGCATCTGCACATTTTATTCTAATGCAACTTAGTACACACATTTTTTTTGCTTCTGGAAGATAATTATTCTCTAATTAGCGCATCTGATGATTAGGATTCATACTCAAAATGAGTGCCCTTTTATAGTGTTTCATGGATATAAAGGAAGTTGACTTGTTGGCAGTTTAACGAGAAAAAATATAAAAGAAATTAGTTTCCATTTTTGTTTGTTTATTCCCTTTCTTTGAACACAAGATGACAACTTTCATAAATCTGCACTTTTGTTTCAGGTGGGCAGGGGTTAGTGAAGCTAGAGGAGATTACCCTTTTAGCCGGGGCATATCATCCACTTCGCTGAGAAACCGAAGGGTGACATGCTAAAAGCAATGGTAGTCTATGTATTTCCTTTCTATTATTCTTTTTTGTTGACATCACAACCTTTAAACTGATGTGTTGGTGTTAGCTGTTGATATTTTTGTTTCCCTTCTCAATCTGATTGTTCATTGATACCTTATAGATTTTAGTTCATTGCTTTTTATCATTGATGTGCAGCACCCGAACTAAAGCTTGAGGCTCTGATTGTGGCAACTTATCTCCATTGTTGGTTCAAGATGTTTCATCGAGGAATATGTGTCCAGTACATTTTTTGTTTTTATTTATTCCGTTAGTTTACATTAGTTAGAACTTTTGGCTTTGTATGATTTGGGAAACTGATCGGTACCAATTAGCATCTATGGATGAATGTTGAACTTTTGGCTTTGTTTTTATTTGGCTTATAATCAAAGTTGAGTAGTTTTTATGTTGGTTTTAAGATTTTGATGAACGTTGAATTTTTTTTTTCATGTGTTTTGGTGTATGTTTTTAAACAGGTGGGAATTTTGATATTTGTTTGAACAGGTTGCAGGTGGTTTTTAAAACGCAGTATTTTTAAAAAAAATTCTTTGCAATTTACCGACGGAATTTTTCGTCGGTAAATTCTGTTAGGACCTAACTTTGATCAAAGTCTTAGTTAGTTGGTTTTGATAAAGGAATATATATATAGAACAGGGTTTATATCAAAAGAGGAAATCTATCATATTCATCTCTCAGTTTATCTGACAGTTATGATTCTACCTTATACATTGGTTACAATCAATCAATAACATGAATCATATTCCCTCTCTAAGATATCAAGATCATCAAGTGCATGTCAATCCTTATTAGAGATCATCTTTGATAGTTAAGCATTGGTATGATCTGACAGCTATGGCTTCAGTCCCTCAGACAGCCATTACTCTGTCTCATTCTTTGATGCCAAAATCTCAACCAAGATGGATCCTGTATCCTCACAGCTATCAAGTTCACCTTTGAAGACCATTGAAGACCTTCTGGAAGCCTACAACTCAATCCAGCTCATGAAGACCTGCAAGTGGACAAGTGGGGTCAAGACTCATTAATGAAGCTGCAACAGTCATATTCCAACGACTACATTGAAGGCTATAAATAGAAGAATTCAACCTCTGCACAAATTACTCTTGAAAAATACTCTTTTTCACAGTCCATAAACCTCTCCCTTACATCCCTACACACCAATCCCTACCCTTCAAACACTGTTCCAAACCAAAAACCTTCAGCCTGAAACCCCTGTTTCAACAACAACAACCCTAGTGTGTTAATTCACAAATTCCAAATTCTAAGACTGTACTTTAGGTGTAGAAATAATTTGTAAACACTCAAGACTGTTCTTTGAGTGTATTAGTTGTTTTGTAAAATCATGAGACTGTACTTCAAGTTGTAAAAACACTTAAGACTGTACTTTAAGTGTATCCCTAGTTGATTGTACTAATTAGAAAGAGGAAGTTCAAGGAACTTGCCTGATCAATCATTTGTAATTCTTGTTGATTAAGATTATAATAAAATTGATCTCACTTGTCAAGATTGACAGTGGGGGTGGATGTAAGAGGAGTGAACTCTGAACCACTTTAAATTCTCTGTGTTATTACTTTCTGCAAACACATTCACACACTTGCATTATTCCATTGTGTTCATTTGTCCTATCATTATTTCAAGCCTTACTTATTCCGCTGCACAATTCATCAAATATCTGACAGCTAAGTCAAGCCATAGCTGTCTGATCATTTGCATATCAAACAAGGGCCTTTCAATTGGTATCATAGCTTGTCTTCAAATTCAAAAGTATAACAACTTGTGAAGGATCCTCTTCAAACCCACCATGCCTCAACCAAGGAGAAATAATGAAAAAGACATCCCACACATTGATGACTGTGGATCTTTTGAGATCTATGCATCAAAAATAAAAACATACCTTGATGCAAACAGTATATGGAACTGGTATGTTCTAGAGAATGAAGTGTCCTACCCAACTCAAATAGATACTGATGGAGGACCTAGTAGGATCAAATCCCCAGAAACATGGTCTGAATCTGAAAAGCAATTAATCAGTGCAAACTTAAAAGTCAAAAACATTCTTCAAAAGAGTGTAAATGACTCACTAGCACAAGAAATTGCTAAGGAACCAAATGCCAGAACAGCATGGGCTCTCATTCAAACTAAGTTCACTAAACACACCAGTGTCAGGACACAAAATTTGTATAACTTGCTTAGGCAATTAGACAACTTCAAGTTCTATCCTGGAGAAAAAGTGAGTGCTGCTCAACCAAGGTTTGAAAATCTTGTTAGATCTATTGCTGACCATGGAAAAACATTTGAATAACAAGATCTCTGCCTCAATATATATTCCAATCTTCCACAAGAATATGAAAAGGTAGCATTACCTATTAGAGAAGGATCTGAATGGAGCACAATGACAGTTGAACAGTATTTTGGAAAGCTTGAAGCTTATGAACTGGAAGGTATGATAAAAATTCAACCAGTTCCTACCATTTCACAAACTTTAGCCTTAACTGCTCAAGAAACTTCCCACAAACCAATCACTCACCAAGACATTGAGACCATTGTCAACAATGCCCTTCAAAAGATAAACATCAGCTCCAAACCTGTCGCAAATGTATCTCTCAAGAAGACATTCCAAGCCTCATATCCATGGCTGTCAGAAATGCCATGAAATTTCAAAAGAAATCTTTTGACAAAAAGTACAATCCTTCCACATCTAATGCTCAACAAGACAGCTACAAGAAGACTGTTGATTGCTTTAAATGTGGAAAGCAAGGACATTACTCATCTGATTGTCCTGAACCAAGGAAACCTGTGGACAATCGTACAGCCTAAGAAATTGACATACTCAAAAGAGATCATTCACAGGTTCCAGGTGCAAGCCTTCAATTGCTCCAAAAGCAAAAATGACAAAAACAAGGAGCAAGTTATGATAGCCGATTCATCAAAATTCAGTGATGAAGAATATGTGTCCAAAGGATGACTCGACAATGAAGGAGAGGAAGCCATGCTATGCTTTATAGGCGAAGATGAGGAAGAGTCGACAATGAGGAAGATATGGAAGCACTTACTAGCAGAAGAACTAAAAGAGGTACATGACTTTAACTCTTTAAATATTGATGGTTTCAAACAATTAGTTTGCACTCTTTTAATTCAAACCAAGAAACAAAAAACTAGCTTTGCTTCACTGGTCAATGAGAACCTTTCCCAATCCTCAACCATTGACACCCTCACAAAAACCAATGCTAAACTTGAGAAAGCCTGTCAAGGGCTAAGAGATCAATGCTTCATGCTTGAAAAACAAAACATGGATCTGACAGCTGAGACATCCAGTACTCAAGAAAGCTGTCAAAGACTCATAAATCTTGAAAAAGAGAATGATGCTCTTAAAAAGAAAATAGATTCATGGAACAAGTCAAGCAAAGCATTATCCCTTTTCACCTACACCCAAAGACATCCTAGTGACAAAACAGGGATTGGTGCTGATGATCCTACACTAAAGATGTACACTCCTCCCACTGGTGAAAGGGCCATTGAAAAAATGGTTCTAGAAAACCTAAGCTCTAGCAGCTATCAAACTCAAACCTATCCTGTTCAAACCAAGGGAAAATCAAAGGAAATCTTGCTTGGTCCTAGTCATTCAAACAAAGGACCAAGTAAAATTCATGGAAGCAAGTATATTTGGGTTAAAAAAGGGGCAAATATACAGGAAGAAATTAAGTTGCAAAAAGGTGCTAGATGCCAAGCCTGACAGACCCAAGGCCCGGGCGGCCCAAGATCTTCCAAACCACAAAGAACCCCAAGACAACAAAGATTCTATAACAAACATAGATACACCAAACAACAAAAACCTCAATGGAAATACTCAAATGGAAGAAGTCATGCAAATCAAAGTGACTCCCCCAAATCATCCTATCCAAATACCTTTCAGTTTCAACCCCAATACAACAACCCAAACCACTTCTTCAATCCATCCCAATCCACTGTCCTTACTCCTTACATGATGCAAATCATGTCATATTACAATACCCTAAACCAGTTCTTCAGAAAAGGATCAATGAACAAATCTAGGGTGCCAAAGAAAAACTAATCCTTTGGACCCAAAAGAATAAATAGGGTACCATAAAATTTACTTTCTGTTTTGCAGGTACCTAGGAAAGGACTCTGGTATTTAGATAGTGGTTGTAGTAGACATATGACCTTCAATAAAGACTGGTTGCAACAATATATCCCTAAAAATGGTCCAAATGTAACCTTTGGTGACAATTCCCAAGCTAAGGTCAAAGGATCAGGAAATCTTATTACTAAAGATATCATTTTTACAAATGTGTCTTATGTAGAAGGTCTCAAACACAATTTGATCAGCATTAGTCAAATCTGTGATAAGGGATATTATGTTGTTTGCACCAAGGATCAATGTACTGTTAAAGACAAAAGCAATAAAGTCATTCTGACTGGATCAAGAAAAGGAAATCTCTACTGCTTAAACCTAGAGATTGTGGAATCCTTAAATGCTCACTGCCTTCTGTCATTTAGTCAATCTGATATGTCATGGCTTTGGCACAAAAGATTGGCTCACCTTAACCATAAAACCATCTCCAAGCTTGCAAATTCAAATCTAGTCAGAGGTCTTCCAAAGATCCCATTCAAGAAGGACAAACTATGCAAAGCATGCCAATGTGGGAAGCAAAAGAGATCTTCATTCATGCCCAAGACCAGATTGGACACCTCAAGACCTATTAAACTACTTCATATGGATCTCTTTGGACCCATAAGAACTAGATCTTTAGGAGGAAAGAGATACTCCCTAGTTGTGGTTGATGACTACACCAGATTCACTTGGATCATTCTTCTTGAATCCAAAAGTGACACCCTTAGCTGTCTAACAAAGCTGTTCAATAAAATTCAAAATCAAAAAGGGACATCCATCATCAAGATCAGATCTGATCATGGAAAGGAATTTGAGAACACAGGAGTAGAAGAATATTATGACTCCAAAGGTATTGATCACAATTTTTCAGCCCCAAGAACACCCCAACAAAATGGTGTTGCTGAAAGGAAGAACAGAACAATTTGTGAGGCAGCAAGAACAATGCTGTCAGAACACAATCTCCCAAAGTATTTTTGGGGTGAAGCTGTCACTACTGCTGTGTATGTTCAAAATAAAACACTAATCAACAAATTCCATAAGAAGACTCCATATGAATTATGGAATGACAAAGTTCCTACCATTTCCTACTTTCACAGTTTTGGAAGTAGATGCTTCATCCACAATAATGGGAAGAACAATTTGGACAAATTTGACTCCAAAAGTGATGAAGGAATCTTTCTTGGGTATTCTAATACAAGCAAAGCTTACAGAGTCTACAACAAAAGAAGACTTGTAGTGGAAGAATCAATTCATGTTGACTTTGATGAAAACAATGATCAAAGTGTGACTGAATTGTGTGATTTTGATGAAGTTTTAGGAAACCCAGATAATCTCCCTGAAGCTTCTCCCATTCTTGATTCAACTGTACTCCATCATGAACAAGACTCATCAAATCTTCCATACATGGTACCAAGAAATTCATCTGACAGCCATCCTATGCCAGACAGTCATCATCTCTCTGACAGCCATGAACCAGTTCATTCTCATCATCAACCAATCCAACCAACCAAGTCAACAGCAATCATTCCCTCAACCAATCCAATTGATGAAGAAGAAAATACTCAAGTAAATGGTCATCCCTTGACTGACATCTCTCAAAATTCTTCCTTAGCTGACAGCCAACCCTTAGCTGACAGCCATCCAAATTCTTCAAGTAATCCATCTACTAGCCACCTTCCATCTCCATCCAATAATCCTCTTTCTCCTCCTAAAACCAATGATGAATCCACCATTACTCACATCATTCCACCCAATAAAGATTTTTTACATCAGCCTTCAAATTGATAAAACCCCAGTTCCAGACAACATTCCTTTTCTCATGAGTGCATTCATATCCCAATTTGAACCAAAGAAAATAAATGAAGCACTCCAAGATGCTGACTGGATAGAAGCTATGGAAGAAGAATTAGAACAGTTTGAAAGGAACAAAGTGTGGCAACTTGTTCCTAAACCAAGAAATCAAACTGTTATTGGAACAAGGTGGGTTTTCAGAAATAAAATGAATGAGGAAGGGACTGTCATCAGAAACAAAGCTAGATTACTAGCTCAAGGGTACAGGAAAGAAGAAGGCATTGATTATGATGAAACATTTGCCCCTGTTGCCAGACTGGAAGCTATCAGATTATTCCTTGCTTTTGCATCATCCAAAAGGATGAAAGTCTATCAAATGGATGTCAAAAGAGCTTTTCTTAATGGAATATTAAAAGAAAAGGTCTATGTCTCACAACCCCCTGGCTTTGAGCACCCTAAGTTTCCTGACCATGTTTTTAAGCTTGAAAAAGCTCTATATGGACTCAAGCAAGCTCCAAGGGCATGGTATGAAACCCTTTCAAAATTCTTACTTGGCAAAGGTTTTGCCAAAGGCCATATTGATAATACCCTGTTTATCAAGAAATATGGTGAAGATACCTTGCTCATTCAAGTTTATGTTGATGACATAATTTTTGGATCTTCAAATGAGTCACTCTGCCTAGAATTTGGAAAAATCATGCAAGATCAGTTTGAAATGAGCATGATTGGTGAGCTCACATTCTTTTTAGGACTTCAGGTGAAACAATCCAGTCCAGGCACATTCATAAATCAGGCCAAATATACAAGAGACATGATCAAGAAATTTGATATGCAAAATGCCTCTCCTGCAAAAACCCCTCTCTCAACTACCACCAAACTTCATGCTGACATTGATGGGCCAAGTGTTAATCCAACTCTCTATAGAAGTTACATTGGATCCCTACTATATGTAACTGCATCTAGGCCAGATATCATGTTCAGTGTGTGTCTTTGTGCAAGATTTCAAGCAAATCCAAAAGAATCACATATGGCAGCTGTCAAAAGAATTCTTAGGTATCTAAAGGGAACTCCAGACTAAGGATTGTGGTATCCATGTGATGCTCCTTTATTACTAATTGGATTCACAGACTCAGACTATGCTGGATGCAATTTGGATAGAAAATCCACAAGTGGTAGCTGTCAGTTTCTGGGTTCAAGAATAATTTCTTGGTCTAGCAAGAAACAAACCTCAGTTGCTACTTCTACAGCAGAAGCTGAATATGTGGCTGTAGGACATTGTTGTTCTCAAATTTTATATCTCAAAAGTCAACTTCAAGACTTTGGAGTTTCTGTAGACAATGTTCCTATTTTGTGTGACAATTCAAGCACCATTGCAATGACTGAAAATCCTGTTCAGCATTCAAAAACTAAGCACATTGAAGTCAGACACCACTTTATTAGAGACCATGTTGAAAAAGTTCATATATGTCTTAATAAAGTTGGAACAGAGGACAATGTTGCTGATATTCTTACAAAAGCAATGGATGAAAAGAGATTTGAGCTTTTAAGAGCTATGCTTGGAATGATAAACATGCCAAAATAAAAAAGTTATTTTTCATAAATAAAAAGGGGCTTACATATAGAGCAATGCTGTCACAATGAAGCCTGACAGCTATCCACTCAACACATTCCTGATAGCCATCTACTGACAGCTATCTATTCAAAAGACAAAGAAAAACAAAAACAAAAAAAAAACATACAACAACCCATGAAATCTCACTCTCTCATCTGCATCCACACAACAAAAACTTCCTTAACACCAAACAAATCTCCAGATCCAGCTCCTCTTCAAATCTTCACCTCATCTGTCAGACATTCTTAGGAAATGTCACTGTCTCTCCAGATCCACCTCCTGCACTCATTCCTTCACATCTAGCCTCTTGAGTAGACTGCAAGGTCTGATGATACCTTTGCAACCATACTGGGTGCCTCTCAAGGAAGGGATCAATTGAAGTAACTGAATACTGAAGTGAAGGACTTGCTCTCCTTAGCCACCATTCTTCTATTGCATCATAAGGTTGAAGCAAACCCTCCATTGGTGTCACAAAGCTGAAATCTCCAGAATAAGAACCATGTCCAGCAACAGCAAATGGTTGGCCAGCTCTAGACACATCTCTCTCCACAACTGGAGCTCTGACAGGGCTAAAACAACCTATAAACTGGTTGAATAAGTGAGTTATTATTAAGGAAGGAGATACTTGTACTCCAGCAAAGTTATCACCTCTACCCTCCAACAAACCAACCCCAGGAGAGAGTGAATCCCTGCTCACAGGAGTGTACTGCTTCTCAGACTCAACCTTATTCTTGACAGCTAAGCCCCTCTCAATAGCTGTCTGAGCCCTATCTTGCTTAACCAATTCTCCTAGTGTATAAACCCTCTCTACCTTACCTTTTCCCTTGCTAGACTCACCCTGATCAACCTTAATAGTTTTCCCAAAAAGCCTTATCCCTTCTCCATCTCTACTATCAACCTTCTCTCTGACATCTATCTCTTTGCTGCCATAGTCCTGCTCTACTCTCACCCTCTTGTTCTTACCTTTGTCACTCACCACCTCTGAACTTTTAACCACATTGAAAGATACTATTTCTCTCTCCCTTTCATCTCCCTTCAAATCATCCTCATGATTTTTCCCAAAAACCAATTGTTTTGCTGTTTGAGCCATTTTTTTGGGATTGAACTTTGAAGAAAATCTACCCATCTGTGTTTATAAAACAATCTGAATGAGTTTCCTCAAAAATTGTCATTTTTTTATAGGCAATTTTATCCATAGCTATCTCAGACAGCCATCATCATTCAAACTAGACTTAACTGTCAAAGTTTTTTTTTATAGCTAGGTTAAAGCAACTTTTTTGGTGATTTAATCGTGTTAATTGCTCACAATTGTCACTTCCTTAGCCATCTCTTTCCCTGCAAAATTCTTGAAAAAGAGAATGTTCTTCTTGTGTTCTGTGGGAGTTAATGCCTCAACGTGGGGAAGGGCAAAAATCACTGTTCATATGAACAGTTACTAAACTTTGAAACCCCCAATGCTCATTAAAACCCACTCTCCACTCATTATTTGTCTCTCTCTGTTTGTAAAAACCAAAAGTACTGTTTCATTAACTCTCTGTTCGTAATTCGCCTCTTTCCCTCTCTAATCCACCTTCAAATTTCTTCAACCCTAATTCATTCATCCATCCATGGTAGAATCAAAAGCATCTTACCCAGACGCTCACAGCTACTTCATTAAACCTAGCTTCTATGATTCTGAAGTTGGGGTACTCATCAAAGAACTACTTGAGGTCAATGAACTGCTTGATTTCATGGGAGCCAGACCACCAATTTATGAGGAATTATGCAGGGAGATTTACCTTGTGGGAATGAGAAACAAGGAAGACAATTCAATAACTGCCACCATTGACAATACTGAGATAACCATTACTCAGGAATTGGTCAGTGAAGTCTATGGAATCCCAAACAATTCAGATGCTGTGAAGAACATTTGGGATAGAGGGTCAGAAAGATTGAAAATTGTGTATGAGAAATTCTTTGGGGTTAAAGTTCATGACTTCAAGAGTGTACAGGACAAGGCAATGGTTAAAGACAAGGCTGATATCTTCAAGTCAACCCTTATGGATGTGGTCAACAAAGCCATTGATGGCAAGCAATCTTCATTTGACTAAATGGGAGCAAATGAATGGAAGCAGTTGCTGAGCCTAATGACCAAAGACACAAACTGGTGCATAGTTCTACTCCACAACTTCCAGCTTGCAGCCTCAACCTCCTCTCTAAAATTCAAGAAACAAGGTGGAAAAATGAATAACTTCAGATTCATGAGTGGAATCCTTGAAGTACTGATTCCCAAGCTCAATCCACCACTACACAAGAAATGGCTGAAGACTGTGAAGTCATCGAGACAAAGTGCTTCAATGTGAACTTTTATATTAAAACAAAAGAAAAGTGCTGTAATGAGAGGTGGAGATGATGTAAGCACTAGTAGTTTTATTGAAACACAAGAAAAGTTGCAGGAAGAAACAAGAAAGAAGATTGAACATTGGAAGGATTTGGTAGCATTGGCTACAAGTTATAGGATAAGAAAGAGGGGTGTAAAGTCCAATGTTAAGAAGACAGGGCTGTTGAAGAAGACTGTGGTATCTCATGGAAAAGGCAAAGACAAGGATGCTCAAGTGGCTGACAGTGAAAGAACCTTGTCTGACAGCCATGGAAAAGATGATGAAGAAAGGGGTGCTGTTGACAGTCATGGAGATGACACCATGGGTCAAGCTGATGCTGGTAATGCTGATATAGATCCTCAAGAGCTTCAGGCAGCTATTAACCTGTCCAAAACTCTGCATAAAGGCAAACAACCTCTGACAGCTATCCCCACCAGGCAGGCTATCACCAGATCCAAGGTACAATCCTCCTTATCCCTTCCCTCTAAATCATTGCCACAGAAAAGAAAACCAGAAAAGAAAGCACCCAAGGCCAAGAAAACCAAAATAAATACCCCTTCCCCTTCTCCAAAATCCACAACTGTCAGTCCAATAGTAGACAAGTCATCCACACCTAGCTCTGATCATCTGTCAGCTATAGAAGCAATCCTCAATCTCAATGAACCATCAGAGAAGCAACCTTTAAGGGGGAACAATGATGATAATACTCCCTCTACCCAACCTCAACAGTTAGCCAAAATTTTGAGAGCCATTGATGCTATTGAGTTGGATGGGAACCCTGATACTGAAAAAGCTGCTCTCATATTTCTTGATGATGTTCTAAGTAAAGAGGAGTCAATGATAGCCATAGATGAACTCAGGTTTAGGTTCATGAAGAAAAAGAGTGGACCATAGATGATCCCAATCTTGTCTCAAAGGGAGAAACAATCATGAATGCCTGCAAAGGACTTGTATTTGATGGAACCCCAGACAATGAGGCAGCTCTTGTAACCATTCTTGAACAGAAGTTGAACAAAGGAGAAGTCAGGGCAGCCTTAAACCTCCTAAAATCTCAATTTTGTTCTGATCTCCTCAAACAAGGTCTTGGTCAATCCTCTGATTCAATCCCAACTTTTTCAACCCATATCTCTGCTCCTCCCAAGCCAATTTCTCCAATCCCAAAAAATGAAACTGTTGAAGCCTCCCCTCATAGTCCAATCCTTGCTGGACAAGGCCAAGATGTGTCTGACAGTGATCCTATCCTTGACAGTCCTGACAGCCCTCCAAGTCATTCCATTCCTCCCACTCTAAATCAAGCCTATCTTCCCATGAAAGAACCTTGGATGCTTAGTTGTGGGATTGATTTCTCTATTTCTTCCATCAAGGCAGCAAGGACAAGGTTAGCCCATGTAACTCATATCCCTGAAATTGCAAATCCCTTCACTTATCCAAAATTCTGGGAACTATCAAGAAACGGTCTGATTGTGGTGGCAAGAAACCTTGCAGGATTGGTTTTCTTTGCCTATGAAGAGTGAAAAGTGTCAAGGACTTCATCAACCTCCAATTTTGTTCACCAAATCCCATCCTTCCCAAAATTCATCACTCCCAACACACTTCTTGATTGGGAAATTCTCTTCAGTCAACTTCTCTCTCCATCACTCAATTCCTGTCTCTTTATGCCAAAAGGTCTAGTCTTCACCTTGTGCATTGAGCTTGCAAAATCATTTTTTCTCCATCTGTTTGAACAAAGGTATGCTCTTATGATTTTGATAAGCAAAGAGGTCAAGATCTTTCTTCCAACCCTAAATCCAGGCATTGAGCCCTATCTTTCACCCTTCATCTTTGTTGATCCCATTATCTTCAACTCACCCAATGACAACTCACACTTCATGAAATTGATCTCCATTCCTGAGATCAAAAAGTTCAGAGAATTCATAGCTGTCAGCCAAAACAGAGCCAATAATGTTATTGATCTTTCCTTAGACTCTGACAGTGATGATGATGATGATGATCCTTCAAGCCCAGATCAAGACTCTCCCATAATAATTCCATCTTCTACCATTTCCAACCCTCCTCAGCAAACATCTCATATGTCCCCTGTTCCTCAAGTCCCAGTTCAGACTCAACCAGATCCATCCAATGTGCCCAAGAAAAGCAAGAAAGCAAGGAACAAGAAGAAGCATTTGTGGGGCACAATGAGAATAAGAAATGATCAGATGCCTCTTACAAGGGCTCAACTGAAAGCAAAGGAAGATAAGTTCTTCAAATATGATGAGAGGAGGACTTGGGAATGGAACAATGAGTTCTATTACAGAGGGGTGGAGCCAGATATGAGAAGAGAACTGGAGGAAGAAAGAAATGAGTTCCTTTCATCAAGGCAAGAAAGAGAAGAGTTCTATGATCAACTGGCTGATGATTGAAGTGTATTATTATGGAACATTTTTTTGGTTAAAACAATTTATTTTGTTTGGTTCAGTTTTTATGGATGTAATATGTGAACTTCTCTCATCTTGAGATCAAATCCAAGTATTTCAATCTCATTCTGATTACTTGTGAATGCTATGAATCCCTGAATTATTTCTTTCATTATTATCTTTCTTATCATTAACTGTGAAGACATGTTCTAAATAGATCTTCCTTTACCAAAAAGGGGGAAATTGTTAGGACCTAACTTTGATCAAAGTCTTAGTTAGTTGGTTTTGATAAAGGAATATATATATATAGAACAGGGTTTATATCAAAAGAGGAAATCTATCATATTCATCTCTCAGTTTATCTGACAGCTGTGAGTCTGACAGTTATGATTCTACCTTATACATTGGTTACAATCAATCAATAACATGAATCATATTACCTCTCTAAGATATCAAGATAATCAAGTGCATCTCAATCCTTATTAGAGATCATCTCTGATAGTTAAGCCTTGGTATGATCTGACAGCTACGGCTTCAGTCCCTCAGACAGCCATTACTTTGTCTCATTCTTTGATGCCAAAATCTCAACCAAGATGGATCATGTATCCTCACAGCTATCAAGTTCACCTTTGAAGACCATTGAAGACCTTCTGGAAGCCTACAGCTCAATCCAGCTCATGAAGACCTGCAAGTGGACAAGTGGGGTCAAGACTCATTAATGAAGCTGCAACAGTCATATTCCAACGGCTACATTGAAGGCTATAAATAGAAGAGTTCAACCTCTGCACAAATTACTCTTGAAAAATACTCTTTTTCACAGTCCATAAACCTCTCCCTTACATCCCTACACACCAATCCCTACCCTTCAAACACTGTTCCAAACCAAAAACCTTCAGCCTGAAACCCCTGTTTCAACAACAACAACCCTAGTGTGTTAATTCACAAATTCCAAATCCTAAGACTGTACTTTAGGTGTAGAAATAATTTGTAAACACTCAAGACTGTTCTTTGAGTGTATTAGTTGTTTTGTAAAATCTTGAGACTGTACTTCAAGTTGTAAAAACACTTAAGACTGTACTTTAAGTGTATCCCTAGTTGACTGTACTAATTAGGAAGAGGAAGTTCAAGGAACTTGCCTGATCAATCATTTGTAATTCTTGTTGATTAAGATTATAATAAAATTGATCTCACTTGTCAAGATTGACAGTGGGGGTGGATGTAGGAGGAGTGAACTCTGAACCACTTTAAATTCTCTGTGTTATTACTTTCTGCAAACACATTCACACACTTGCATTATTCCATTGTGTTCATTTGTCCTATCATTATTTCAAGCCTTACTTATTCCGCTGCACAATTCATCAAATATCTGACAGCTAAGTCAAGCCATAGCTGTCTGATCATTTGCATATCAAACAAGGGCCTTTCAAATTCTTTTAAAAACTGATAATAGATTTACCGACGGATAAGTCCATCGGTAATTCTGGGTTAATTTCCGACGGAAATATCCGTCGGTAATAACAGCATATTTACCGACGAATTATTCCATCGGTAATCTCTCCGGCTATAACGCTGGTCATTGGCCGGCTCTCTTTACCGACGGATCATTTCCGACAATATAAATGCCTGTACCGACGGACCTTCTGTCGGTATTACCGACGGAAAAGTCCGCCGGTAATACCAACCAGAATATACCGACGGACTCCAACAGAAAGCGTCTGTCGGTAAAGCCTAATTACCAATGGAAATTGATCTTTTCCGACGTAAAATTCCGTCGGTAAAAGGGCAATTTCTAGTAGTGAGACTTTAAGAATGTCAACATTGAGTTGGTGTGCAAACTGACAAGCAACAACACATGTGATGATGCCAAAAACATCAGATAACCTCAAATCAATTGGTAAGGTTGTATCATGAATGTTTGAATAACCTGAAAAAGATGAAAAAACACGTAAACTAAGTCGGGACTTCACCGGTGAAGGCCCTCCGGTGTGAGAGTAATTATTTGTATTATAGATAGCAAATCAGTTGACAATAGTTTAGAGTCAAAGATGCGTTCACCTGAATTATAGATTGGCTAGAGATAGACAAGGTAAACATTTTACCTTAGCTTTGATTGTCCTAACTGCTTGAGAGTGTTCCTCTGTCCATGGTTTATGACTTTTCTTAAGTCTAGAATACAGTATAGGTGTATCTTTTGCTAAGTTTTCATAATAGTCTGAAATATAATTTAGACTTCCCAAAAATCCTTGTAATTGATTTGTATCAGTTATGATATCAGGGAATTTTGAAGCAAATTCAATACTTCTATCTATAGGAATAATTTTTCCTTGATTGATTATATGTCCTAAAAATCTAACCTGGGTTTGGAAAAATTTCATTTTAGGGGCAGATATTACTAACCCATTATATATTATCAAATTTTTAAATATTTTTAAATGTTTCATATGTTGTTCAATGGTTTTAAAAAATACTAAAACATCATCAATGTAGACAATTATAAATTCTGTATAAGGATTAAATATATCATTCATAATATTCTGAAATTCAGAAGGAGCATTTTTTAATCCGAATGGGACAACATTCCATTCAAAATGTCAAATGAAACAGTGAATGCAATCTTGTATCTATCAGATTCATTAATTTGAATCTATCAATATCCAGATTTCATATCAAATTTAGAAAAGATTAAAGCATCGTTTAATATATCTAATAATTTTTTTTTATTAGGAATTGGATACCTGATCCATTTCAACACTTTATTAAGTGGTTTATAATTGAATACTAATCTAGGAACACCTCGTTCCTTTCCAGCTGCTTTGTTTTCATAGAAAGCTGTACAGCTCCAAGGAGATTTAGATTTGAGAATTAATTTTTTCTCTAGAAGAGAATTTATTTCGTTTTTACATAATTCTAAATACTCACGATTCATTTGAGCTGGCCTAGCCTTTGTAGGTATTTGTTTTTCATCAAAATCATCTGTATAAGGTAAAGAAACAAAATGTTTCTTTCTGTCCCAAAATGCATTAGGTAAGTCATTACATACCTCATTAGTAAATTGTCGTTCAATTAATTTGATTTGACTTTGAACATTAATCTTTTTGAGTTGTTCATTTATTTTTATAATTTTTATTTCTTCTTTAAGAAAACATAATTGTTTTTCTTTATTTAAAAGAATATCCCTAACTTCATTAAGCATATGGGTTTGAGGATCTGTTATAAATTCAAATGTAATCTTTTTACCATGTATTATGGTAGAGATTCCTGTTTGGTCAATATTATTTATTGGAATAATATTATGTAGGAACGGACTTCCTAATATAATTATGTGGGTAAGACCCTTAACCAGAATAAAAGATGTTGGTAAGCAAACATCTTGATTACAAATATAGGCATCTAACCATTTATATTTAACCCTTAATTTATCTCCTCCTGCCTGGGTTAGAGATTGGGTTGTTTTTGAGAAATATTTAGTAGGAATTATTCCTTCTTGTAAACAATTTAAATCAACACCACTATCTATTAGTGCTATTTCATTATTTAAGATAAAATCTCTATTAATTACTAAAGTTATTCTAACAAACCATTTTTGTGATGTAACTTGTTCTAAAAGATTTAGATATCCAGTTTTATCAGTATTACTGATAGAAGCAACATCTTTGTCAGTATTACTGGTGGAAACAACATCTTGTATTTCCTTTAATTTTTTAGGAGATTTTGTTTCTAACAAGATTATTCTTGTTGATAAAACTTCATAGTTTTGTTTAATCTGAGATATTTCAGATTTTAATAGATTTATTTCTTTTTTTAAATCAACAATCGAAACAGGTGTTTCTTTAACATTAGATTGTTGAAATCTATGCAAAATCACACTTAATTGGTAAGGGACTTCTATTATTAAAGGAGACTCCTTATTTTCCTTAATTAAGGTTTTAATCATTTTTTTCTTTAAATCAGAATCAGTAATTGATTCTATTACTTTTAATGCCTTCTCTTGGTCGGCATTTATAACATTTAGGCCATACATATCTAATATAGATTTCCAATAATTTATTTCGTTGCATTGCCAATCCTTTTTGTCAGGGGATGATGATTCTGAAGAAGTTTCATAATTTAATTCTAAATCTTCTTCATTAGAGGATTCTTGTTCTGAATTAGAACTAATAAGCATTACTTTTTCTAATTGTGAACGTAATTATTCATCTTCTATCTCATTAAGAGCTTTCTTAGTCCAACATTGATTAGCATAATGACCAATCTTATCACATTTGTGCCAACTTATATCATGTTTTTTTGCTTTTCTTTTTCCTTTAGTGGGCATAAATGGTTTTCCCTTTTGCTTGGGTTTAGCCTTAAAATAATGCATTTTATAATTCTTTTTATAAGAATTTTCATAATGTTTTGCTTTATTTTTATAAGATTTATTATTCTTATAAACAATTTTATGTTTTCTCTTGACTTTTGTATTCTCTGGGGGCCTAAGAGGTTTTCCTAGGTCAAAAGTAAATTGTTCACAGAATTCACCAAGTTGATGTTTTTTTGATATTTTTTGCTTGTTTAATTGATTTTTTAGCTTAATGTCATTACACATAGCTAATCCTTCGTTTATACAACTACTAATTAGTTGTCCATAAGTTAAATCGGAATAGTTTATATTTATTCCATCATTTTTTATTTTTAAGGATTGCCGAACCTCTTCAGCAAAAAGATGAGATAGGCCATCTATAAATTTAGATTTCCAATGGGTTGAATTAGGATTGGTTAATTGACAACCCCTAGATAAGAATGTGTCTTTATACCATCTGGAATGGGTTAAAGAAGGACACCTATGATTTTGGAGAAGTGTTTGCAACTTCTCACCAATTGGGGTTGTAATTCCTTTAAAATGTTGTAGGATCGAAAGACACAGAGTATAAACTGCATCCTCTTCTCCGGTATTGGTTATTGTTGCACTACTTGGTTCAGTTTTTACCATTTTAATGGTTCAGAATTACTGTTCTTTGTATCTCAGTGAGATAATGATCCCACCATCCTCTTAATTATCCTACAAAACCGGTGGTTATATAGGACGCTATTGAACTATCACTATTTCCATGCTGTTTACAAACAGTAGAATACATAATAATTCTATGTATTACGTCTATTATTTGTTTATCATTTAAGCCATCAATATTCCATTCATAAATGGCTTTTCCTGAATAAGAATTCTGGAAGGGCTCAGGTTCTTCAAAAAGAAGATCTTGAGGAGAAGGTCTTTTGTAATAATATTTTTCAAGAGGCTTTGAAGCATAGATTGGGTTTAACTCACTATTATTAGTGTTTAGATTAGCAAACATATCAGTTAATTGATTAATATCACTTATTTTTTCTGAGGATTCTGAGTAAGTCTCATTCTCAGTCTTAGAAGGCTCATATTGACTTGATGTCCCTTCTTGGGACAAAACGCTAAGATGCAAATCTCTTAGTTTTTGTTCTAAAATTTGAACAAAATCATTATTAGTCTCCATTTTAAATCCTTTGATAGGGACTGGAGGTTGAATCATAGGAGCATCTGTTTGAACAGATAAAGATGATTCTATTTGATTTGATTTATTTAGTTGGTTTAATTGATCAACTATTAATTGTTGCTGAGCAATTTGTTTTTCAATATCTTTTTTAAGAGATATTAAATCTTGCTCCAGAGATATAAATTTATCTCTTAAACATATTAAAAATTTGTTGGTATAATTTTGAGATTTATTTCATCCCACCTAATCAAACTATTAGTTGCTATATTTGAAGTTAATAAATTCGTTTGGACTACAGTAGTAGTTCCTGGAAATGATATTTGTCTTACTTTTGGATTTAAAGTATGTAAGACTTTGTAATAAATTCTATAGCATATTGCTATTATTTCGCATCCCGTTTTAAAATTATAACCATTAGTATGAATTGTTAGTTGCATAGCATCTAATAAATTACTATCAGATAATGATATGTTTAAATTAGGAGATACATCAAAATAAACTGGTCCATGACATAGACTAGTTTCTATTAAAGCTGCTAAAAAAGGCTTAAAATCATTACATCTACCATCTCTAACATATGTCATAATACTTGAGTTTACCCCTAATAGTGTTAAGGGTTTGAATGCAATTTGCACTAATCCTATATGGATAAATTTATTATTCCTAAAGAGAATTAAATCTTTTTTACTCAATAATCTAATTGTTTGAGTAGTTTTGGATATTCTAATTGTTTGCTCTATAGTTTTTATAGCAAACCTAGTTCTCATATCAAAGAAATCAATATTATAAATATGGTTTGAAGGAACGGAAGGGATTACCCATTTATTCAATTTATCTAATTTTTTTGGATATTCTACTAATTCTGCATTTTTGTTAAATCTTCTTGACGATCATTATCATCCATATTCATAATTAAAAACAGCTAAGTTAGTTGTGGTTGGCCGAATAACATATTTGATTCTAAGTATGTATTATTAACTTGTAAAAGAAAGGACATAAAAGTACAATCTTTTTGGTCATCTTTGCAAACGAATTACTCGCTTAACTATCAACCCAAAGGGATAGACGGAAAACTTCCTCAAAATCAAAGATGTGGAATATTTTTAACAAAAATTTTCTTTTTCTTTTTCATCCCAAAAACAGTCTTTTTTACTCACGGCTTAATAGATGAACTTTTACGAAAACACTAAAAATATTTTCATTTTTACGCTTTTTTTTTTACATACTTAGCTTCGTCTACATATCCGGTCACCCACAATAAATTAGCTACAATTTACCATTAAATATTTAAAAAATAAGCATTTAAATAAAAGTAAGAAGAAGAAATTTATGCCTTACTACCAGAAGACGAAGGACAGTTCCAGAAATTCGGACCAGTTTAGAAAATTCTCTAAACAATTTGCTAGAATCAAATCGGCAGAGGCTAAAGTTAAATCTGATGCTCATACAGTTCCAGCATCTCAACAATATCACGGGATGAAATTCAAAGGAATATTGATGTCGACAAATGGGGCCCACTTCAGCAATAATTTCTGCTTTAGACAGCAAGAATCTTTGCTTTATTAAAGTAGTATTAAAAATTTTTGTTTTTTGTTCTATATTCATTATTGAATATGTCAATGGGGCCAGTGAGTACCCGACATCAATAATGTCATCTTTACTTTTGTAAAATTTGTTTGTTTTCTTACTTTTGTAAAAGTTGTTTGTCCGGGCTTGTTTGGACAAGCATATTATATCTCTATATATAGAGATTTTGATTTCAGTTGTAAACACGCTTTGATTAATAGAAGAAAAAATTTCTATTACTCTCTCTCTCTCTAAATATACTCTCTCTCATAATACTCTCTCTCTCTCTTTCACACACACAATTTTTGGATATCTTCTGTACATATTTTATTCCACCATTTATAAAAGAAATTTCTTTGTATCATGGGAATATTTAGTTTATCAAAAGAGGTGGAAATTTTTCATCTCCAAATTCATGGAATTTGGAATTTTACAAAAAATAAGTAAGGACATTGCCCAAAAATCAATTTCTCAGTTTGCAAACTGAGAAATTGATTTTTTTGGCAATGCCCTTTCTTATTTTTTGGGCAATGTCCTTTCTTATTTTTTGCGAACTGAGAAATTGATTTTTGGGCATTGTCCTTTCTTATTTTTTGTAAAATTCCAAATCCCATGGATTTGGAGATAGACAATTTCCATCTCTTTTGATAAACTAAATATTCCCATGATACAAAGAAATTTCTTTTATAAATGGTGGAATAAAATGGGTACAGAAGATATCCAAAAAATGTGTGTGTGAAAGAGAGAGAGAGAGTATATTTATAGAGAGAGAGAGAGAGAGAGAGAGAGAGAGAGAGAGAGTAATAGAATTTTTTTCTTCTATTAATCAAATTGTGTTTACAACTGAAATCAAAATCTCTATATATAGAGATATAATATGCTTGTCCAAACAAGCCCGGGCAAACAACTTTTACAAAAGTAAGAAAACAAACAACTTTTACAAAAGTAAAGATGACATTATTGATGTCGGGTACTCGTTGGGCCCCATCGACAATTTTAATAATGAATACAGAACAAAAAACTAAAAAACTTTAATACTACTTTAATAAAGCAAAGATTCTTGCTGTCTAAAGCATAAATTATTGCTGAAGTGGGCCCCATTTGCCGATATCAATATTTCTTTGAATTTCATCCCGTGATGTTGTTGAGATGCTGGAGCTGTATGAGCATTAGATTTAACTTTAGCCTCTGTCAATTTGATTCTAGCAAATTGTTTAGAGCATTTTCTAAACTGGTTCGAATTTTTTGAACTGTCCTTCGTCTTCTTTCCTCATTTATTTGGGTATTAAGAAGTTTAATTTTCTTTTTAATTTTCTTTTCTCGCTGTTTAAGCGTATCAAAAGTCGGTGTGAGCAGAGTCATTTAATCTTTGTTAACTGGGGCTTTCCCCTTAGAATTTCTCATTTGCTGAGATATTGACTCTATTAGAGCATCCCAGACATCTTCTGGTGTAGGCTCCTCTGGTTGAGTTTCAACTGCAAGACAATTAAAAGCATTAATTGAATCCATTGATCCCTGAGATGAAACAGCCTTCATTGATTCATCGTCTCCCTTTGATGATTGAGTAGGGAAGGTGTTAAGGAATTGGTTCTTCATGTATTCTAGAACTCGAACCATTATTTGTTCTTCTAATTCCATTGGATATTTCTTCTGGAAATAGCTTCTCATATTAGACATTGCTGATGGTTGAAAGCTTTGTTCCTTGGGACCCTTATTCTGATCACCAGTAATAACAGCTTTAATATTAACTGCTATTTTTTGGATATCTTTTGTACCCATTTTATTCCACCATTTATAAAAGAAATTTCTTTGTATCATGGGAATATTTTGTTTATAAAAAGAGATGGAAATTGTCCATCTCCAAATCCATGGGATTTGGAATTTTACAAAAAATAAGAAAGGACATTGCCCAAAAATCAATTTCTCAGTTTGCAATTTTGAAATTAGTGGACTATTTTCACACAATGGATTATATAAATTCATAATTTCTTTGGGTAATATTTTCAAGGAAGGGCCAAATTTTGACCACCATTCGTAAACCCAATTTGGAACTGGTTTATCCAGAATTTCTGGATTTATTGTAAAAAAAACCAAGAATGTTTGTTCTTGGGATTTTGATAATAAAATACCTTTGAAAAATCTTGGATATAATCCCAATAATTAAAATAAATATATTTTCCCTCAGCTATTCGTATAGCTTTTTCTCCATTTGGATTCAATCCCCATTCTCTTGGGAGCAATATCTTATTGATATGGCATTTGCTGAAATTTATAAAACTTTCAGGATTATTATTGGTAAAGTGATGTGTAATAGTTACTGATTCAGTAACTTTCAACAAGATTTCCAAGTTTGGCTTGCCTCTGTAAGCCTTGATATCCTCTTGTTTCGAGATATCTTGCTTTTTTTAACACCCATTATTATGAGCTATCTGGATATCTTCATCCTCAATATACATAATTTTCTTTGTGACAGGATTTTCAAAATATTCATGTTCCTGAGAATTCTCAGTAACTGTTATATCCTTATAAGATATTATCTTATTGGATGAAGTGGAAGCAATTTCTTCCTTTCTTGGTAGTGCAGGTAATTGCTGCACATTCCTTGCCCTATTTTGGTATACTGTTCAGTCTCCTATCAGAGGAACAGTTGGTTCTTGATGAGGTAGCATATTGCTACTCCCATATCCTCGGCCACGGCCAAAGCCACGTCCTCTTCCCCTATTAAGGGTTGTCATTCGCCCTGTAAAAATTCCCGGGTTAAGTGATCAACAAAAGAATTATTTTCTCCTTTTATATATTGAATATCAAATTCAAAGGCAGAAAGCTGAGCTTGCCAACCAGCAAAAATTTGTTTTGCCACAAGGTTTTTAACATCCTTTTCAATAATTAATTTTGCTGAACTACAATCAATTCTTAGCAAAAAAAAAAATTATTTAATAAACCATCTTGAAATTTTGAAATACATTTAATAATAGAAAGCATTTCTTTCTTAATAGTCGAATATTTCGATTGAGTGGGATTCCATTTTCCTGATGTAAATCTTACTTAAACTTCTTTTGAAGTTTCTGGATTTACTGCTTTAAGATACCTCCATATCCTATATTAGAAGCATCTGTTTCAACTATTTTGAAATATTTTGGATTGGCTAGAGATAGACAAGGTAAACATTTTACCTTAGCTTTGATTGTCCTAACCACTTGAGAATGTTCCTCTGTCCATAATTTAGGACTTTTCTTAAGTCTAGAATACAGCATAGCTGTATCTTTTGCTAAGTTTTCATAATAGTCTGAAATATAATTTAAACTTCCCAAAAATCTTTGTAATTGCTTTGTATCAGTTATGATATCAGGAAATTTTGAAGCAAATTCAATACTTCTATTTATAGGAATAATTTTTCCTTGATTGATTATATGTCCTAAAAATCTAACCTGGGTTTGGAATAATTTCATTTTAGGGGCAGATATTACTAAACCATTATATATTATCAAATTTTTAAATATTTTTAAATGTTTTATATGTTGTTCAATGGTTTTAGAAAATAATAAAACATCATCAATGTAGACAATTATAAATTCTGTATAAGGATTAAATATATCATTCATAATATTCTGAAATTCAGAAGGAGTATTTCTTAATTCGAATGGGACAACATTCCATTTAAAATGTCCAAATGAAACAGTGAATGCAGTCTTGTATCTATCAGTTTCATTAATTTGAATCTGTCAATATCTAGATTTCATATCAAATTTAGAAAATACTAAATCATCATTTAATCTATCTAATAAATCTTTTTTATTAGGAATTGGATACCATCCATTTCAACACTTTATTAAGTGGTTTATAATTGATTACTAATCTAGGAATACCTCGTTCCTTTTCAGCTGCTTTGTTTACATAGAAATTTGTACAACTCCAAGGGGATTTAGATTTACGAATTATTTTTTTTCTCTAGAAGAGAATTTATTTCGTTTTTACATAATTCTAAATACTCACGATTCATTTGAGCTGGCCTAGACTTTGTAGGTATTTGTTTTTCATCAAAATCATATATATAAGGTAAAGAAGAAACAAAATGTTTCTTTCTGTCCTAAAATGCATTAGGTAAGTCATTACATACCTCTTTATTGAATTGTTGTTCAATTAATTTGATTTGACTTTGAACATTACTCTTTTTGAGTTGTTCATTTATTTTTAAAATTCCTATGTCTTCTCTAAGAAAACATAATTGTTTTTCTTTATTTAAAAGAATATCCCTAACCTCCTTAAGCATACGAGTTTGAGAATTTGTTATAAATTCAAAGGTAATCTCTTTTCCATCTATTCTGGTAGAGAATCATGTTTGGTCAATATTATTTATTGGCATAATATTATGGAGGAACGGAGTTCCTAATATAATTTTATGGGTAAGACCCTTAACCAGAATAAAAGATGTTCGTAAGCAAACATCTTGATTACAAATATAGGCATATGGCAATTTATATTTAATTCTTAATTTATCTCCTCCTGCCTGGATCAGAGATTGGGTTGTTTTTGAGAAATATTTAGTAGGAATTATTCATTCTTGTAAACAATTTAAATCAGCACCACTATCTATTAGTGCTAATGCATTATTTAAGATAAAATCTATATTAATTACTAGAGTTATTCTAACAAACTATTTTTGTGATGTAACTTGTTTTAAAAGATTTAGATATTCAATTTTATCAGTATTACGGATAGAAGCAACATATTAGTCAGTATTACGGGTGGAAACAACATCTTGTATTTCCTTTAATTTTTTAGGAGATTTTGTTTCTAACAAGGTTATTCTTGTTGATAAAACTTCATTGTTTTGTTTAATCTGAGATATTTCAGATTTTAATAGATTTATTTCTTTTTTTTAATCAACAATCGAAACAGGTGTTTCTTTAACATTAGATTGTTGAAATCTATGCAAAATCTCACTTAATTAGTAAGGGGCTTGTATTATTAAAGGAGACTCCTTATTTTCCTTAATTAAGATTTTAATCATTTTTTTCTTTAAATCAAAATCAGTAATTGATTCTATTACTTTTAATGCCTTCTCTTGGTCGGCATTTATACCATTTAGGCCATACATATCTAATATAGATTTCCAATAACTTATTTCGTTGCATTGCCAATCCTTTTTGTCAAGGGATGATGATTCTGAAGAAGTTTCATAATTTAATTCTAAATCTTCTTCAATAGAGGATTCTTGTTCTGAATTAGAACTTATAAGCATTACTTTTTCTAATTGTGAAAGTAATTGTTCATCTTCTATCTCATTAAGGGCTTTCTTAGTCCAACATTGATTAGCATAATGACCAATCTTACCACATTTGTGGCAGCTTATATCAAGCTTTTTGCATTTCTTTTCCTTTAGTCGGCATAAATGATTTTCCCTTTTACTTGGGTTTAGCCTTATAATAATGTCTTTTATAATTCTTTTTGTAAGGATTTTCTTAATATTTTGCTTTATTTTTATAAGATTTATTATTCTTATAAAAAATTTTATGTTTTTTCTTGACTTTAGTATTCTTTGTGGGCCTAAGTGGTTTTCCTAGGTCAAAAGCAAATTGTTCACAGAATTCACCAAGTTGATGTTTTTCTGATTTTTTTTGCTTTTTTATTTTATTTTTAGCTTAATGTCATTACACAAAGCTAATCTTTCGTTTATACAACTACTAATTAGTTGTCCATATGTTAAATCAGAATAGTTTATATTTATTCCATCATTTTTTATTCTTAAGAATTGCCGAACCTTTTCAGCAAAAAGATGAGGTAGGCCATCTATAAATTTAGATTTCTAATGGGTTGAATTAGGATTGGTTAATTGATAAACCCTAGATAAGAATGTATCTTTATACCATCTAAAATAGGATAAAGAAGGACACCTATAGTTTTGGAGAAGTGTTTGCAACTTCTCACCAATTGGAGATGTAGTTCCTACAAAATGTTGTAGGATCAAAAGACACAGAGTATAAACTGCATCCTCTTCTCCGGTAGTGGTTAATTTTTTATGGTTCAGAATTTCTATTCTTTTGTATTTTTGGATTGGTGTGAACATTGTTTTTTTTAGTATTGGCAATAATATTAACAACACTCATTCGTTTTGATTTTCTCCTTTCTTAAGTCATTGACAATTAAATCACTAAAGAGTAAATTGCATTGTATGGAAAAAAAAAAAAAGTGAAAGTGAAAGTATGTTGCATATACTCCCTCCGTCCCAGCTCACTTGACACTTATTTCCATTTTGATCCGTCCCAGCTCACTTGACATTTCCCAAAATAGCCTACTTTTTATAATTTTATATTCACTCTACCTCACCACTCATTCTCTCTCTTCATTTTCGACCACTCAATTTATTCAACCAACACTACTATTTACCCCACTCATTCTCTCTCTTCATTTTCTACCACACATTTTTTTTATTTTATTCTTTTTTCTTAGTTCTTGTGCCCACCTCTTGGGTGTCAAGTGAGGTGGGACGGAGGGAGTATATGTGTTGGTCAATCGCACCATTTGCTACCTACAGACTACAGTACTTTATTTTTTTTCTTTCTGATCATGTAATATTGTTTGTTTGGGAATAGGTTGCCTCATGATATTTTCATATAAAGCATGCCCGAAAATATTAAATTAATATGTATACTTAAAAGTCTGTGTTTTTATGCCCAAAAAATTAAACTGATTAAGATCTTCAAGCATGAAAGAAAGATAGAAAAATAAAACTAAACACTTGCTTAAAACAGTTGTCTAGCTAGTTTACAATGTGAGCAACGAATGAATCCAGTTCTATACGCGTTGCTCCACCCTCCTCCATGGACTGCCGTACAGCACCACCAAGCTCAGCCGCCCTCTTCCTTATTGCCTCCCCATCTTTTGAGATTATCAATCTCCTTACAACATTTTCAATTGTTAGAGAACTCACCACCTCATCCCGATCGTCCCAATCCCTAACAAGTATACCCGATTTCAGTGCTTTAGTTATAAGAGCAGCATTTCTTGGCTGGTCTGAGTGCATGGGCCAAGCTGCTACTGGCACTCCCATTGTAACACTTTCCATACATGAATTCCACCCGCAATGACTCATAAACCCACCCGTCGAAGGGTGCCCTAAAATTTCCAATTGTGGCACCCAACCTCTCTCAACAATTCCCTTACCTTTCAATCTCTCTTCGTACCCTTTTGGCAACTCAACTCTTCTAACTTCTTCTCCATTGAAAATATCTCCTCTATCTGCATCTCTCAATACCCAAATGAACTTTACCCCACTAGCTTCCAAGCCATTTGCGATTTCTTGTATTTGTTCATTTGATAATGAAGTTGTAGTCCCAAAAGAGATATATATAACGGACTTTGTCTCCTGCTCATCTAGCCATTCCAAGCATTTGTGACGGTTGTTTGTAGTCATCTTGACCGGATTAAATGGCCCTACAGCCCATATCTTGGATTTACTCATACCTATAATTTTTTCCAATTTTCCTATTAAATCAAGGTATTCCCCTTCAATTATTTTGCAAGTATCATAAAGTATACCAGAGTGGAACTTCATAGGCAAGGTTGACATATCTCGAGATTGCAAAAACTCCATGGACTCTCTACTATAACAACCCTCGCGAGAAGGAACTTCTTTTCGTACTTCTTTATCAAAATCTACATCAGGTTTTCCCATACGTTCCCACATGGTCCAGAAAACATTAAATGCTGAACACGGAATGAACATGTAGGCCTCCGCATTTGGAACTGAGGCAACGTCCTGAACAACAGTGCCCATAAGATTATCATAAATTACAATAACCCTTTTAGCTGATTTCGAGAGAGTGGTAAGTAGTTTGATTAACGGCTGGCGAAGATGATATGATGCCTCAAAGGATGGTAAAAGATGGGTTGGGAATTTTGTTGGGGCGTTAGGGTCCGGTGGAGGAGAGGGGAAATGAGGGACTTGGGATTCATGAAAGTTGATACGGGAGGCGGAGAGAGGGTCCCAACCATGGATTCGAAGCTTGACTTGGCGGATATGTGAGGTGGTGGAAAAGAAATTGATGGGCAAGTTGTAGGAAGAGAGGAGATGAGAGAGGTGGAGAAGCTGGTTGAGATGGCCTTGAGCTGGAAAGGGCACCATAACCACAACCATTTCAGATTGTTTCTCACCATTCTGGAGATTGTCCATTGGATATGCTGATTTATGATAGCCCTTTACAAGAGTCTTGTAAGAAGTTAGTTATGTGACTTTGTCAAATATATAGTGTTAGCAATTCAGAAGATCAAATTTATTTAATTCATATCATATAAATACTATTATTCTACTCAGTGGTGGAGAAAAAATCTTAGCTACAACAGAAATTACAAATAGTTACCATTTTGCTTAATATCCGAAACAAAATCAAAACATCAAGCACTATAGGAACAATGAACAATTATGTAAGTCCAAGTAGTTAGTATGACATGTCTAAATACAAAAAAAAATACTTCCGTCCCTAAATGAATGTCGAAAAAAAGTTTCAAATTTACTCTTGAATCAAGAGCAAAATTGAAAGAAAAAAAATGGACATTTATTTTGGGAGAGAGAAAGAGTAATGACAAGCATAATACAGAGGGAGTAATGACAAGCATAGTTAAAAAAAAAAAAAAAAAAAAAAAAAAAAAAAAAAAGTCAAGCAGGGCCTAATGTACCTGCTTGGCCCTCCCTGTGTCCGCCCATGATTCTACTTTGAAAGAGAATAGTTCGTCAACCTGTCTGTCACCTTCAATTCCAAGCTCTAGCAAAAGGTAAAAAAATCTAGTCATATGAATTGCCGTCCTTCATCTTCTCTACCATGTAAGGTAATAATTAGTACATACGGAGTCACGAAATAGTTCGAAGCTTCTCTGATCGATCAATAAAAACAACAACCCATCGTTGTGGTCGAGCGTGACATTTTGTCAATATATATCCTGGTCTAGATTGTATCAGAAAATGAACATCAATCAATGAATACATTAGAGTTTTATGTAGGAATATGGGACTAATTAGATTGTTGAGACTAATTAACATCAATGCCTAATTGTATAGTGATAACTTTATCAATGACATTTTAAAGTGGACTTAGCATAACCAAGTCTCAACAACCCATCGTTGTGGATCTGCCGCTTTGCCGTTCTGTTTTAACATCAAATTAACTTTTCTATTTGTTTGAATTTGATATATCTAACTCACTTAAGCGAGGAACTACACGTGGCACTGCCTAATTGTATAGTGATAACTTCATTAATCAGGATTTACATTCTTAATTAGTCTTGCAATGGCAATATATTATCTGATGATAAAATACCTTAAGTGACAGGAAACCAGTCGTTGGAATCATTTATATGCGACTATAAAGTGTCGCATATTCTTTATATAATGATGGCTTATTATTTTACATATAAATTGAATAAAGATTGAGTCTTTTATAATATGAAAATAACTGTCGTATAAAATACCTACATAAGTTTTAGCGACAAATGTTGCAATGGTATTTGTGACAGCATTTACCACCGCAGTATAATATGCGACGGTATCCTGAGCTTATGCAATGGTTTGGCAGCCGCTAACAGCAGTTTTTCTTCTTGTTGAGTAATTTGATCATGTAGTCTAAATACTGTCAATATAGTTGACACTTTGTAGAAAATAAAAAAATGCAACAATGCATAGCATATGAAATTTTTTTTTTTTACGTAGAACATGATTTAACTAGGAAAATCCAAAGAAGAAACAACAATCCATTATTTTGATCATCTCATGTATAGCAAATTATATATGGGTAACACATGGATAGTCGTTTTTGATGTCGGTGTTCCTCAGGGCTTTGCTATATAGTGTCAACAATACAGATTTATCTAGTAATATGGGCAGCAAATGCATCCAATTCTAACCTCGAAACACCGCTCTCCTCCATTGACTGTCGTACTGCACCACCAAGCTCAGCGGCCCTCAACCTTATGTCACCCCCTTCGCTCGAAGTCATCAATCTCCTGACAACATGTTCAACCGCTAAAGACTTCACTAACTCATCTCGAGTTTCCCAATCCCTCACAAAAATACCAACTTTGAGTCCTTTTGTAACAAGGGTAGCATTTCTCGGCTGGTCCGAATGCATTGGCCAAGCCAATATTGGCACTCCCATAGTTATACTCTCCATACAAGAATTCCACCCACAATGACTCATAAATCCACCCGTGGAACGGTGCTCCAAAATCTCCGATTGGGGTACCCAATCTCTCACCACCATTCTCTTCCCTTTCAACCGATCTTCATACCCAATTGGCAACTCAATTTTCCTCATCGGTTTTCCTTCAAAAATATCACCTCTATCGGCATCTCTCAAAACCCAAATGAATTTCACCCCACTCGCTTCTAACCCATTTGCCAATTCAAGAATTTGTTCATCCCCAAGTGAAGTAGTTGTCCCAAACGAGACGTAAATCACTGAATTCATCTCTTGTTTGTCAAGCCAATCCAAGCATTCGTGACGTTTATTTGTATTCAACTTAACAGGATTAAATGGTCCCATAGCCCACACCCTGGTTTTGGTTATCCCTTCAAGAAGTTTGAGGTATTCCCCTTCAAATACCTTGCTCGTATCACATATAGTATCCGAAGAAAACTTCATAGACGGTGAACTTCGAGATATGATAAACTCCAAGGCTTCTCTGCTATAGCAACCTTCAATTGAAGGAGTTTCTTTCAATACTTCTTCATCATCAATATCCAGATTGGGCCTTCCCTTATCTTCCCATAAATGGCTAAGAAGAGTAAATGCAGAACAACCAATGAATTTATACCCCTCAGCCTTTGGAACTGACTCAAGATCTTGGACAATTGTACTCATCAAACTATCAAAAATCACCACCACCCTTTTCGCCGACTTGGACAGACTGATCAATAGTTTATGAAACGGATCACGAAGATGAGATGATGCCTCGAAAGATGGCAATAGATGGGATGGGAATTTTGTTGACGCGTTAGGATCAGGTGGAGGGGAGGGGAAATGAGGGGTTGGGAAGTCGTGAAATTGGATAAGGGAGGCGGTGAGAGGGTCCCAACCATGGATTCGGAGCTTAGCTTGGCGTGCGTGGGTGATGGTGGAGATGATATTGATGGGTAAATTGTAGGAAGAGAGAAGGCGGGAAAGGTGGAGAAGTTGATTAAGATGACCTTGGGCTGGAAAGGGCACCATTAGAACCACCGTTTCAGATACTTTTTTATCATGAAGCTTAGCCATAATGACGACTTGCTGTGTTTGTTTTGTGTATATATATAGGGCGGCACTGCACCAGACCATCCGGCCAAAGTTGCGACCGAGTGCGAATTATTTATTTATATCATTTGGACGTGTCAAATTCACACATATCATATTATTTGCAGTAATTTTTTCAACATGTTTGGTATAGATCGCCATCAGCTGTGCTTTGGTTTTACCAACAAAATGGACATTAATTATATTATCGATCCTGTCATGTATGAGTACAAACAAATATGGCATCACTGTCAAAGATAGTGATGACTAAGAGTTAAAAAATGATTTAATACCTCCTTCCGCTTCATGTTAATAATTATATTTGAACAAATATTCTTTTGAAAGTTTCAAATTTTCCTACTTTTTTCTTTGTATTTATCATAATTAAAGTTAAACATGATATATCAGGCTTGACCTAAGCGAGATAAAACGATATATGGCCACATAGATTGTGTTATGGCCACATAGATTGTGTTAGGCCCTACATTTTCAGTCAACTTATTTTCAACTTGCACATAACATCTTAGTACTAACAACTTGAGTTGTCCTACTACATCTTGATTATCTTGCAGGTTGAATTGTTGTTACGTTAAACCTATTTTTCAGGGAACGTGTCAATGGAATAGAAGACTGATGGAGAAAATTCCACTGTGTAATAAAAACCTTGCAAGTGTACAAGTCACCGAAGTAGCAACGTACAAAAGTAAGGGTCGAACCATAGAGACTCGTGTGCTTTAACAAGTTGATTTAATTAGTGTAAACGAAACAAAAGGGAGGGGTTTGATTTTGATTTTATTATTAAAACTAAGAAAGCAAAATAAATAAATTAAAGATAATAAGAGACAAGGGATTCATGGATTGGGGATCATAACAATTATCACTGTATGCTATTTAAATCATATAAAAATAATTCATTCTCATTCTTGGGTTCGTTCACAAAAATCTAGGGTTAAGATGTTAATATATTCCGCAAGGTCAATATAAACATTAGAACCCTACTAATTCTATCTTGTTTATATATTCCGCAAGGTCAATATAAACATTCAAGAATTCAATTAAAAACTTAAGAACAATGGAACCTAGATTCGTTTGATTTCCGCAAGGTCCTCAATTGAATCTATTCTTCTCAACAATGGTCAAATTATAAATCATCCACGCAAGTGCAATGATTCATACCCAAATAAATTCAAGAGGTCAAAAGTATTTTCCGCAAAGTCAACACAATAGATCTCAGGAACAAAATTAAAACCGTTGAGAAGAACAAGAACGAAAAAGAGATAGGAAGAATTAAAACCTTAGCATAAAGATCAAATTGCTACTCACCTCAATCCATGAATCAAATAAATTAGCCTTGAATGGCCATTAAAATAAATAAAGCAAAACCTTGTTCTTTAATCTTCATAAATAAATAAAACCTAAACTAAAAATATAGAGAGAAAATAAAAGAATAAAAGATCCAAAGATCCCAAGAAAATAAAAAACTAAAAAGATCAAAGAAAAATACAAAACTAGTCTAGGGTTGTTTATATAGGAGGAGGGAGGTGGAAATCCTTTTTGGAAACAAATTAGGATCAAAATCCTAGTCAAAGTAGGAAATCCTCCCTCTAAAGTGTTTCTCTATTCATACTAGGAGATTAGGGAGAGAAAATCTGGTGAAAATCTTTAGAATCCTTTCAAAATAAGGAAACTGGACTGCCTTTGTTCGCACATACTGGGCGCGTGCCCACTGAGACCGGGTGTACGCCTGTACTCAATCTGGATAATTTTGGGCGTGCGCCCAATGGCACCGGGCGTACACCTGCTCTGCCAAGCCCATTTTCCTTCCTTGGCCCATTTCTACCTTGCCTTGCCCTTGTTGGCCCCAAATTCCTAGGCCACTTCCAGCCTTGGTCATGCATGCTTGGCCCTATTCTCTTGCATTTGGCCGGCCACCCTTGCCCAGCCACAATTGCTTTGTTGTTTTTTTTTTGTAACAATTGATATTCGGTTCGTCCCGCAATTTTGCCTTCGCACTTTGACCGCTATAATGACTTCTTTTGCACTTCGCTCTTTAGGATTTTATTTTTCATTTAATCCCACGAATTTTTATAAATTAAATTCGTCCAAAAATTCCATATTTCCCATTTAGTCCCTTAATTTCCAATATTTCCACTTTGGTCCTTGAACTTCGTAATTTCCGTTTAGTCCCAAATTTTCCAAAATTACAATTTGATCCAAAAGCTTCCAAAGTACGCTCCAATCCTCCATTTTCAACATTGTTGCACTTCAACCCCTGTACTTTCAAAACACTACAAAATACATTAAATTCTCAAGGTTTCGAGCACCAAATAAGCTAGGAAATATATCTTTTGGATGGATAAAACCACATCCATCAAATACCCCCAAACTTATCTTTTGCTCGTCCTCGAGTAAAACAAAAGAAATAAACAAAAACAAAATTACCCTAACAAATAAAAACAATCAACAGAAAATATTTTTGATATGTTCTCACTACATACAAGGTTGTCGGCCAAAGAAGTCTCAGATTCTCACTTACATATGCTAAATAAATGCCAATAAGAATATGCAATTACAATCACATTAATGCATCTAACCCACAATTTTCCACCTCGGCCTGAATGATGAATGAAATATGGGAGATCATTGTCACCAAAATAAGATATTTTATAGGGTCACTAACCACATGCTCTAAATCAATGATACTAAGATGAAATTTCTGCACAAGGGACACTCATATGCATATTTAAACAAAACTGTCAACCCGGCTACTCTTTAGGGATCAAATATGGATTTATGGTTTGTAATGTATCGCGATAAACGCGGGCTAAGTTCACGGTTACAAATGAAGATAAGGACATACGAAGTCAAGCAAGTGAAACTAGAAAGTCTTCATCATACATCCTCACATTGAAATTATCACTCCGCTCCAAGCCAACCCATTGATTTAACCTCCAAACTTATAATTTTGTACACTTTCAAACTTGTACTCGATCACCTTTCTTTCTTTTTGATCGCTTTCCACTTCAACATTAGAGAGGGCAAGGCAATTTTTTTTTCTTCATTCATTTTTTTTTCTTTGCTTTTTTCCCTTTTTTTTTTTGCTTTGCACAAATAAAACACGAAGAATGTGCATTCGATACTTTTTGCTCAAGCCCCTCTTTTCATTACATAACAATTCATAACCCTTTTCTTTCTTTTCATGACCACTTTCCACTCAATCCTTTGATTTTCAAAACATCCCCCAAAAATTCCCAATTCCCAATTCATTCCCTAGTTTCACTTTCTTGAAAAGGTGAGAAAAATAGTGTATAGGTTAAAATGGTAGGATAATGAGGGTACAAAAGAAGGCGAATGGCGGTCTAAAATAACCTCCCACTTTGTGAGAGATTCCATTCTTTTTCAAGCTCAAAAGGGGTTCTAGCGGAAAGTTTTGTATAAGTGACGAGAAAGTTAAAGGCTCACAAATAGGGTTCAAAGAAAATAGCCACATATCACTTCCCGAATGGCCTAATTGATGTGTTATTGACAGTCATGCAAACATGTTCTAGGGACCCCGAGAATGCCAAAGTGATCCTATAAAGGTCTCCTAAATTGGTAACAATGATCAAGAAAAATGATGGAAGTGAATGGTGGTGCAATTGTGTTTTACATGTATTAATGCAATTCTAATTAACATATTCAAATTGGCACAAACTAACAAAACTCAATCAAAAACTCTCTCAAATCATCACGGACGTTGGCCAACTTCCAAACATATAATGAGAACAAAATTTTTAAATTTTTCTATTTTTTTGGAGGGTGACACTATATACACTCCCCTATAAACCCACAAACTCGGAGAGATATCTACCCCCAAACTCAAAACATGCTATGTCCTCATAGCAAAGAGAACAAAAACATGTCTCGGGTTCAAAGGACGATATGACACAACAAAGCAAATAAATAAAGCAATAAAACATACCTACTTGGGTTGCCTCCCAATTAGCGCCTTTGGTTAAGGTCGTTAGCCCGACCATTGCCCCTACTTACTTGGGGTTGAGATTGGCCTCAATGGATTTGGCCTTTGCTTTTCGGCCCTTTGACCACTTTTGATTTTCTCGGGCACAAACGCCCACTTCCTTCCATGCGTAGGTCCCTTTCTTAATTAATTCAGGTGGAGCCCACGAAACTTTGGGTGCTTTATGCTTCACCCTTTTTCTTTTCTTTTTGTTGGGGCTCTTGCCCCCAAACATAGTTTGTTCCTTCATCTGCGGAACATCTTTCTCAACAAGATCAAAGAGGTTATCTTGAACAAAAATATTAGCAAAAATAGTCTCAGATAAATCAAGCAAATAACTCTCCTCTCTAACTTTAAGTTTTGAATGCCCTTGTGGTAGATGTGATGGAATCGACTCTTTATGGGAGTCGTGTGGGGAGTGATACGACCCGTTACTCCTAGAGTATTGGTCGGCTTTAATGTTACTAGCCAAGGGGCACACGTCCGCATTATCCCCACTTTTCTCACATCCATTCACATCATATTTGACAATTGGAAAATCGGTTATGGCTCCTACAAAACCATCTGTGGGGGAGGGTTTCTTATCATTTTTAAGCATACAAAATTTACATTCCTCCCCCATACCTCTCAAGGACACAACCCCTTGACACACATCAATGGTGGCCTTAGTTTCAAACATAAATGGCCTCCCAAGAAGAATGGGAGTTTTCAGTTGTTCCTCACTTGATCCCTCCATACACATCACATAAAAGTCAATAGGGATAATGATTTTATCGATTTTAACCAACACCCCTTCAATAACCCCTAAAGGTCTTTTGATTGAGAGATCTGCCAATTGCAAGTCTCTCATGGGTGGTTTCAACTCACATACCCCCAAACTTCTAAAAACATGAAAGGGCATCACATTAACACTTGCCCCAAGATCCAACAAACCTTTAAAATTTTGACCCCCTAAAGAAATTGGGATAGTGAAACACCCGGGGTCTTTTTGGACATGTTTAGTCTTTTCAAACTCCACACCTCTCTGGGGTGTGGTTCTTTCAACATTGGGAGGAGGAGTTTCTAAATTTAATGCAGAAAATACATCTTGAACCTCCCCAATCTCATCCTCTACCTCACTAACATTATCAATATTATCACATTCAAAATTATCAAGGGAAGAAAGAAATACCTCCTCAATCTCATCACTTTCATCCCAAATAGTCACTATAGACTTGGCTTGCTCTGGTGGGTTTTGAAAATTTTCTTGTCTTTGGCCTTGTACCGCTTCCACCAACTGTCCAATTTGGGTCTGTAATTCTCGCATGGCAAAATTTCATGATTTCTGAAGGCTTGTTGTTGTTCCATCTTGTATTGTTGTTGCTCCATCTTTAACTGCATCATGGGCTCCTCCCAAGGCTCTCTGTTCCTCTCAAAGGGCCCCTGAGGTGGTTGTTGGGGATGGAGAGTTTTATTCTACTGTTGATTTCCTCCCCAAGAAAAATTAGGGTGCTTTCCCCACCCCGGATTGTATGTCTGTGAAAATGGGTTGTTTTGCGGGACACTCTGCATATATGCTTGCATTGCCTGTACCTGTTCATGATTATATAAATGGGGACTAGTGGTGGGGCAAACTTCATAAGAGTGAGTGTTAGAACCACAAGTTACACAATTATCATGCACTACATTACCAACAGATGACACATTGGATGCAGAATTGAAATTACTACTCATGGCCAACTTATCAAATTTTTGATTAAGAAGCGCAATTTGTTTTGAAATCTCATCACTCAACCCTATTCCATTCACACTATTTGTTTTACCCCTTGACCCCTTTTGTTGAGAATTAGATGCTAATCTCTCAAATAGATTTTGGGTCTCATCCGCAGTTTTGGCTCCTAAAGAGCCTCCGGCTGCGTTATCCACCATAGCCTGATCGGCTTGTGTCAACCCCCCATAGAAAGTTTGATGCAATAAAGGCAAAGGAAAATTATGGTGGGGACATTGCACCAAAAGCATCTTAAATCTGTCCCATGCTTCATGAAATGCCTCAAAAGAGTCCTGTGTGAACCCTATAATTTTTTGTCTAAAAGTGGCTAACGTAGCATGTGGGAAGTATTTTCTCAAAAATATATCATGTAATTCATCCCAAGTATTAATGCCCCTAGGTGGGAGCAACATGAGCCACTATTTAGCATTATCCCTCAAAGCAAAGGGAAAACATTTTAGTCTTAAGTGCTCATCGGTTACACCGTCTCTCAATGGAAAACTAGACACAATCATCATATATTCCCTCAAGAAATTCAAAGAATCTTTAGAGGCGAGGCCATGAAACTGAGGAATCATGTTAAACAGATGGCCTTTTACCTCATAACTTTTTGTTGCATCAGTCAACACAATGCATGACACAGATGTGTCCACCCGTGGCCTAGAGAAGGCATCCATGGTGGGTGCTTGCAAAGCCATATCAATTTCAAATTCTTCTCCCTCGGTGGAAGAAGTTTCTAATTCACTCAAAGTTACCTCTGTCTCGGTGACAGAAATTTCAGAATCAGTCTCGCTCACTTGAGTAGAGGGAATGCCTCTCTCAACTTTGTCTATATCGTCGTTCAAAGGAACCAAATTAGGATCCAATGACCGGCGACCAAACATGCACCGATTAAATAAACTTGTTAAAAATCACAACAAGTCCCCGGCAACGGCGCCAAAAACTTGATGGAGAAAATTCCACTGTGTAATAAAAACCTTGCAAGTGTACAAGTCACCGAAGTAGCAACGTACAAAAGTAAGGGTCGAACCACAGAGACTCGTGTGCTTTAACAAGTTGATTTAATTAGTGTAAACGAAACAAAAGGGAGGGGTTTGATTTTGATTTTATTATTAAAACTAAGAAAGCAAAATAAATAAATTAAAGATAATAAGAGACAAGGGATTCATGGATTGGGGATCATAACAATTATCACTGTATGCTATTTAAATCATATAAAAATAATTCATTCTCATTCTTGGGTTCGTTCACAAAAATCTAGGGTTAAGATGTTAATATATTCCGCAAGGTCAATATAAACATTAGAACCCTACTAATTCTATCTTGTTTATATATTCCGGAAGGTCAATATAAACATTCAAGAATTCAATTAAAAACTTAAGAACAATGGAACCTAGATTCGTTTGATTTCCGCAAGGTCCTCAATTGAATCTATTCTTCTCAACAATGGTCAAATTATAAATCATCCACGCAAGTGCAATGATTCATACCCAAATAAATTCAAGAGGTCAAAAGTATTTTCCGCAAAGTCAACACAATAGATCTCAAGAACAAAATTAAAACCGTTGAGAAGAACAAGAACGAAAAAGAGATAGGAAGAATTAAAACCTTAGCATAAAGATCAAATTGCTACTCACCTCAATCCATGAATCAAATAAATTAGCCTTGAATGGCCATTAAAATAAATAAAGCAAAACCTTGTTCTTTAATCTTCATAAATAAATAAAACCTAAACTAAAAATATAGAGAGAAAATAAAAGAATAAAAGATCCAAAGATTCCAAGAAAATAAAAAACTAAAAAGATCAAAGAAAGATACAAAACTAGTCTAGGGTTGTTTATATAGGAGGAGGGAGGTGGAAATCCTTTTTGGAAACAAATTAGGATCAAAATCCTAGTCAAAGTAGGAAATCCTCCCTCTAAAGTGTTTCTCTATTCATACTAGGAGATTAGGGAGAGAAAATCTGGTGAAAATCTTTAGAATCCTTTCAAAATAAGGAAACTGGACTGCCTTTGTTCGCACCTACCGGGCGCGCGCCCACTGAGACCGGGTGTACGCCTGTACTCAATCTGGATACTTCCGGGCGTGCGCCCAATGGCACCGGGCGTACACCTGCTCTGCCCAAGCCCATTTTCCTTCCTTGGCCCATTTCTACCTTGCCTTGCCCTTGTTGGCCCCAAATTCCTAGGCCACTTCCAGCCTTGGTCATGCATGCTTGGCCCTATTCTCTTGCATTTGGCCGGCCACCCTTGCCCAGCCACAATTGCCTTTGTTGTTTTGTAACAATTGATATTCGGTTCGTCCCGCAATTTTGCCTTCGCACTTTGACCGCTATAATGACTTCTTTTGCACTTCGCTCTTTAGGATTTTATTTTTCATTTAATCCCACGAATTTTTATAAATTAAATTCGTCCAAAAATTCCATATTTCCCATTTAGTCCCTTAATTTCCAATATTTCCACTTTGGTCCTTGAACTTCGTAATTTCCGTTTAGTCCCAAATTTTCCAAAATTACAATTTGATCCAAAAGCTTCCAAAGTACGCTCCAATCCTCCATTTTCGACATTGTTGCACTTCAACCCCTGTACTTTCAAAACACTACAAAATACATTAAATTCTCAAGGTTTCGAGCACCAAATAAGCTAGGAAATATATCTTTTGGATGGATAAAACCACATCCATCAAAGACTAATTCAATGAAGTTTCTTCATTAAAGACTTCAGCAACGGATCATTATCTCCTCAATCAACAAAATGGCGAGAATATCTCAACAAGATCAACCTGTCTTCCGTGATTCTAGGCTCGTTATTTTCCATTATATTTTAGCCGTTATTTGAGGTATAAAAAGGGATAAACACATGTATTTTACACACACATTTTTCACTAGCTTAAGCTCCCTTGTATACGCTCTTAGCTCTGTACTCAAACTTGATTTTTAATATACCTTTTGGTCAAGGCAGGTTCCTAAACCTCCCGGGGTTTTATGCCGGCGAACAAGTTGTTCAAGGGCTTTCCCTAGTCAACAAATTCCTTGTGTTCATTTCTATTCAATCCGATAATCATTGTACCCTGATTCTTATCTCTTTAGTCATTTTTCTTGTCATCGATAGTACTTGTTAAAATTTGACCAAAACAATTTGGCGTCGTCTGTGGGAAACTTTGATTATTTGCATAGAAATGACTAATCCGTCGTCCGGCAGTCAAGGTGAGTGGAGTCGGCCGCTTCCTATTTCCGGCACCCAAGGCAATCCATCTTTGAATTCGGAAGCTGTCAATTTGGAGCTAATGTCCAACATGGCCGATATGTTGAAGAAAGTGAATGATCGGTTGGATGCTCAGGAGCACACGAACACCATGATATTCAATGCCATTGATGCCATGCGTAAAGGGAAGCAAGCTGAAACTCAAGTATCTACTCCATTTTCACCTTTGTATCCTAGATCTTTGTTTGGTGCAGGTACAGGACCAAGCCATTTTGGAGATATCCCTATGTCCAATACCTTGCCGGCAGAAAGCACAATCGTGACATCCATTCCAATCACGCAACCAAGATTCAGCCTTGCAGCTAGCCAACCTGTGGTGTCATCTTGCTATACCTATGCTACACCTTCAATGGGGCAAATAGGGAGTTTCTTTAATGCTTTTGATACTTCTGCATCTCAGTTTAATAATACTCCTCTTTTCGCAGAGAATCAACTTGATAAGGAAATGCAGACCATAAAAGAGTTGCTTCGAAGTGTACCTGGAGTCAACTTGCCGTATCACCAAGTTTCTCCAACTTGCTATAACGAATCTCGTTTTGTTCCAGCAATAGCTAATGTGGAGATCACAAAGAAGTTTTCAGTCCCTCATATGAAGAAGTATGATGGGAGCACCGATCCGGCAGAGCATGTGTTGTTGTATCAGGAATCGATGGATATTATAAGTATCCCCCCTATTTTTAAAGAAGCATGTTTTTGCAGGGGTTTTGGCTCAACTTTGTCAGGACCAGCCTTAAAGTGGCTAACAGGACTTCCTCTAAATTCTATTTCTTCTTATGCTCAACTTGTCAATATGTTTACTAATCAATTTTCGTGCAACAGGGCATTTGACAAGTTGACTAGTGACCTTTATAGAATTGTGCAACAGCCTAACGAAAGTCTTAAAGAATATTTGCACAGGTTTAACAAGGAGGCAGTGACTATACCCAACTTGGATATGTCCACAGCTACGGAAGCATTCTGTATAGGCTTGAAGAAGAGCTCTCTATTTTATAATGAGTTGGTGATGACTCCTGCGAAACAACTTGAAGAAATCAGAACCAGAGCCTTGTGTTTCATCAGATTGGAGGATGACAGCCTGGCAATGGGGAAGTTAACCGGGAGGACCCCTACTCCTCTATTTGAGCCCTCAGACAGAAAATCAGATTCCCATCATTATAAGTCTAACAGGGGCAAACCCTTTGTTAAATCTGAATCTTCTAAAGTTCATTTTGTAGATGATGATCAAGATGAGGATGATAATGACTATCCTAAAATTTCTGATTACTGCTTTTCTGTGGACATTGCAGGAGTCCTTTGCGCCATGGAAAATCTTGGAGACAAAACGAGATGGCCTAAGAAGAGTGACAAGTCCGCAACTTGGAAAGACAAGTCCAAGTGGTGCGCATTTCATGAGGATTTTGGGCATACCACTGAGAATTGTTTTGCCTTGAGGAAGGAGATTGCTCATCTATTATCCAAGGGTCTTCTTAAGGATTTGTTGGGTAAGAAGAGGGTCAGAAGCGAGTCCAAAGAACCTGATTCAGGGGAGCAGTCCAGACCCGAAAAAGTTGGACCTCCCCCAGCCACCAAGGTAGTAATTGTTATTTCAGGTGGATCCCATATTTGTGGCACAACTTACTCTGCAGCCAAGCATCATGCCAAGAGTTCTAAGGAGGATCAGTCAGAACTGCCCTCAAGGTGTCGCGACTTCACCGATGGTCAAGTTATCTCCTTTGAAGATGAGGATAAAGACAACACGTTGGACCCCCACCATGATGGTCTGGTCGTTCAGGTGCAGATTGCTAATTGTGTGGTCAAGAGAATTCTGATTGATGGCGGCAGCATTAGTTAATATAATCTTCACTCATGCTCTTGAAGATATGGGCATTCCTTTGTCTGAAGTTGTGAAGAATTCGTCTGTACTGGTAGGGTTCAGTGGCGAAATAAAGCAAACAGTCGGAGAAATCAAGTTGCCTACCTATTTGGAGGGTATGAATTCTATGGAAAGGTTCTATGTGATTGAATGCTCTTCCTCGTACAATGTCATTTTGGGATGACCTTGGATCCACAACATGAAGGCCGTGCCGTCAACTTATCACTAGTGCGTCAAATTTCCAACACCTTGGGGTGTAGCCAAGTTGAAGGGAAACCAGCAGGTTTCTAAAGAATGCTACAAGGTTAATATGAAGGCAAGTTCGGTTCCTCGTCAAGCATAGCAATTAAAGAAAAAGGCCCAGGATGTTCTTGAAGCAGTGGAGCATGAGACCAAAAATATTTCTGTTGATGAGTCGAATCCTGAGGCCCAAGTGCAAGTTGGTATAGATCTTCCATCCGAAATTGAGGAGGAGCTGATTGAGTTCTTGAAAAGTCAGAAATGTTGTTTTGCGTGGAAGCATGAGGACATGACAGGAATAAGCAAGGACATCATTACTCACAAGTTTAACATTGATCCAACCATCCGTCCTGTCCACCAGAAAAGAAGAAAGTTTGCCCAGGAGCGAAACCAGATTATAAAGGATGAAGTTGAAAGGCTTTTGAAGTCCAAGATGATCAGGGAAGTTCAATATCCAAGGTGGTTAGCTAATGTTGTGGTAGTAGAGAAGAAGAACGGCAAGTGGCGAGTATGCGTGGACTTCACAGACTTGAACAAGGCTTGCCCGAAAGATCCATTCCCTCTTCCTCATATTGATTCTCTAGTTGATGAGACAGCTGGTCACGATATCTTGACATTCATGGATGCGTCCTCGGGATATCAGCAAATTCAAATGGAGCCTTCAGACCAAGAGGATATGGCATTCATGACTCCGGAAGGTATATATTGTTATATTTCTATGCCATTTGGTCTTAAAAATGCAGGGGCAACTTATCAGAGGCTGGTGAACAAGATGTTTAAGGATCAACTTGGCAAGACAATGGAAGTCTACATAGATGATATGGTAGTAAAGTCTAAGCATATTGAAGATCACGTGGAACATCTTGCAGAGGCGTTCAACATCTTGAAAGCTTTCAACATGAAACTTAATCCAGCAAAGTGCAATTTTGGTGTTAAAGCAGGAAAGTTCTTGGGCTTTATGGTGACTAAAAGAGGAATTGAAGCCAGTCCCGAACAGATCAAAGCTATTCTCAACTTGGAATCTCCCAAGAATATCAAAGATGTCCAAAGGTTAACAGGTAGAGTAGCTGCCCTAAATAGATTTATATCTAAATCATCTGATAAGTGCAGGTTATTCTACGAAGTGTTAAGAAAGAATAAACTCTTCCAATGGACTGACCAACATGAGGCAGCTTTTAAACAACTTAAAGAATACTTAATGATGTCACCCCTACTTGCCAAACCAGAACGTGGTGAGCACCTTTATTTATATCTAGCTGTATCCGAGAATGCAGTTAGTGCAGTGTTGGTGAAAGAGATCCAAGGTGAACAGCATCCCGTTTATTATATAAGTAAGTCTTTACTAGATGCTGAAACGAGGTACTCTCATCTTGAAAAGTTAATTTTAGCCTTAACTACTGCCGCTACAAAACTGCGTCATTATTTTGAAACACATTCTATAACTGTTAGAACTAACTATCCTATGAGAAATGTGTTAAGAACTCCAGAAATGTCAGGCAGATTGGCCAAGTGGTCGGTCAAGTTGAGCACGTATGACATTTCATATGAGCCAAGAACAGCTATCAAGTCTCAGGCTCTAGCCGATTTTGTAGCAGACTTCAGTCCAAGTTTGCAGCCCGAGGTGGAACTGGAAGTACAACAGCTTGAAGGTAAAACAATTCCTAGATTTTGGACACTGTATACAGATGGAGCTTCAAATTCCAAAGGAACTGGCTTGGGAATAGTTCTAAAATCCCCTCAAGGTGATATCATACCTCAAGCTGTATCATGTGAATTCAATGCAACAAATAATGAATCTGAGTATGAAGCTTTAATCATGGGTTTAACTACTGCTTTAAGTTTAAATATTACTCATATAAATGTATATGTTGATTCTCAATTGCTCGCTAACCATTTCAATGGCAGTTATATGGCGAAGCAGTCCAAGATGACTCTATATCTCCAACATGTTAAAGCTTTGGCTTCAAAATTCGTGTTATTTTCTTTGGAACAGGTCCCTAGAGAAGAGAATACAGAAGCAGATGCATTGGCCAACTTGGGTTCAACTTGCAAGTCTATGTTGCATACTAATATTCCCATTATTTATGTTAAGTACCCGGCAATAGACCAAGTTGAGGAAACTCAAGAAGTTACTCAATCTAATGGGGCACAAGATACAAGTTCATCTTGGACCCAACCTATAATTGAGTTCCTTCAACTTGGAACTATTCCACCTGATATTAAGAATGCTAGATCTTTTAAGATGCGTACTTCCACCTTTGTTTTAATAGATAATGTGCTATTTAAGAGATCTTTTGCAGGGCACTATTTAAGATGTATCGATAATGAGCAAGTTGAACTGGTGCTAAAAGAAATCCATGAAGGAATATGTGGAAACCATTCTGGTGGGAAAGCATTGGCATCAAAGGCCCTCAAGACTGGTTATTACTGGCCAACAATGCGTCAAGATGCCATGAATTATGTGCAAAAGTGTGATGCCTGCCAGAGACACAGTAACATCTTGCATCAACCTGCAGAGCCTCTATACTCTATCGTCTCATCTTGGCCTTTCATGCAATGGGGCATGGATATTGTGGGCAAGTTGCCTAAGGCTCCTGGAGGCAAAGTGTTCATGTTGGCATTGACTGATTATTTCTCAAAATGGATTGAGGCAGAGGCCTATGTGCAAGTAAGAGACAAGGAGGTAATTTCATTTTTAAAGAAAAATATAATTAGCAGGTTTGGTGTACCATCAGAGATCATATGTGATAATGGATCCCAATTCATAAGTAAGAAGACTAGAGAATTATGTGCTCGATGGGGCATCAAGTTGATCATGTCCACACCTGTCCACCCTCAAGCCAATGGTCAAGCTGAATCAAGCAACAAGTTGATTGTCAACAACTTGAAGAAGCGCCTAGATCAAAAGAAAGGAAAGTGGGCTGAAGAGTTACCACTTGTACTTTGGGCAGACAGGACCACTACAAAAGGGGCCACAGGTAGAACTCCATATTCCTTGGTATTTGGAGCGAAAGCTGTAATCCCGGTCGAGGTGACAATCCCAACAGCAAGGTATGGTTTATTAACTCAAGATGAAAATAATCTCTTGTTAACCCAAGATTTAGATACAATTAATGAGATCAGGGATTTAGCCAAGATAAGGATGGCAGCCTATCAACAACGGATTGCTAGATCTTACAACAAGAATGTCAGAATAAGAAGATTCCAGGTTGGTGATTTAGTTTTGAGAAAAGTATTTCAAAATACAAGAGAACTGAATGCAGGTAAATTAGCTCCCAAGTGGGAGGGACCATATCTTATCAATGCTGAAGCTGGCAAAGGGGCATATTGGATGTCAACCCCAAGTGGAGATAGGGTCCCTAGGAGTTGGAATGCCATTCATTTGAAGCTTTATTTTATGTAAGTCAAGTTGTTAACAACAAGACTTCTCAGGTATGATTTAATTTGTGCCAAGTTCATTCGTGTATTCCAATTTTGAATTTTATTATTAGAAATCCTTACTAACTTATGCATCGGAGGGGTGTTAGCTACGCTAACACCCAATCCTAACATGAATTTGTTTTGCAAGGTATGCAACTTGAGCAAGCGGAGTAGGCTCAACATGTTAACACGCCAGTACGGCTCCAACATGTTGAGACCTAAATTGGAGCAGGTCAAACATGTTAACACGCCAGTACGGCTCCGACATGTTTAAACCTGAGAAAGAAAAGTTCAACATATTAACACGCCAGTACGGCTCCAACATGTTGAAACTTTAGCTGGAGAGGGATGGAACATGTTGACACGCCAGGACGGCTGATACTTGTTCTGTCTCTTCAAACGGTTTACCTCTGATCAAAGGTACATTTTACTTATGGTTAAAAGATTTACATCTTTTCTAAAGAATTGAGGTTTTGACACCTTCGCCCGTGCGCACGATTTCACACTTATTCAAGTTGTGACTATTGGTTGTAACATTGACATGTTACCTACTGTTTATAACATCAACATGTTATCTAATGAACAAGCAAGTATTTCTGAAAAACCTAAAATACTTCTATGAACTTTGAAATGTTCCCAAAAGATTTTGCAACTGAAGGACAAGTTGGATAAGCCAACCAATTCCTTAAAACCTACGAAAGCTTGGAGTACTAGACCAACCTAGTACCCCCAAATAAATTGTTTAGACTCTTATGAGCCATTACATAACCAAATAAACAGAAAAAGAAATTGTTTTTGTCCTTCCATCCAAACTACTTAAAACATTTTTCAAACATTTTGGCCAGCTGCCGCTGGTGTTGCATTCGTTACCTTCTCTTGATCCTTTTCTTCAACTTGAGTCACCATTGCGGTACTCAAGATTTTATCAGCATCATCAACCAGTTGGTTAATAGCTTCAAGGGCCGGTGAATTCACCTCCTCCCCATCCACTGGTTCTCCAATGTGATCTTCTAAAGTTCTCTTCTCCTCCTCCAAATCCCAACTTGGAGCGAGCCCATTTTTGAACTCCTCCATAAGTTGAATTCTAGCCTCCAACACTGCATTGGTAGCGTTAAACTTGAAATCCTCTTTTGCTGTTTCAAGTTCCTTTAAATGGGCTTCATTCTCCTTCACCTTCTCAGCACGAACAACTTTCACCTCCTCTCTTAAAGTCTCAATAACTTTCTTCAGTCTCTCCACTTCCCCAGCACTTTTGTTGGCTAATTTCTTTAATTCCTCGGCTTCGTGGCTACATTTTGCCGCTTTGATCTTCAAAATATTAACTTGATCCATAATAGGGCTCATAATCTCCGAAACTTGTGTAAAAGAAATATTACTACTTTTCAAAATCTTTGGTATAAGGTTGAAAAATTTTTGTTTTACCTTGCCAACGAAATCTGTCATCACACCGCCAAACTTCTCTCTTGCCTTTTCCACATTCAAAGCATCGCTCACGTCCGTGGCCTCAGCCTCAACCAGTTTTCTTTTCTTTGTTTCCTCCTTCTTCTGGGATGCATTTACTTCAGAGCTGGATACCACAGATTGAGGAGTTGGGGGCTTGCTATCTCTCTTTGCAGTTCTCTTTGCTTTGGCTTCAGCAAGTAGGTCTGCAGCACTCACGTTGGTCTTGGAGCGTGTAGCTGCAATAAGGACATAGAAAATTAGGACAACTGGAAGATTAGAACGACTTGTGAATAAGCAGAGATTTTGAGGTATCAAACCTGTAGACATTTTGAGTGAGCTTGGGGGTAGACTTTCTTCAGGATCAACTTCTACCTCACCTTCAACCCCTTCAACAGAGAACTCAACTGGGAATGCCTTAAAAACCCTATCAGATGCACCCAATTGGAAAAGCTTGTTTATGTTCTCTCCCATTTCTTCTTGCTCCGGAAATAGCGCTGACAACTTAGCAACTACTACAAAAGAAATTCAAGTGGTTAGCTATCAGAATGTTAAGAAACATTAGTAGAATAAGGAAAATTATTTGCACTACCTTGGGACCTCCACTTGGAAATTACACCCTCCTCTTGACCAAGGATATCTCTCCTTGCAAAGAAAAATTTATTCCTCCATCCTCTATCAGCAGGGTCATTGTTAGAGATCAAGATAGGCTCACCGCTCTAAACCCTAAAGCCATACCTTCCAGGGCCGAAACCTCTTAAATCCATAGTGTAGGCCAACTCTTCTAAACCAACGGTCAGATCGGGTTTCTCTCATAATCTAACTAGGGTTTGCAAGTACCTCCAACCTTGAGGCATTAGTTGGGCGTAGTTAAGTTTGGTGCAAGAGAAGAATTTGTTGATCAAGTTGGGGAAGGGAAATTTTAAGCCTATGATAAAAGGATATTCCGGAAAGCACACCCATTCAGGGGAATAGCATTCAGAGGTTAAGTCGGGATGAGTAAAGAAAACAGTTTTGGGTGGGAATGAATGATTTTTCTTAATAATTTCCAAATCAGCCTCAGAAATCAAACATTTTTCATTATCGGGTTCTTCAACAAATTTTAGGTTATGAAACCCTCAGGCAGACCTTCGTCGCTCTCGATAATGGCAATTTTCTTTCGACCCATTTTTTTCAAACTTGAAACAACAAATTACAGATAGAAAATTAAGTTGGGGACGAAAGACTCACCGGAAATTTCTACTTGATTTTTCCCTTCGACCTTCTTCCTTGATTATTCCTCTAGAAACCTCCGTGAAAGCTACTTTTTTGATTTTGTGAAAGGGAGAGTTAGGGAAGGATTGTATTTATTAAGAAAGAGAAGTTGCAAACGGTTTTAACTCTTAAAACCATCATGACTTTTGCCTTGAAAATATTGAAAACGTCCCATCATACCCTTTTTCATTTAAAACCGCCGTGCACCTTTTTACCATTTTTGGCAAACTTTTTAAATTTTTTGTCTCTTTATATTCTTTATTTTAAGATTCAAAAAGTTTGGGGGCAATTGTTAGGCCCTACATTTTCAGTCAACTTATTTTCAACTTGCACATAACATCTTGGTACTAACAACTTGAGTTGTCCTACTACATCTTGATTATCTTGCAGGTTGAATTGTTGTTACGTTAAACCTATTTTTCAGGGAACGTGTCAATGGAATAGAAGACTAATTCAATGACGTTTCTTCATTAAAGACTTCAGCAACAGATCATTATCTCCTCAATCAACAAAATGGCGAGAATATCTCAACAAGATCAACCTGTCTTCCGTGATTCTAGGCTCGTTATTTTCCATTATATTTTAGCCGTTATTTGAGGTATAAAAAGGGATAAACACCTATATTTTACACACACATTTTTCACTAGCTTAAGCTCCCTTGTATACGCTCTTAGCTCTGTACTCAAACTTGATTTTTAATATACCTTTTGGTCAAGGCAGGTTCCTAAACCTCCCGGGGTTTTATGCCGGTGAACAAGTTGTTCAAGGGCTTTCCGTAGTCAACAAATTTCTTGTGTTCATTTCTATTCAATCCGATAATCACTGTACCCTGATTCTTATCTCTTTAGTCATTTTTCTTGTCATTGATAGTACTTGTTGAAATTTGACCAAAACAGATTGCATCGCACGACCTGAAGTGCGTCGTGGACAACTATCTCCTCTCTATCGCCCTCTGACCATGGCGATTACAAAGCTTAATCAATCTATTGAATCAGTTACAACTTACAGTAGACGTTCAACAATTTAACTGACTTTTAACAAACTAACAACTTGTAACTGAAATTCAAATACAATAGTACACTTAAGTCCTTAGACTTTTTAACAATTACACATGCTACCCCTAAAGATCAGTAGCTATCTCTTCTTTTGTTCATTCAACTCCCTTTGAGTTTCTTGTGATGCATGAATTTGGAATGTCATCCATACAATGATAGCCTTACACATGAACTGATTTCTACTCAGTACTAGTTTTCAAATACTTTTGCAGTGTGGTGTATTTTTTGTCATTAGCGAAATTTTCTACTGATGTGTTCAATAAAGGAATCCATTTCCATGCGAGTAGCACCACCATTTGTCACAGATTTCCTCACAGAACTACCCAATTCTTCAGTCCTCTTTCTTATCTCCTCACCTTCGTTTGTAGACATCAATCGCCTAACAACTTTTTCAACCATTAACGATGCAACCAGCTCATCTCTACGTGCCCAATCCCTTGCAACGATCCCAATTTTCAGTAACTTTGTCATCATCAAAGCGTTCCATGGCTGGTCAGAATGCATTGGCCATGTAGCAATGGGCACTCCCATAGTAATGCTCTCCATACTTGAATTCCATCCACAATGACTCATAAAACCACCCGTTGATGGATGCCCTAAAATCTCCAATTGTGGTGCCCAATCTCTCACTACCATTCCTCTCCCTTCAACTCTCTCTTCAAAACCTTTTGGCAATTCAATTCTTCTTGCTTCGCCAGTGAATACATCTCCTTTATCTGCATCCCTCACTACCCAAATGAACTTTTGCTCGCTTTCTTCTAACCCAATAGCAATTTCTTGGATTTGTTCATCCGTAAATGAGGTTGTCGTGCCAAACGAAACATAAATCACAGAGTTTTTTTCTTGTTTGTCAAGCCACTTAAGGCACTCGTGGCACTGATCTCCATGTTTGTCATTGGATGTTCCAACTGGATTGAAAGGCCCGATCGCCCATTGATTTACACCACCTGAAACTTCTTTTCGTGCAAATAAATCTAAATATTTGTCTTCAACCACTTTGCATGTGTCCAAAAGATTACCAGAGTTGGACTTCTGACATATAAGTTGAGCTTCAACAAATGCCAAAAACTCAGGAGTGAAACAATCATTGAAAGAAGGAAGATCTCCAAGTAAATTGTCATCATCAACTTTAAAAGGTCTGCCTGCACCCTCCCAGAAGAAATAGAAAACAGAAAAAGCTGAGGTGCTGTGGAAAGTATAGGCCTCAGCATTAGGAATCGAAACAAAGTCTTGAATGACCGAAATCATCAGAGAATCATGAATAATAACAATTCTCTTAGCTGTTGTTGAGAGAGATGATATTAGCCAGCTCACAGGCTCATGAAGGTACAGTGTAGCTGTCTCGAAACAAGGCTGAAGATGAGCGGGAAACTTAACCAATGCATTAGGGTTAGGAGGAGGCGAGGAAAAAGAAGGGATAGGAAATTCATGGAAATGTATATTAGGGTCCATGCAAGGGTCCCAACCATGGACACGAAGCTTGGCTTGGCGGTTGTGAGTGGTGGTGCCGACTATGTGAATAGGTATATTGTAGGTGGAGATGAGGCGGGAGAGGTGAAGAAGCTGGTTGAGATGGCCTTGTGCCGGAAAGGGTACCATTACAACAACAATATCATGTTTGTTTTGGCCATTGTTTTCCATTGTGAAGCTTTCGAGGAAATCTAGCTAATAGTTTTTGGGTTTTTGATATAAGTTACAACATCCTATTTGGTAGCCTTTATATATGGAAGAGCTAGGGTGATAATATCTATGCAACATAGTAGTTCCCTAACGATCCCTTTCAGTGATATGTGGTTTATTCTATGCAGGCTGCCTTGTAATAAGAACATTCTGATGATAAGGAGTTAAATACAGCATATATACTCCTATGTCATATTATGATAAGGAGTTAAATACAGCATATATACTCCTATGTCATATTATATTATAAGTATCGTAGTTGACTTGTCAAAATTTTGATCAATGTGCTCTATGTGTTTGTACATTACTTGTAAACTCGTAAAAAATGCACTCAAATTATTTCTTTATTTAGAAATACGACTTTTATTTTGTGACACACGAAAAAAGAAAACGTGACATTTATTATATGACAGGTACTTCCATATATAAAGGTCCTATATGATTCTGTCCGGCCATGACCTAGTTTTCATGTTCATATTTGTCGAAAAGCGGATGAAAATTTAGAAAGAGAGTACGATATCAGCACTGAATACACTTCAAAATCTTGTTTTTTTTTTTTTGGAATGTCTTCATTGTCTTAGCTATATCGATTTAGTTTCTTTCATTCTAACAATCTTCAAGCAATGTTTTCATACATTAAAATAATAACGCAGCTATCTCAACACCACTCGACAGTTCAGTTCATATAGTAACAATCATTCATTGTGGGTAGCCAAAAAACAGGCCAAATTTTTGTAACACTCTTTTGATGTTTAATAAATAATCTTTGAACAGAAACAGAATTGATTTTAGGACATTAACAACGTTATAAAGATGTTAAAAAGATTTGAAATTTATTAATTACTTGATGTCTGTTAATATAAGCACGATATCCTATTGTGGGTGCTCTCTCTATCACCTTAAGGTTTTAGATGAGTTGGTTAATTAACATGGTATCAGATCTCATGGTTTGGCAAGGTTTAGGGTTCAAATATTCCCGATTGCATTTATCCTAAAAAAATTATAAAGGGTACGTATTGTCCCAATTGCACCCCTATAACTCCACGTATGCACGTGAGGGGGAGTGTTAATATATAAGCATGATATACATTATGGGTGCCCTCTCTATTACCTTAAGGTTTTAGAGGAGTTGGTTATTTAAGATGGTATCAGAGCAGGTCCATTACACGTGCAGGTCCAATGGCCCACGATGTTACTACGTGCCACCCGATTAATAAAAACATTGTAAGCCTTTGGCAAAGCCCGGCTGCAAGTGAGAGGGCGTGTTAGAGATATTATCCCACATTGGGAATTGACAAACCTTGCCTATGACATATAAAGATCCTGAGTCACTCCCCTTAACACCAATTGGTTTTAAGGTGAAACCTCAGACTTTAAGATGGTATCAGAGAAGGTTCGTTACATGTGCAGGCCCAACGGTCCAGGATGTTGCTCCGCACCACCCGATTAACAAGTCCACGTTTTATGCCTTTGGCAAAGCCCAGCGTGAGGGAGCGTGTTAGAGATATTATCCCACATCGAGATCTGACAAACCTTGCTTATAATATATAAAGATCATCTGCCACTCCCATTAGAATCAATTGATTTTAAGGAGCAACCTCAGACTTTAAGAATGTCAACATTGAGTTGGTGTGCAAACTGACCAGCAACAACACAGGTGATGATGCCAAAAACGCCAGATCAACCCAAATCCAGCGGTAAGGTTGTATCCTTAATGTTTAAATAACCTGAAAAAGATAAAAAAAAAAAAAACACGTAAACTAAGCCGGGATTTCACTGGGGAAGGCCCTCCGGCGTGAGAATAATTATTTGTATAGTAAAGAGCAAATCAGTTGACAATAGTTTAGAGTCAAAGATGCGTTCACCTGAATTATGTGAATTATGGCTTGTATAGGATATAGAGTCCTGCCTTGTATAGCAAGTTAGGTGATATAAGGAGTCAAATCCTACTCGGATCCTAATACCTCAAAGTCCTTATTGTAGTAGGATTAGAAGAGCCTTCTGTTCGTAAGCATAGGAGGCTTGCTCCTCGACATAGAATGTTGGTCAACATACGTGTATGCCGAGCAAGGAGGTGACCAAGGGTAGGGAAACCCATTCCCTTTGTCATAATAGGAGACTGATAGGCGTTTTGTCATCATTTGAATATGTCGTGGTCGACATATTGGTGTGTCTTGATCAGCATCTTCGTATACCTTGGTCGGCATATGTCAATATTTCTGACTTAGCTATAAAATTGCTCTACTATGTCCAGGTCGACATAGTGGAAAATGACGAGGAGAATACACAGCATAGGTAGGGAAACCTATTCCCTATGTAGTCTTTGGGACTTATATAAATTTTACTTTGGGCTTTATCTATTGGGTATTGCCTGGTTTATGGCCCATGGTCGTACTCGGTTTATAACGCTCAATGGCCCCGACTTCGTAGCTCGGCTTTACCAAGGAGGAAGTTAAGTGTTGGGATGTGGAGTCAAAACCACGGATAAAGGAATCAAGAAGAAAATCGCGGAGGAGTGACTGTCGAGCTGGGCGACCGCCCAAGGTGGTGATGGGCGACCGCCCAGTAGTACAGAAGTTTGGGCTCGGGGAATTTCCATCATGGGCGACCGCCCATAGGGTGGTGGGCGACCGCCCACGTGACGGGGAAGTTTTTTCTGCAGCTGATTGGTTTCCTATTTGGACAAGATCTCCTCCTACATTGGTGATTCCTTTTGATAGTAGTATTTGGATAGAAAGAAGATTACTTTCTTGAGTAGGAATCCTTTTATTACTAGGATTTGATTTATTGTTCCCTATAAATACATGTGATAGCCTAGAAACAAATTGTAACATCTGAAAATATTAGAGAGAATATTTTGGCTTGGTAGCGCCCCCGGACGTAGTTGTTGTTGCAACGAACCGGGTTAACAATTCTTGTGTGTTCCTTTGTGTGTGATTTACTTTTCGTGTGTGTTTCTCTTATTATTACTCCAAGCTTGGGCCGTTCCGCTGCGTGAATTCACAACAACTGGTATCAGAGCCTTTTGGTTTTGTCGAATCATTGGTTGGCTGGTCTTTTGCTATGGATTTTTTGGGAGCTTTGGAGGATGGTAATAAGGTGTTGATCGAAAAGTTTGATGGGACGGATTTCAATTTTTGGAAGACACAAATCGAGGATGTTCTGTGGAACAAGGATTTGTATCTACCATTAAAAGAAAAGCCGGCGGACATAGAGGAAGCAAAATTCGAAATCTTGGATCGGAAAGCGTTAGGGCTTGTTAGGCAAACGTTGACCAAGGATGTGGCGAAGAATGTTTTGGAGGCGAAGACTACCATGGAGATGTTAGAGATGTTGGCGAGCATGTACGAGACACCATCGGCGGCGAATAAAGCTCATCTAATGAGGAAGCTGTTGAACATAAGTATGGTGGAGGGCATGTCGGCAACAAAGCATATAAGTGAATTCAAATCTACTGCGACCCAACTGTCTTCCGTGGCTGTTACTCTTGATGACGAGGTACTAGCGTTGATATTACTTTCTTCTTTGCCGGAAAGTTGGGATACGACTGCGATAGCAGTTAACGTTTCAACAGGAAAAGTGAAGTTGAAGTTTTCGGATGTCGTTGATGTGATTCTTGGCGAAGAAATTCGTAGGAAGAGCAAGGGTGGGACATCGGGGCTAGCACTAAATGTCGGTGAAAAGAGTAAGGGTGGCAAGAAGGTGATTACTTGCTATGATTGTGGGGAGAAGGGGCACTTTAGGAGAAGTTGTCCGAAGCGGTCAGGCAAAGCGAAGGAATTGAATGTTGCTGAGGAGATAGCGGATGCATTAATCTTGGGTGGGAGCAAGGTTCAATGTATTCGTGGGTTTTGGATTCGCTCGACGCTTTCATTCATGCACCAAAGTGCGTAAAGAATGGAGCAAGACGTTCCGGTGATTTTGGGGTTGTTCGTTTGGGAAACAATAATCCTGTCAAGGTCATTGGAAAGGGGGTTGTTCGGGTCAAAGCAACGGATGGGACTGTTTTGCGGCTACGTGATGTGCGACATATTCCGGATTTGAAGAGGAACTTAATTTCCATAAGGCAACTTGATAAGGAGGGTTGTGTGGTGACCTTCGGTTGTGGGACATGGAAGGTAAACCGCGGAGCTAGCTTGGTGGCTCGTGGCGGCATGGAAAATATGTTGTATACCACATGCAACATGAGTCGTTGGGGGAAACGAAGGCACATCCCAATGATGAATGGTGGTGGCCGAGATCGCCATGGTGGGAGAAATTTCACTAAACGGTATGTTGGTAGAAAATTGGGTAATGAAGTCGGCCGATGCGGAGCCAATTTGGTCAACATGGGAGCGGGATCTAGAACGGTGATGCGATGGGTTGCAAAGAACACACAAAGGTTCCAAGCTTGTGATTGTGTGGGGCACGTGGATTCGCGCTGTTCAGGATCGATAGTTAGCAAGCAAGTGAGCGGGGATGTGCAGGGAGGATCATTCGGAATGAAGACTCGGAGCATGGTAGAACCGACAGTTATGTTGAAGCGTAGCTCAGCTTCAACTCACTTGGATAACTAGACAAGAGGCCGGGCGCTACCAACGCAATAGCTGGCCACTGAAATTTGTTTCAAGAAGAGGTATCATGGATGGTTTGTCTCCAGGTGGGAGATTGTTGGGATGTGGAGTCAAAACCACGGATAAAGGAATCAAGAAGAAAATCGCGGAGGAGTGACTGTCGAGCTGGGCGACCGCCCAAGGTGGTGATGGGCGACCGCCCAGTAGTACAGAAGTTTGGGCTCGGGGAATTTCCATCATGGGCGACCGCCCATAGGGTGGTGGGCGACCGCCCACGTGCCGGGGAAGTTTTTTCTGCAGCTGATTGGTTTCCTATTTGGACAAGATCTCCTCCTACATTGGTGATTCCTTTTGATAGTAGTATTTGGATAGAAAGAAGATTACTTTCTTGAGTAGGAATCCTTTTATTACTAGGATTTGATTTATTGTTCCCTATAAATACATGTGATAGCCTAGAAACAAATTGTAACATCTGAAAATATTAGAGAGAATATTTTGGCTTGGTAGCGCCCCCGGACGTAGTTGTTGTTGCAACGAACCGGGTTAACAATTCTTGTGTGTTCCTTTGTGTGTGATTTACTTTTCGTGTGTGTTGCTCTTATTATTACTCCAAGCTTGGGCCGTTCCGCTGCGTGAATTCACAACATTTAGCCCATCCTTGGTTTTACGAATACGTAAGGACTTTCTCAAATTGCAAGGTTGTAACCATTTATCTGTCGGTTATTACACGTTGGTAAATGCGCCCATTATTGACGAGACATCCTCCTTGGGAACACACCAAAACAATTATTGAGGGGGTGAAATTATGCCTCGAACCTCTTTGATTGACCCATACCCATTCAGATCTGGGTATAAAAATAGAAATCCCCTTCATTTTTACTCTTTTATCACTGTAGCAACTTGAGAGATACCCATAAGGTTGAAATTTGTTGCTGAGTTCTTGATTCTATTGCTTGATTTCACGAATCTACGCTTGAATTTTTCATGTTTCTCATCATCAAACCTTCGAATCAGGTACAATCTCTTCTTGAATGTCCTTCTTCTCTCGTATTTCTGGGTTTCGTACTTGGTGGTTCTTGAAACCGCCATTGTTGAAGTTTTTTGAAATTTTTCTTGAGTTTTTGTGATTTCTCCGTTAATAGTCATGGCCAGAACTTGGAGAAGTAACCCCAATGCCCTATACTGCTACCACACCCAAAACCTTATGATTTACAAAAGGATTGATGGGCCATGGATGATGGTAAATCTGAATGAAAATGAAGAGATCTTGACAAGGTACCAAGCTCTTGGAACCGACGTCCGTTATCCTAGTCGGTTTAGGATTGATCGACTTATCATAGACTCCCCAAATGTCATGATGTTCCACGGTTGGACATAAATCCTCGATCATATCAACCTGTACTACTTGAAGTCCAATCACCTGGAATGTCTATTGTTGGGTAAGAATCCCTTCTCAACATTAGTGAATAAGACGGGGAGGGAGGGATCCTTCCTCGTCCTCGTCATTTACACTGCCTTTGGCAAAACTGAACCCTTTGTTTCTTCTGCAAATATGTCTGGGAGAGGAAGTGATGCTACTCGTCTTTCAACTGGTCCCTCTTCATCTGGGAGGATCGTGGATGCCTTTACCGAGGGAGCCCAAGTTGGTGGTCGGTCTCGAGGCCTTGGTAGGTCCCAAAGGGGTATCTAGTACTCCTATGCTTAGGTTAGCCAGATCCGGGAACCCATTATCCAGGAGTTGCACGATAAGTTTGGTGTGTTGAGGGACGAGTACCGTTTAAACTATGTGCCCGGTGCCCCTGTCCGTGATAAAGCCTCCATGCAGGATTTCATGTATAGCTTGAACCACGTAAACTTCTTTTACAAAGAGTTCCAACTAGGACTCCGTCTTTCCCTCGACCCATTCATTTGTGAATTCCTAGAGGATACGCAGGCCATTCCTGCCATGATAGGGGCTAACGCCGTGAGGTTCTTGACAGGCTTCATAGTGCCGTAGTCTTGGGTTTAAGCCTTGCCAGTCGGCCTTCCATAGTTTTTTCTTAGTGAACAATAAGGAGGACACTCGTGTTCTAGTGGTGAGGAGTGATCCCAACCGCCCAAAAATGATATACTCGGTGTCTAGCAAGGTGTTGGGCTGGAACAACCACATCATTAGGGTCTAAGCAGGCAAGGATAGGAATTTACAGCACCCTCTAGGTTTCCCGGCGTGCCTGACCAAGTTTGGAAGTCGGAGTGGAGTGGATGTCTTATTGAAAGGTTAGAACAATTTGCCCAGGTGGGGACTCTGTGTTGGTCAAGTTTGGAGACTGACCAAAGATACTATATTCAGGCCGACATCATGTATGGGCCTTTGGACGGGCTAATGCCCCCCCCTCCCCGTCATTAGGGGGAATAGGTATCCTGACTGTAGTGTGCACCCCAGTCTCGTCTTCCATTCTGATTGCGACATATGCAAGCTATATGACGACCGGTGTTTAACCGTGAATGATGTGCCCGACTGTAAATTTCTTCCTTCCCGATTTTTTGTACTTATGCGTTTATCTGATTTTTATTACTTTGATAGTCATCATCTTACGATTTTCTTCCTCGTCTTTACATATTTAACCGAGGAGTAGATTAAGCAGATGGAGGACGAGGTGCTTGACCCCTAGGCCTTAATGAAGCTGAAAAGGAGGACCTCTCACACTACTAGAAACAGGGGTTTTACCGACGGATTTTTACCGACGGACGTAGTCCGTCAGTAATACCGACGGAAAAAACACATTTACCGACAGAAATTAATTTCCATTTACCGGGAATTTTTTTTTTTAAATTTTCGTTTTGTCCGTCGGTAATGGATTAAATTCCGCCGGTATTACCGACGGAATATGTCCGTCGGTAATACCGACGGTCACTGTCCGTCGATAACAAATGACTATATATAATGAAAATTTCCCCATTTTTATTATGCCTTCCTCAGTTCGCAAATTAAAAACGAACGCCCTAGGTCTGAACACGCCGTCGCCGCCGAGCCAGAAATTCGTCGTTCGCCGTTGTCGTCTCCCTCGCCGATAAGAACTCTTTCTCTCTCTCAATCCCTTTCTCTCTCTCACTCGATTTATCTCTCTCACTCGATTTCTCTCTCTCTCTCTCGCAGTCGCACACACATAGCCAAACAAACAGCCGTTCGCCGTCGCCGTCTCCCTCGCCGGTAAGCTCTCTTTCTCTCTTTCAATCCCTTTCTCTCTCTCACTCGATTTCACTCTCTCTCTCTCTCTCAGTCCTTCAATGTTTCACTTTTATAAGAAACCCGTGAGTCCACATTAACTTTATTAATCAAGATTACATTATTTTTTTCATTTTTTTATTAATCAAGATTACATTTTTATTGGTTCTTGAACAGATTAATTTTAGGGTATCCGCTGATTTTTTATCATACCCATATGATTTTTTTTTATGTTTTTTATTTGTTCAATTGCATTTTTTAATCGTATGATAGAGTAAATTATGTATTTATAGCTGTGATTGTCATTGATGAAACTTTTTAATTTTATTTTACTTTTGTCTTAAAATGATGTCCATGATAATGAATAAGAAGATACTCATTTTTGTCTGGCCATTAGCATTGGAGTAAGAATTTTTTTATTGTGTAGTTGGTACTCATCTCTAAATTAATATTTAGAGTAATTTTTTAATTTTCTAAATTGTAGAGCTTCTTTCACTTAAGGACTTTATATGCAGAGTATTGCTTTATTTTGTTATTGTGTAGTAGGAGTTTAAGAAAATTAAATCTTTTTTAAAAGAAAAACAAAGTACCCGTCCCAAAACAAATGTTATTTTTTTAAACATTTTTTATTTACTTAAACATAATAGCAAGATTTTCGGGATTCCAACACTCGATTTCTCTCTCTCACTTTCTCTCTCTCTCATTTGTCACAACCATTCGCCGCCGTTGCGGCCGATTCTTTCCTAATTTCTGGTAAGGATCTCTCCTTTCTATTTCTCAAAGACCATCACAAGATTTCTCAAAGGACTTCAGATAGCATATTAATTTAGGCTCAGTTTTATGTTTGATTGTAATATAGATAATAGAATATGTGCTTATTGTTATGAGCTATTTGGTCTTTTTGTCTCCTCTGTGCAAACTGTAACCATTGTTTATCCGGATAAGAATTTGTGATTATTTTTATAAATGTTTATATGCTTCATGTCCATCTTTGTTCTTAATTTAATCTATAACTTGGTATGTGTAAGTTGTTTTTTCATGGCTGCCATGTTTATGTATCTGGGTATATGTAGAATTAAGAAGTTGGGGCTAATTTGGTGAAAATGTTGTTTTGAATTAGAATTATTCGGTTATGTATAATCTACCGCACACTACCTCACTAGTTCTAGATCCCATTTTGGGGCGATTGACGGCATCGCGGACGGTGATGTATCTCGCCTACGTTTGAGCGCCTGATATCTATCCTGGCACCCTAGATGCACCTTAGGTCGGATCACACTTTTTGATCAAGCAGTCAACTGTTTTCTCTTCACTAGTGTTATACTGTTACCTTGTTTTTACTTGTGACCGTATACCACCAGTGAAGAGTAAAACAGGCATTGTCAAGAACATGTCTGTGATGTTTGAGATCCTTAGAGAGGAGGACAGTGAAACTGAAAAAACTCTTATTAAACAGAAAATCCTTTGCTCAAACAGTCGAGAACTTGTTTGCTCTGCCTTTCTTGGTCTAAGCTGAGATAGGGTTTTGATAGTTGTGGATGATAACGACTCTCATCTTGTTTATAAAATTAATGTTACGACGTGACGTTGTGACGGTAATGATTGTAAAATTATATATTTTACAACAAAGAATTAATATTTAAAATTATTCACAATATTAATAATTTAAAAAATATGATAGATGTGTGTGTTAATTCATTATTGTAAAATTATGCATTTTATGGTAATGATTAAAAATTAATGTTACGACGTGACGTTGTGACGGTTGAAACACAAAAGCTTAGAAACCCGTTTAAGAATCTTTAACTTATTATGTTGAGGTCAACATGTAGTCATCGATTTTTAAATTGTCCGTGTGGACAGTCTTGAAATGCATGATTATATGATTTGTAAATATCATTATTGTCTATTAAAATTGCTTGAATAGTCGATAGTTGAGATATTTCGGTTGCATTAATCCTATTGTTCTCTGAGTGTATACTAGACATGGTTGATTATACACTGTCGATTCTAATCGATTGTGTTTGATTGATCTAGTCTACGTCGTGCACTTGGAGACCATGTGGTTATGCTGCCGAAATTTCTTGATTTTCGATTATAAAGCAAGTAGACAAAGTGATATTTGCAATTCATACGTGTATTTCGGGATGAGATAGAAGCCGACCCCAATTCTAAACCTAATGGACATGAATTGTCCTTTCACCCTAGAGAATGATATACTTTACAACAAAGAATTAAATATTAATATTTAAAATTATTCACATCCACCTAAACCGACTACATTTTCTTGCAATTTGAGCCCTTTCTTCCTCTTAAAGTCTGAAGAAGTCTGAAGCCATGACGATTTGCAAGTTTGATGGTAAAATCGGTAGTGATTATGAATTTTGGGTAGGGTTAGAGTATGAAAGTTGGGGTAGAAATTGCTTGGAGAGAGACGCTGGGAAAGAGAAGCCGGTGTGAATTAGGGTTAGGGTTTGATATCAATAAACCTAAATGAAGTGTCTTGTTGCTTTTAAGTTTGTAATATTATATCTGTCTCATGATTTTCAATTTTACTTGGTTACTCTTACATGCTATGTAATATTACATCTATCTCATGATTTGGACAATAAATGCTTCCTACTATTTAAATGCAAACATAGTGTTATTGGCTGCAAACATCTTACTCCATAATTTGCTTGGACATGTAGTCATTATTTTGAATGCTTCCTACTATTTAAATTTTGTTCTACTTGATAATATTTTCTGTCTACATATATAATATACTAGTTTAGATATGTCGGGTCGAGGTGGCAATCGTTCAAAGAGAGGGAAGGTTGCGGGTTTTGTCCATCGTCTTGTTTCACCAAGGACGGGAGGGAGGGGCTCTACTTCTGGTTCTGGACGTAGTGATAATGATTTGAGCAGTCCAGGTAATGATAGCTCTAGTGTTCCTGTTAGTGAACCATCCGGGCGGGTTAATTTGGACGCAATTATTAATGAGGAAGGAAAAATGGAAATATCTATCTCTCCCAGTGGCCAGTAAGTATTATTTAATTGTAAATGTCATATATGTAATGTTTACATTTTATTATTGTCTTTTTATTTTTATATATATTGATATATTGTTTTTCATGAAATATCTTAATAGGTTTATACATGGTGGTTGTCAAGATCCTGCTAGATGGTTTGGGGATTTATTCAGTGGGTATAATTTTGAGGAATTTTATCCCACCCCAAAGTCAATATCAAAAGATGTGTACGCTATCTGGTATTGCCAGTTTCGGGTAAAATTACTTAATTCTCTTTCCTTTGTAAAGTTTGTAGACTAGTCCCCTGTTTATTTAACTACTTTTACTATTTTTGTAGCACATATATTCATGCCCTGGGTTTACCGACGTTCAAATCGAGGCGGCTTTCAAGCAATTGGTTGCTAAGCGGTACGCTGGGAAAGTGTATGACATGAAAAAAAAGTGGCTAAAGGATGGTTTGCCTCCAGCTAATTTCTCGAATAGTGTGTGGGAGCAGTGGGAAGCCTATTGGAATAGTGAAAAATTTCAAAAAAAATCAGAAATTGCAAAGAAGAATAGGAACTCACAAGAGGGGCGGGGGAGTGTGCACACTGGAGGATCGATTAACTTCAGCGAGACTTGGTCCCGAATGGTAAACTTACTTAATTTATTATCCGTTTGTAAATTAAGCAATACTCTATTTGATTCATATATTGTTATTATGTTGGAACTTTGTGTATGGCTTCTTTAAGACTTAACAGAAAAACTGACGAGAAAAGTAACGAAGATTGAAAGCATAAAAGAAATCAAGTCGAGTCTTGTATTTGATACAATCTCCGTAAGAGTTATTTGTCCCGCACAGGTGCTTACGGTTGAATGACAAAACTCTCGTAAGATAAAACGACTTTTTATTAGTTATAAGGAGCACTCCAATATAACTAATCTACGAACAACACAATGTTTTGAAACTTTGGACTTGAACGGATTGAATGCAACAATATGCAATTATTTGAGTATGATAATCTATCTTACTGGAGGGTAGGAAGGGTAGAAATACAGTATATGTTAATTGAAATTCGGAGGGAAAGGTATAAATAGAGAGTCAAGGGGTTTGTGTCTTTTCCCACGAAGAGACACAACTTTCTGTTTGAAATAGTGCCTGTTCAGGATCTGCTCGGCCGAGTCAAGGAACTCGCACGGCCGAGCACCAGGCTGCACGGCCGAGTCAATAGACTCGCACGGCCGTGTTGATCAAACTGCTCGGCCGAGCATACTTGTGCCTCGCCCGAGCAAGCTAGTCCAGAGACTATTGGCCTATTTCTGTGCTCTGCTCGGCCGAGTCAAGGACTCTGCTCGGCCGAGCACATCAAACAAAACTAAACACCCTTTAATTAACTCTCGTTAAGTTACAAAAGACCATTGTCATTAATTCTCATTCACCCTAAATGGTTTTGAGACATTAAATGAGTTTAATAATCTACAACAAATGTAGAATACATTTTGTAACTAGTTCCGTTAACACATAACGAACTTCCGTTAGAAATCTAGGTCAACGTTAAGTCAAACTTAACTTTCCGTTACCCATTTCCAACAATCCCCCACATGAATGACAATTAATGCATGAATGCAATTTCGTCCAAAGTTCAGGCGAACTATTATTACATCGGAATAGATAGCTTGTGGCCTTGAATCTTCCCTAGTGAAATATTATCGGATATACTAGCCATTTGGTAGCGAGTCGCTTTGAACCAAATGATCGTCGAATGTATACCAAGACAATAATACTCACATAATAATAGCTCTAACAATTGTTGTTCTCACGTTTTTGTCCATTTTGGCCCTGGACCGTATCTCATTCATAAGCGTTCATTTAGAGGCGGCCTTATTACCTCTCACTTATATAGGTGATTCATTCTATAAGGAGTATCATGCACTACTCCACCCGTAGGTATAGAAATCATTAAAAGTTTTCTCAACTTATCCTTACCACTGCTGCATGTGCTTGTACTTGGATGTTCTGGGAATGAGTATTCAACATCTCCAGGTTAATAAACCGAGTTGTTGTTTCCAAGTAACTCTACTAGAACTTATAACTTGGTTGTCTCATTGAACCAAGGGCCCGGGATCTCCATTTCTCAAGGTTGAGTGTCCGCTATAAGTTCTTTTGTTGTGGGTTTTAAACCCATTCCCATAATAGATTATACAGTTGATCTCGATTTATACCTTTGGTAAACGGATCCGCTAAGTTATCACATGACTTTACATAATCAATAGTGATAACGCCATTCTTGATCAACTGTCTAATGGTATTGTGTCTACGACGAATATGTCTAGACTTACCATTATACATACTACTCTGTGCCCTTCCTATTGCTGATTGACTATCACAATGTATCATAACAAAGAGTACGTGTTTATTCCAACAAGGAATATCCTCCAGGAAGTTCTTAAGCCATTCTGCTTCTTCCCCAGCTTTATCCAAAGCTATAAACTCAGATTCCATCGTGGATCTGGCTATACACGTTTGTTTGGAGGATTTCCATGACACTGCTCCTCCACCTATTGTGAATACATATCCACTTGTGGATTTAGAGTCTTTCGTGTCCGATATCCAATTGGCATCACAGTATCCTTCTAATACTACTGGATATTTATTGTAAAGTATCACATGGTTTAATGTATACTTTAAATATCTTAGTACTCTCATTAGTGCTTTCCAATGATCAGTACTAGGATTGCTTGTGAACCTACTTAGTTTGCTTACTGAATATGCAATGTCTGGACGAGTACAATTCATTAAGTACATCAAACTGCCAAATATTCTTGCATATTCCAGTTGAGAAACTGGTACCCCTTTGTTCTTGACTAAATGTAGAGCCAAGTCTAAAGGTGTTTTAGCCGGAGGGTCATCAAAGACATTGAATCTCCGAAGAACATTCTCTAGGTAATGGGATTGTGAAAGAACTAATCCTTCAGATGTTCTAGAGATCTTTATCCCTAATATTACATCAGCTAATCCCATGTCTTTCATGTCAAAGTTCTTCTTTAACATGCCTTTGGTATTCATGATCAAATCATGATTACTTCCCATCATGAGCATGTCGTCTACATAAAGACAAACGATAACGAATGATTCAGATGTTCCTTTAATGTAGACACACTTGTCACATTCATTGATCTTGAATTCATTCGATAACATGGTTCTATCAAACTTCTCATGCCATTGTTTAGGTGCTTGTTTTAGTCCATACAAGGACTTTACAAGTTTACACACCTTTCTTTCTTTACCAGGAACCACGAACCCTTCGGGTTGTTCCATGTAAATTTCTTCATCAAGTTCTCCATTTAGGAAAGCAGTCTTCACATCCATTTGGTGTATCTCAAGATTATGCACTGCTGCAATAGCTATGAGAACACGAATGGATGTGATCCTTGTGACAGGGGAGTATGTATCAAAGAAATCATATCCCTCTTTCTGTCTAAAACCTTTAACAACTAGCCTAACTTTGTACTTATCGACGGATCCATCCGTCTTATACTTCCTTTTAAGGATCCATTTGCAACCCAATGGTTTGCAACCTGGAGGGAGATCAACTAATTCCCAAGTATTGTTGAGCATTATGGATTCTATTTCACTGTTAATGGCCTCTTTCCAGAATGAACTATCTGGACCGGATAAAGCTTCTTTAACAGTTGATGGTTCGTTTTCTAACATGTAAGATAGAAAATCAGGACCAAAAGTCTTTTCCACTCTTGCCCTTTTGCTACGTCTCGGTTCTTCATCTTCTATTTGAGAAGGACCGGTTGTAGACTCATGTGTTCTCTTATTAGAACCTACATCTTTCCTGTCCTTAACCGGAAAAATGTTTTCAAAGAATACCGCATTCCTTAATTCTATAGTAGTTCCTACATGCATATCAGGAATTTCCGATTTGTGCACTATGAAACGGTAGGCACTACTATTATTGGCATATCCAATAAAGATACAGTCAATGGTCTTTGGACCAATCTTGACTTGTTTAGGCTTAGATACTTCAAACTTGGCCAAACACCCCCACACTTTAAGGTATTTAAAACATGGCCTACGATTATGCCATAATTCATAGGGCGTTTTATCAATACCTTTCTTGGGTATTTTATTAAGAACATAATTAGAAGTGAGTATTGCTTCCCCCCACAAGTTGTCGGGTAAGCCTGAACTGATCAAAAGCGCGTTCATCATCTCTTTGAGAGTACAGTTTTTGCGTTCAGCAACTCCATTAGATTGAGGGGTATATGGAGCCATTGTTTGATGAATTATGCCGGATTCCCAACATAATCCTTCAAACGGTGCTTCATATTCTCCACCTCTATCGCTTCTAGTTTTCTTAATTTTTAAGTTAAGTTGATTCTCAACTTCTTTCTTATAAGTCTCAAAAGCCCCTAAGGCTTCATCCTTACTTCTTAAGAGATAGACATAGCAATACTTAGTGCAATCATCTATAAAGGTAATGAAGTACTTTTTACCTCCTCGAGTTTGCACTAGTTTTAAATCACATATGTCGGTGTGAATTAACTCGAGAGGAGTTGTGTCTCTTTGTATGGCATTAAATGGCGACTTTGTCATTTTTGCCTCAACACAAACTTCGCACCTATTAGTCGAGTCGGATTTAGTCATTTGGATTAAATCTTGTCTCGCTAATTTCTTAATGGTGTCGAGGTTTACATGTCCTAATCTATCATGCCATAAATTAGAACTTTCCGACAAGTAAACATAAGGAACACAACTTTTATTCATCGCACCTTGGCGGATCACAGTCATTACATTCATTTTAAAAAGGCCCTCCTCAAGGTAACCCTTTCCAAGAAACAAACCATTCTTGGTTAGTAAAAATTTGTCGGATTCGAATACTAGTCTAAAACCGGCCTTACTAAGCAAAGCGCCGGACACCAATTTTTTACGGATGTCTGGAACATGCAGCACATCCAACAATGTTACTTCTTTTCCGGAAGTCATCTTCAAAATCACGTTTCCAATGCCTTGAACATCGGAGGTCGCAGAATTTCCCATGTAAAGCTTTCTTCCGGAGATGGGAGTATAGGAGGAGAAACTTTCCTTGTTACCACAAATATGGCGGGTAGCACCGGTATCTATCCACCACGCTTTAGGGTTCTCCTCCAAATTTGCAACGTTGGCTTCAAAGACAACCGCTGCAAAGTCTAGGTCCATGTGGTCAACATTGTTCGCCTCTTTCTTCGGGAGACGACAATCCATTAACAACTGGCCCGGTTTGCCACAATTATAGCAAGACCCCTTGAACTTCTTAGAGGTCTTCTTCTTCCCTTTCTTAGCATTCCCGGCAGTTTCGGAATGCTTTCTCTTTGTGCCACTCGTGCTAGCCTCGGCAAGATTGACCTTAGCCTCCATCTTGCCCTTAGCAACCTTGGCCTCATTGATTCTATTGTTCCCTTCAATTTGAAGACGAACAACAATGTCTTCCAAGGACATCTCTTTGCGTTTATGCTTGAGATAGTTCTTGAAATCTTTCCATGAAGGAGGCAATTTTTCAATGATAGAAGCCACCTTAAATGGATCATTCATGATCATCCCCTCGGCATCAAGCCCATGTAGAATGATTTGGAATTCATCTACTTGAGTTGTTACCGATTTGGAATCGACCATCCTAAAGTCAAGATACTTACCGACGATAAATTTCTTTGACCCGGCATCCTCGATCTTGTACTTCCTTTCCAAGGTGTCCCACAACGCCTTGGCTAACTCGACCGTACTATACACATTGTATAGTGCATCGTCAAGTCCATTCAAGATATAGTTTTTACAAAGAAAATTACCGTGAGCCCAAGCCTCCTTTGCCATTTGCCTTTGGGGGTCCGGATCACCTTTTTCTACCGCCGGAGGATCTTCCTTTAAGAAGCGGTGCAAGCTTAAGGTGGTCAAGTAGAAGAGCATCTTCTGTTGCCATCTCTTGAAATCCACACCAGTGAATTTCGCGGGTTTCTCACCATGACCGAGGTGATGAGTTGTAGGAGCGGGAGCAACATGGTTGAATGTAGTATCACCTTGTGAAGGAGGCGTCACATTCCCTTGACTAGATGAAGTGGTGTCTTTCTCGTTTGCCATCTTGATGATCTTGAAGAAGGGCGAATAACTCTTACGATTGTTGGAACTTTGTGTATGGCTTCTTTAAGACTTAACAGAAAAACTGACGAGAAAAGTAACGAAGATTGAAAGCATAAAAGAAATCAAGTCGATTCTTGTATTTGATACAATCTCCGTAAGAGTTTTTTGTCCCGCACAGGTGCTTACGGTTGAATGACAAAACTCTCGTAAGATAAAACGACTTTTTATTAGTTATAAGGAGCACTCCAATATAACTAATCTACGAACAACACAATGTTTTGAAACTTTGGACTTGAACGGATTGAATGCAACAATATGCAATGATTTGAGTATGATAATCTATCTTACTAGAGGGTAGGAAGGGTAGAAATACAGTATATGTTAATTGAAATTCGGAGGGAAAGGTATAAATAGAGAGTCAAGGGGTTTGTGTCTTTTCCCACGACGAGACACAACTTTCTGTTTGAAATAGTGCCTGTTCAGGATCTGCTCGGCCGAGTCAAGGAACTCACACGGCCGAGCACCAGGCTGCACGGCCGAGTCAATAGACTCGCACGGCCGTGTTGATCAAACTGCTCGGCCGAGCATACTTGTGCCTCGCCCGAGCAAGCTAGTCCAGAGACTATTGGCCTATTTCTGTGCTCTGCTCGGCCGAGTCAAGGACTCTGCTCGGCCGAGCACATCAAACAAAACTAAACACCCTTTAATTAACTCTCGTTAAGTTACAAAAGACCATTGTCATTAATTCTCATTCACCCTAAATGGTTTTGAGACATGTAGAATACATTTTGTAACTAGTTCCGTTAACACATAACGAACTTCCGTTAGAAATCTAGGTCAACGTTAAGTCAAACTTAACTTTCCGTTACCCATTTCCAACATATTATTTGATGAAATTTTGAAGATTTATTTTTTTTATATGTTAAGCGAAAGAAACACGGAGATGCTGAGGCTGATGCTGCTGCTGTGTTTCTGGCTACACATACTGCGGAGGCTGCTGATGACTCAGGGCCACAATGGGTCAACCCTTATTACCAGACCCTTTATGTAAGTGTTAATAGTATTTTCTATTAGTAAATTATAAATTATTTAGTTAAAGAAATATTATTTTCTACCATAGTGTATAATGTATTTTTTTTTCAGGAAGAGTATGATAGGCGGGCTCGTGAAGAGGCTATTGAAGAAGGAAGTATGGCGCCTGAGAGCACCGAGCGGCCCGCCTTTCGTGAAAAGCTTTGGGCGGCCATTGTCCTCCGAGACAAGCAACCAAAGGGAGACCGCTTGCCTGGATTCGGAGGACATGGTGCTGGGTATTTTAACATGCCATTCCGCAGCCCTACTACGCAATACTTTTCATCTTCTTCCTCTGGCGGCAGTCAGCATGTGGATCAAGAGGCGTTTGATGATCGGGTCAACAGAGAGGTTGAGAGGCGAGTGGAGCAGATCCAGAGCCAGGTGCAGTCCCAGGTGCAAACCCAAGTGGAGGCCCAGGTGCAGAGCATATTGGAGCAACAGCTTGAGCAGCACATGCAACATTACTTGGCTACCATGAATTTGCAACCACAGCCACGTAATAGCGGTAATGCTTCTAATGAGTCAATCGGTCAATACCTTAGGCGAAGTGGCGGTGGTAGCGGTAGCGGTAGCGGCAGCGCTCGTGGTCGGGGTCGTGGTAGTTAAACATTCATTTTATTTGGCATGTAATCAAACAAATATATTTTATTTCCCTTTCCCTTCCCTTTTCCCCAAGCGAAACAATTTCCCTTTCCCCTTTTCCCCTTTCCCTTTCCCCTTTTCCCCTTTCCCCTTTCCCCTTTCCCCTTTCGCTTTAGGTTGTTGGATACAGTTTCCCTTTATTTGATGTTCAAAATAAACATTTTCCCTTCCCCTTTTCCCTTTCCCCTTTTTCCCTTCCCCTTTTCCCTTTCCCATTACCCCTTATCCCTTTCCTGTTTCGCTTAATTTTGATGGTTGTTTCAAGCGAAATAGGTTCTTTGTAGGTTGTTTGTGTTTCTTTTATGTTGGGATTTGTTTAAAACAGGTTTGACAGGTTTACAGGTGATTTAATAATAAAATAGAATATTTTTTTTAAAATCTGGTCAAATTACCGACGGAAATTTCCGTCAGTAAATATCAAAAAAAATAATTAATATCGTTACCGACGGATATTTCCGTCGGTAAATAATTAAAAATAAAAAAAAATAAAATTAATTACCGATGGACATTTCCGCCGGCAACGTTTCAGATTACCGACGGACATATCCGCCGGTAAATCTTAAGGTTTCCGACGGATTTAACCGTCGGTAAGGGGTTTTAATATTTTATTATTCTAATATTTACCGACGGACATTTCCGTCGGTAACCTCCGGCAATGGCTCCGGTAAACCGGCCGGCGTACCTGCTTTCCGACGGACGATTTCCGACGGAATTTTCTATTTGTCGACGGACTATCCGCCGGTAATACCGACGGAAAAGGTCTGTCGGTATTACCAACGAATTATTTCTGACGGAATCCGACGGACTATTTCCGTCGGTAATGTCCATTTGCCGACGGATATGGGGGATTACCGACGGAATTTTCCGTCGGTAAGAGGCCTGATTCTAGTAGTGTCATTCCTCGACCAAAAACAAAAGACGTGCAGACGACATGGGGAGGCAGGCCGTCCTAGCCACCAAAGATGCTAGGGCTTTGCCCCTCAAGCCGGTGGGTGGTGCTGGGCCACCTGTTGAGGAGGATAATGACGGGCAAGAGGCCCACGCTGAGGAAGAGAATGGATCCCAAGGGGTGACCCCACAGCTGAGGAAGCCTTGAGGCAAACCAATCTTCTTGAGACCAAGGACTCTTAAGGCGGGTGGAGAACCCCTCGCCAAAATAGGCAAAGGGTTGAAACTGAGGTGGAGGAGCCCTCCAAGAGACTAGATGTTGAGTCCTCATCTTCTGAACTTACTGCTCTTCATATAAAGACATATGCTGAAGCCGAGCAGTTTGTGAATGATGCCCGTAAAGCCCCACCTCTCAAGGGAGTGGACGTCCTTGCCCGCAAGGGTCCCCAACTGAGGGTAGGACGGACTGTCATCCATCGGTCATTAGACGATGAGCTCTTGGACCAGTTCCTTGAGACCAAGCCAGCGATGGAATACCTGGCAAATAGGAAAGGCCTTTTGCTGAGTGAGGTATGCTTTGCTCGAAATTTCCCATTTCCTTTCCCGTCTTTCATACTTAGTTCTTTTTCACTGATCCTCTTTGTTTTCCTTTGTGCAAATTGCCACGGTCATGGCTTATGAGGCCATCAAATTTAAGGCGGCTGAAATCCATGAGCAGAAGCTAGAACAACAGGCTGAGAAGGACAAGGCCGACCTGAAGAAGGTATTGGAGCTCCTGAAATCCTTGAGAGGGGACGTGAATGCTTAAAAGGCGGCCAAGGCCCAAGATAAGGAGGGATGAGAATGCGGCCAAAGGTTGGCTTAGGGAGGCAGACCTTGAGAAGCAAAGAATCGAGAGCCAGAGGTTGGCCAAGGAGGCAACTGCCTATCTTAGAGAGTTGGAGGTAAGCATCTCTTCTATGGAGGCAGATGTCATAGCCCATTATAAGGCCAGCCCAGTTTTTAAACAGGTTGTGGAGGGAAGACGGCTATCATGTACTCTGATGGGTACTTACACTTGGCCAGGAGGGCCATGGTAGATCCTTCTCTCAATGCCGACCTGGGCATGCTTGCTCGGCTTATCTTCTAGGGACGCCCATGCAGGACGGTAGCTTGGGTTTCTCCTCCAATTGATCCCCAAATTATTCACACTCTTATGGAGAATATTGAGGAGGACTTGAGCTCGAAATACGAGGAAGAGGAAGTCGGGGAGGCCCAGACCGATCAAGTCGTCATCCCTGATGTCGCGGTCGAGCAAGATGATCTTTTTAGGAGAGATGATCAAGCCTAGAGTCCCTTTGCTTTTTGTTTTTGTTGATGTAATCTTGAACAAGTCCCATCTTTTGTGTATTATTGTAAATGCCTTAGCTCATTTTTAGGAGGCAATACATTTTGACTGGCATACCTTTGCCCGGTTTATCTCTATGAATGTTGTTTTTTCTTCAACACTTGACTTTTTCCTTTATGTCTCATATTTTAATTGCTTTCGTATTGTCTGTTTATATGTTGATCATATACTTGTTTGTGTCGAGGAGAGTGCTCGACATAGGCAACTTTTTCGTTTGTCTGAGGTGTCTTGCTCAGCATTTTTAATTTAGGGTTTGACCACCCACTTATGTCGAGGAGAGGCATCTCGACATACAACTTAGTTATGTTGATCGTATACTTGTTTGTGTTGTGCTCGACATTGGCAATTTTACTGTTTGTCTGAGGTGTCTTGCTCGGCATTTGTAATTTAGGGTTTTACCCACTTATGTCGAGGAGGGGCATCTCGACATACAACATAGGTATTTTTACCCTTTTTGGTTGGACTAGAGTGCCCGGCTTAGTGACTTAATGGACATGTCTGGGTTACTCCTCATCTTTATAACTTGGATGTTTTATCTAAGGTGCGAGCTAGGTGCTCATCTTTTATCCTTAGGCATTTTTACCTTTTTTAGTTAGACTGGAGTCCCAGCTTATTAACCTAATGTATATGTGTGATGATGTGCATCCGCGATTTTGTTTTTTCCTTTTTTCTCTTTTTCGGAATGGTTTTGGAAAAAAATCAATGTTTTCGGAGTCGCCACGTCGTTTTTAGTTTAAGGGCCAAAACTTTGAAAAATACCCAATATTTAGAGAAAATGAGTTCGGAGGTCACGTTACATTACGGGAAGAACGTTAGTGTTCACTCGAAATGCCTCGTACGACGAGTCTTCCTTACTTGAAAATTTTTTTGTGTGTGTATGTGTTTTAAAAGGGGTTTTCTGAAAATAATTGGGACTTTAGGGACTGAACTGAAAAAACAGTTTGAAAACAGTGATTAAACTGAAAATAACAGGAAATTGAGGGACTGTTTGCAAATGACAATATCATCCGCGTGGACAAGACTGCAGTACAATCTTGTCCGCGCGGGCTAACCTGCAGTGTCAATATTTTACAGTTTCCAGTTTAGTCACTGTAATTTCCAGAAAGTTAACTGGATTTACAGAACTTAACTGGAATTGTAACTGGAAGACAGAAAGTAAAGGGGGATTTAAATTTTTGGCATCCATGCTTGGCCTCTCTTTCCCTAGACTTGGATTAGTGGTCATAAGTGATGAATCCACTTAATCAGGTCATCCCGGGGGTACGTTGGGACTTTGTGAGCATTTCATTTGCTTGGAAAAGGGGGGTTTGACATAAAAATAAGTTCACAAGGGAGTTGGGTCAAGATGTATCAACTTTTAGAGGAAGGTCTCTAAGGTGGTTATAGGAAGACCAACCTTGAGACCTATACTCAAGTGTATCTTGTGCATCTTGTGTGACCCATTTTGTGTGTCTAGATGATGCTCATCCGAGGAAAATGTTCCAAGGTAAGCATCTTAGACAAAGGGGAGGGGAATTTGCAAGGAAGTAGACAATTTAGACCATTTAATATGATCATCCATGGAAATATATTCCAAGATGACCACACTTTGGGTCAAGTAAGCAAGTAAAGACTAATAATATAAAAAGGCATGAAAATAAAGATGTGGACCATTTAATGTGATCATCCATGGAGATGAACTCCAAGATGACCACATTTTAGGTCAAGAGATCAAGTAACAAGCAAGAACTAGTTAATGTAAAAGGACAAGGGAAATACAAAATTTAAAATGTGGATCCTTGTAGAGAATCATCCATGGAAATGAGTTCTATGGAGATCCTCTTGGATCCTAGAACAAATGAAAAGGGGGATGAACAAAAAGCAAGTAGAATCACATGGAGAAATGAAATTCATACATGAGCAAAGGAGTTTTGAGTAGGGGGAGTGAGAGTTTACCAATGATTCTTGGGTTTATGGTTAGGATTTGAAGGTTTCAATGGCTTGGAAGTGGTTTTGGGGTGGATTTGGTGTTGGATTTGGTGTGGAATTTGAGTGGTGAGGGTGTTGAGGGTTGTTTGAGAGAGGATTTTGACAGAGTAACAGTAGATTTTACGAAATTTTGGCCTCCTGAAACTGAGGGAGAAGGGCTGAATTTATAGGGTTGCTGGATGTTGATCTTATTCGCGTGGAAAAGATTGTAGGTGCAATCTTGACCGCGCGGACTACCCAAGCAGGCGTGCATGTCCTATGCAGAAAAGCATTTTTGGCATTTTGTTCTTGGTCAATATTCCTTTTTTATTGGAAACGACAAATATTAGCGAGATTTTGTATATTTTTTTATTCCTAAGAGGTCCTTCCTCATTCAAATTGTCAAAATAATATCCAAAATGCCCCTAAATGATAATAAATTATTAATTTGGGCTGACGGAATATTAACAACCCAGATTGGGGTACTTACAATATGCCGGGGTTAGTCCTCATCTTTATCACTTAGATTTTTCATCCAAGGTGAGAGCTAGGATGCTCGTCTTTTTACCTTTAGGCATTTTTCCCAATGTGCGAGCAATAGGTTACTCGTCTTTTTACCCTTAGGCATTTTGCCTAAAGTGCGAGTAGTAGGTTGCTCGTCTTTTTAACCTTAGGCATTTTGCCTAAGATGCGAGCAGTAGTCTGTTACTCTTTTACCCTTAGGCATTTAGCCGAAGGTGCGAGCAGTAGGCTACTCGTCTTTTTACCCTTAGGCATTTTGCCCAATGTGTGAGCAGTAGGTTGCTCATCTTTTCACCCTTAGGAATTTTGCCCAAGGTGCGAGCATTGGTTTGCTCATCTTTTACCCTTAGGCATTTAGCCAAAGGTGCGAGCAGTAGGATGCTCGTCTTTTGTGTTTTGTCTTGCTAGTCACAGTCTATTGATGAAAACTGAATTTATTGTCTGAAACTGATTACATCAAACTGCAATCCTATTCTACTCGTAAATAAGGAAAAGATAAACAATTCAAATCTAAACTACTTAACACAAATAGACTTGTAAACTAGTGATAGTATTTTCGTAGATGATCGAAGTGTCACAGATGTTTTGTCTCTTGCCCATCTTTGGTTTTCATTCTGTAGGTTCCTTCTCGGATGACTTAAGTGATGATATAAGGGCCTTCCCAATTTGGGGAGATCTTGTTCTGCTCGGCTTTTCTGCCTGTAGCTTCTATTTTTCTAAGTACCCGATCCCTGAGTTGGAATACTCTTTTGTTGACCATTTTGTCGTGGTAGGCTTTAGTACTTTGCTTATAGTTTACCATTCTCATCTGAGCAACCAATCTCCTTTCATCCACTAAGTCTAGGTCTAGCAGTCTGTTGACCTTGTTGATCTGTTCATCATAGTTAGAATTTCGTGTTGTAGGGATGGCCATCTCTACTGTTGCCATACCCTCAAACCCAAAGGTCAGTGCGAATGGGGTTTCCCCGGTTGGCCCCCGGGTAGTTGTGGGAACTGCCCATAGGTCTATGGGAAGTTCGTCCAACCATATACCATCACTTCCTTCTAGGTTTTTAGTTAGGGTTGTTAGTACCAGCTTGTTGGCAGCTTACGCTTGTCCACTACATTGGGGTTTACTGACTGAAGACTTGATGTGTCTGACTCCTAGTCTGTTCAACTCTGCTACGAAGGCCTTGGAGAACTGGATACCATGATCTGAGATGATAGTGTGTGGGATTCCGAAGCGACACCAGATGAAGTCGTGGACGAAGTTGATTCTGTTCTCCTTTGTAATTTTAGCTAAGGCCTTTGCTTTTATCCATTTGGAGAAGTAGTCAACTGCCACGATCACATATTTGCAATTACCTCAGGCGGGGAGGAAGGGTCTGATGATGTCAATTCCCCATATGTCGAAGGCCAAGTAGGAATTATGGTTGTCTGCTCGACTGATGGAATTATGGGGATGTATGCGTATCTCTGGCACTTGTCACACTTCCTGACGTAAGCTTGTGAGTCATATCTCAAGTTTGGCCAGTAATAACCTATCGTGATGATTTTGTCCGCCATGGTTCTGGCCCCCGGGTGACCGCCACAAATGCCATCGTGGACTTCTGCCAAGAGATTCTCTGTTTCTTTGGGGTGCACACATCTCAGAAGAGGTTTTGTGAATGATCTTCTGTAAAGGAACCCGTTCCATATTGTGAACCTTAGAAACTTTTTCTTGATCATCCTAGCATGTGCTTCATCTTCAGGTAGTTGGTCCATGTCAATGAAGTCCATGTATTCATCTATCCGACACTTATCCTCCCCGTCCAGGAGCATTACTCGTAGTCTTTCATAAGCTGGTTCCTCGGCAAAGACTATAAGTGAGTTAGAGTCTGGATCTGCCGCATCAATAGTTGTCAGTTTAGACAAGACATCAGCTACTTGGTTGTCTTCTCGTCCTATATGACTTATCTCAAAAAACTCGAGTTTTTCCACTATGTCTAGGATGAGGTATTTATACTTTGTGAGGATGGGGTGCTGAGTGTTGTACTCCCCTTTTATTTGTTTGACTACGAACTGTGAGTCACAGAAAGCGGAAATATTTGTTGCCCCGTAGTAGGAAGCCAGTTCTATGTCAAATATAAGTGCCTCGTACTTAGCTTGATTGTTGGAAGCAGGGAACTTGAATATGATTATGTCTTGGATGGTGTGCTCCCCATCGGGACTTGCCAATACTACTCCAGCTCCGCTTCTTTCCTTAGTAGCTGACCCATCCGTGTATATGACCCAGCAGTTAGGTGGTACCTCGATGATCGGTTCTTCCCCCGCAAGTTTTTTGCGCTTACAAGAGGTGGGGTCATGGTCACCTGTGAAGGCGGTTTTGACCATGAAATAGACCAGAGGCTGTGCTAGGAGTGTCTTCCTAGGTTGGTATCTGATATCAAACTCGGTGAGTTCAATAGACCAATTAAGGAGACGTTCTAAGCCGTCAAACTTGTGTAAGATTTTCTTGAGGGGTGTGTTAGTATACACGGTTATGGGGTGTGCAGAAAAATATGCTCGTAACTTCCTTGCAGCTATGACCAAGGCATAATCTATTTTTTTTGCATTTAAGTATCTGCTTTCCACATCTGATAGTGCCTTGCTAACATAGTAGATGCGTTTTTGAGTATTTCCATCGTTTCGGGCTAGCAAAGCAGCTATAGCGTGATCAGTGGCTGCTATGAAGATGTACAACATTTCTCCTATGACGCGGCTACTTAGTAGTGGAGGGAGCCCAAGTACTCATTCAACTGTTTGAATGACTCTGAGCATTCAGATGTCCAGGAGAAGATCTTGGTCTCCTTAAGGACTTTGAAAAATGGTAGTGAACTCGCAATAAACCTACCATGGGCTGCTATTCTCCCATTCAGCCTTTGAACTTCCTTGATGTTGGTAGGCTCTTTCATGTCGATCAAGGCTTTGATTTTCTCTTGATTTGCCTCGATTCCTCTTTGTGACACCACACACACTTACTTAGGTTCAACTTCATGTTATTTGCTCTTAAGTTGCCAAAAGTTTCTTCTAGGTCTGGGGCATGACTGTCCATCCTAGTCTCAATGACCATGTCATCAATGTATGCTTCCATGTTTCGGCCTATATGCTCCCCGAACACTTTGTTCATCATACGTTGGTAGGTTGCACCAGCGTTTTTAAACCCGAAGGGCATCATGGTATAGAAATAGATTCCTCCAGCTGCCTGGAATGTTATCTTCTCAATGTCTTCCTCGGTCATTTTTATCTGATGGTAACCAGAATAAGCGTCTAGGAAGCTGAGAGTTCTATGTCTGGCAATGGAGTCTACGAGCTTGTCAATTCTAGGGAGGGGATAGCTGTCTTTTGGGCAGGCTTTATTAAGATCTGTGAAATCTACATACATATGCCACTTCCCATTTTGTTTATTGACCATCACAACATTGGCCAACCAAACAGGGTAGGTTGCCTCTTTAAAGATTCCAGCACTTAGCAATTTTTGTACTTTCTCCTTGATTGCATCTTCCTTATCATTAGCAAAAATTCTTCTTGTTTGCTTGATGGGTTTAGAAGACCGGTCAATATCAAGCCTGTGGACAGCCACCTCTTCTTTTATTCCCCTCATATCCTCGACCTTCCAGGCAAAGACATCCAGGTTATTTTTTAGAGGGGCGATGATCTCCTCCCTTTCTTCCGGGGAGAATTGCCCCCCAATTTTTATTCTTTGCTCGGGGTAGTTGGGGTTGGGTATTATTTCTTCCAATTCATCCACGGGCTCCATTTCTGGACCGTCCTGGAATCGTTAAGTCTCAATGATTATTTCTTTAAGTCTTCTCCCATTGTCACCATTTATGTCTAGGTCCTCCATTTCCACTATTTTGTCAACGTCCTGCTCTCCTTGTCTCAAGTCTTGGTCGGCCCCTGAGTTCTAGGCGATGACGAGATGAGGGGCTTTATCTGGGACAAACAGAACTGTGTTATCACTGTCATCCTCGTGAATGTCTAGCATCATGTGTTGCTCGTCTTCTGCTTCAAAAACCAGGTGAAGCCTAACATAGCGGTCAAGTTTATCTTCATCAACCCACCTTTGGATCATTCTTTTAAGGGAGACGCAATTCTTCGTATCATGTATGTGGTCCTTGTAGAAGGCACAATATTTTGGAATTGTCCCGGACGTGCTTTGTCCTATCACGTTGTGGTCGGGGATCTGGTGATGTCCGTGATAGGTTTAGTAAGTAGGGTAAAGACCTCGACTTTTTTTTGTAGCGCGAGTCCTATTCTTTCCGTTGTAATTACTTTCATTGGAAGCCTGATTGGTGCCAGTTGCATCTGTTTCCGGTTTTTCAGATCTCTTCTTGCTCTTCTCTTCCGCCATAGCTATGGCATAGCCACATGTACAAATCAGATTTTGATTTAGGCTCCCTAGCAGAGAGCTCATAGATCAATTGTCCAGATCTCGGTCTGGATTTAAAGCAGACTATCACCTCCCGATCAGTTAGGCTTTCCTCCACCTGGTCAGCCATGGCTCTAAACCGGTTGTAATAATTTAGGGTGGTTTCATTTTTACCTTGCTCAATGTTGACAAGATCCGTCAATCTTATTATTTCTCTTCCAATTCGTTGCAAAGTGATCCAGGAACCTCCTCATAATTTTCCAGCTATTTATGTTTCCTTTCTTTTACTCACGAAACCAGGACAGGGCTGTTCCGGAGAAGGTAATCGCAAAAACCTTGCATAGAATATCATCTGCCTTGGTGAGGAGGGACAGGGTGGATTCAAAACTTTGCACATGGACTCGTGCATCCATGGTCCCTGCGTATTTTTCAAAGCTGGGGATCTTAAGAGCTAGATTAGGAGGTAGATCATTAATCCGCTGGGAGAAAGGACGAGTGGCACTAGTATCATCCTCCTTGACTTCCTTCCTTCATTTCCATTTCATCAATTCTCTTTTTCAAAAGGAGAATATCCCTTGCATCAATCCCCGAGCTATAATGGGAACTGCGATGGGTCCTCTCTTTTTCTCTATGTCCATTCACTCGGCTTTGCTCCACATGTTGCTGGTGATTATCCCCATATTAGATGGTGCTCTACCATTTAATTGCCTAGAATGACGAGGAGGGGTTATGTCCCTCCTGGGAGTTATCTCTGGGCAAGGAGGAGTCATGTGACGAGGAGGGCTCATGTGCCCAAGAGGACGCCTAGGTCGAGGAAGACTCTTACGCCGAGGAGAAGGATTTGACGAGGAGGGGTCTTTTGTCTAGAGTGACTGAGCCTTGATCTTAAGTCAACCGAGTTAATCTCATGGTCCCTTTGGTTAATCAACTGGTTTCTCAAATCTCCATCTCGGGCATTCCCGTGTCCACAAGCTCTATGACGAGGATAAACATCCTGGATGGGGATCTGCTTGTATCTATCAGCAGTGTCACGATGTGGGGGATTTTGGCCGGGGGGAAGATTTTCTCTATTCCCCCGACTACCACACCTATCAAAGCGACTCTTCCATCCAAGGGAATTTCCCATCCTGATGGGTTTCTGAGTATTTCCATCGTTTTGGGCTAGCAAAAGAAGTAGCTATAGCATGGTCAGTGGCTGCTAGGAAGATGTACAACATTTTTCCCATGACGCGGCTGCTTAGTAGTGGAGGGAGCCCAAGTACTCACTCAACTATTTGAATGACTCTGAGCATTCAGATGTCCAGGAGAAGATCTTGGTCTCCTTAAGGACTTTGAGGACTTTGAAGAATGGTAGTGACCTCTCCGCAGAATTTGCAATAAACCTACCAAGGGCTGTTATTCTCCCATTCAGCCTTTGAACTTCCTTGATATTGGTAGGCTAGGCTCTTTAAGGCTTTGATTTTCACTTGATTTTCCTCGATTCCTCTTTGTGACACCATGAAGCCTATGAACTTTTCGGTAGTCACCCCGAACACAAACTTACTCGGGTTCAACTTCATGCTATTCGCTCTTAAGTTGCCAAAAGTTTCTTCTAGGTCTGGGGCATGACTGTCCGTCCTAGTCTTAATGACCATGTCATCAATTTATGCTTCCATGTTTCGGCCTATCTGCTCCCCGAACACTTTGTTCACCATACGTTGGTAGGTTGCACCAGCATTTTTAAACCCGAAGGGCATCATGGTATAGCAATAGATTCCTCCGGCTGCCTGAAATGTTGTCTTCTCAATGTCTTCCTCGGACATTTTTATCTGATGGTAACCAGAGTAAGCGTTAGGAAGCTATGAGTTCTATGTATGGCAATGGAGTCTACGAGCTTGTCAATTCTAGGGAGGGGATAGCTGTCTTTCGGGCAGGCTTTATTAAGATCTGTGAAATCTACGTACATACGCCACTTCCCGTTTTGTTTATTGACCATCACAACATTGGCCAACCAAACAGGGTAGGTTGCCTCTTTGATGATTCCAGCACTTAGCAATTTTTGTACTTTCTCCTTGATTGCATCTTCCTTATCATTAGCAAAAATTCTTCTTGTCTGCTTGCTAGGTTTAGAAGACGGGTCAATATCCAGCCAGTGGATAGCCACCTCTTCTTTTATTCCCCTCATATCCTCGACCTTCCAGGCAAAGACATCCAGGTTATTTTTAGTAGGGCTATGATCTCCTCCCTTTCTTCCAGGGAGAATTGCCCCCTAATTTTTATTCTTTGCTCTGGGTAGTTGGGGTTGGGTATTATTTCTTCCAATTCATCCATGGGCTCCATTTCTGGAATGTCCCGAAATCGTAAAGTCTCAATGATTATTTCTCTAAGTCTTCTCCCATCGTCACCATTTATGTCTAGGTCCTCCATTTCCACTATTTCGTCAACGTCCTGCTCTCCTTGTCTCAAGTCTTGGTCGGCCCCCGAGTTCTAGACGATGACGAGATGAGGGGCTTTGTCTGGGACAAACTGAACTGTGATATCACTGTCATCCTCGTGAATGTCTAGCATCATGTGTTGCTCGTCTTCTGCTTCAAAAATCAGGTGAAGCCTAATATAGAGGTCAAGTTTATCTTCATCAACCCACCTTTGGATCATTCTTTTAAGGGAGACGCAATTCTTCGTATCATGTATGTGGTCCTTGTAGAAGGCACAATATTTTGGAATTGTCCCGGACGTGCTTTGTCCTATCACGTTGTGGTCGGGGATCTGGTGATGTCCGTGATAGGTTTAGTAAGTAGGGTAAAGACCTCGACTTTTTTTTGTAGCGCGAGTCCTATTCTTTCCGTTGTAATTACTTTCATTGGAAGCCTGATTGGTGCCAGTTGCATCTGTTTCCGGTTTTTCAGATCTCTTCTTGCTCTTCTCTTCCGCCATAGCTATGGCATAGCCACATGTACAAATCAGATTTCGATTTAGGCTCCCTAGCAGAGAGCTCATAGATCAATTGTCCAGATCTCGGTCTGGATTTAAAGCAGACTATCACCTCCCGATCAGTTAGGCTTTCCTCCACCTGGTCAGCCATGGCTCTAAACCGGTTGTAATAATTTAGGGTGGTTTCATTTTTACCATGCTCAATGTTGACAAGATCCGTCAATCTTATTATTTCTCTTCCAATTCGTTGCAAAGTGATCCAGGAACCTCCTCATAATTTTCCAGCTATTTATGTTTCCTTTCTTTTACTCACGAAACCAGGACAGGGCTGTTCCGGAGAAGGTAATCGCAAAACCCTTGCATAGAATATCATCTGCCTCGGTGAGGAGGGACAGGGTGGATTCAAAACTTTGCACATGGTCTCGTGCATCCGTGGTCCCTGCGTATTTTTCAAAGCTGGGGATCTTAAGAGCTAGATTAGGAGGTAGATCATTAATCCGCTGGGAGAAAGGACGAGTGGCACTAGTATCATCCTCCTTTCCTTCCTTCCTTCATTTCCATTTCATCAATTCTCTTTTTCAAAAGGAGAATATCCCTTGCATCAATCCCCGAGCTATAATGGAAACTGCGATGGGTCCTCTCTTTTTCTCTATGTCCATTCACTCGGCTTTGCTCCACATGTTGTTGGTGATTATCCCCATATCAGATGGTGCTCTACCATTTAATGGCCTAGAATGACGAGGAGGGGTTCTGTCCCTCCTGGGAGCTATCTCTGGGCAGGGAGGAGTCATGTGACGGGGAGGGCTCATGAGCCGAGGAGGACGCCTAGGTCGAGGAAGACTCTTACGCCGAGGAGAAGGATTTGACGAGGAGGGGTCTTTTGTCTAGCGTAATTGAGCCTTGATCTGAAGTCAGCCGAGTTAACCTCCTGGTCCCTTTGATTAATCAACTGGTTTCTCAAATCTCCATCTCGGGCATTCCCGTGTCCAGAAGCTCTATGACGAGGATAAACATCCTGGATGGGGATCTGCTTGTATCTACCAGCAGTGTCGCGATGTGGGGGATTTTGGCTATGGGGAGATTTTCTCTATTCCCCCGACTACCATGCCTATCAAAGCGACTCTCCCCTCCAAGGGAATTTCCCGTCATGATGGGTTTCTAAGAATTTCCATCGTTTCGGGCTAGCAACGCAGCTATAGCGTGGTCAGTGGCTGCTAGAAAGTTATACAACATTTCTCCCATGACGCGGCTACTTAGTAGTGGAGGGAGCCCAAGTACTCATTCAACTATTTGAATGACTCTGAGCATTCAGATGTCTAGGAGAAGATCTTGGTCTCCTTAAGGACTTTGAAGAATGGTAGTGACCTCTCCGCAGAATTTGCAATAAACCTACCAAGGGCTGTTATTCTCCCATTCAACCTTTGAACTTCCTTGATGTTGAAGGCTTTGATTTTCTCTTCATTTGCCTTGATTCCTCTTTGTGACACCATGAAGCCTACAAACTTTTCGGCAGTCACCCCGAACACACACTTACTCGGGTTCAACTTCATGCTATTCGCTCTTATGTTGCCAAAAGTTTCTTCTAGGTCTGGGGCATGACTGTCCGTCCTAGTCTTAATGTCCATGTCATCAATGTATGCTTCCATGTTTCGGCCTATCTGCTCCCCGAACACTTTGTTCACCATACGTTGGTAGGTTGCACCAGCGTTTTTAAACCCGAAGAGCATCATGGTATAGCAATAGATTCCTTCGGCTGCCTGAAATGTTGTCTTCTCAATGTCTTCCTCGGACATTTTTATCTAATGGTAACCAGAGTAAGCGTCTAGGAAGCTATGAGTTCTATGTCTGGCAATGGAGTCTATGAGCTTGTCAATTCTAGGGCATTCCCGTGTCCAGAAGCTCTATGACGAGGATAAACATCCTGGACGGGGATCTGCTTGTATCTACCAGCAGTGTCGCGATGAGGGGGGTTTTGGCTAGGGGAAGATTTTCTCTATTCCCCCGACTACCACGCCTATCAAAGCGACTCTCCCCTCCAAGGGAATTTCCCATCTTGATGGGTTTCTGAGTATTTCCATCGTTTCGGGCTAGCAAAGCAGCTATAGCGTGGTCAGTGGCTGCTAGGAAGATGTACAACATTTCTCCCATGACGCGGCTGCTTAGTAGTGGAGGGAGCCCAAGTACTCATTCAACTGTTTGAATGACTCTGAGCATTCATATGTCCAGGAGAAGATCTTGGTCTCCTTAAAGAATTTGAAGAATGGCAGTGACCTCTCCTTAAAATTTGCAATTAATTTACCAAGGGCTGTTATTCTCCCATTTAGCCTTTGAACTTCCTTGATGTTGGTAGGCTCTTTCATGACGATCAAGGATTTGATTTTCTCTTGATTTGCCTCGATTCCTCTATGTGACACCATGAAGCCTACGAACTTTTCGGTAGTCACCCCGAACACACACTTACTCGGGTTCAACTTCATGTTATTCGCTCTTAAGTTGCCAAAAGTTTCTTCTAGGTCTGGGGCGTGACTGTCCGTCCTAGTCTTAATGACCATGTCCTCAATGTATGCTTCCATGTTTCGGCCTATCTTCTCCCTGAACACTTTGTTCACCATACGTTGGTAGGTTGCACCAGCGTTTTTAAACCCGAAGGGCATCATGGTATAGCAATAGATTCCTCCAGTTGACTGAAATGTTGTCTTATCAATGTCTTCCCCGGTCATTTTTATCTGATGGTAACCAGAGTAAGCGTCTAGGAAGCTGTGAGTTCTATGCCTGGCAATGGAGTCTACGAGCTTGTCAATTCTAGGGAGGGGATAGCTGTCTTTCGGGCAGGCTTTATTAAGATCTGTGAAATCTACGTACATACGCCACTTCCCGTTTTGTTTATTGACCATCACAACATTGGCCAACCAAACAGGGTAGGTTGCCTCTTTGATGATTCCAGCACTTAGCAATTTTTGTACTTTCTCCTTGATTGCATCTTCCTTATCATTAGCAAAAATTCTTCTTGTCTTCTTGATAGGTTTAGAAGACGGGTCAATATCCAGCCTGTGGACAGCCACCTCTTCTTTTATTCCTCTCATATCCTCAACCTTCCAAGCAAAGACATCCATGTTAATTTTAGAAGGCCGATGATCTCCTCCCTTTCTTCCAGGGAGAATTGCCCCCTAATTTTTATTCTTTGCTCTGGGTAGTTGGGGTTGGGTATTATTTCTTCCAATTCATCCACGGGCTCCATTTCTGGAATGTCCCGAAATCGTAAAGTCTCAATGATTATTTCTCTAAGTCTTCTCCCATCGTCACCATTTATGTCTAGGTCCTCCATTTCCACTATTTCGTCAACGTCCTGCTCTCCTTGTCTCAAGTCTTGGTCGGCCCCCGAGTTCTAGACGATGACGAGATGAGGGGCTTTGTCTGGGACAAACAGAACTGTGATATCACTGTCATCCTCGTGAATGTCTAGCATCATGTGTTGCTCGTCTTCTGCTTCAAAAATCAGGTGAAGCCTAACATAGCGGTCAAGTTTATCTTTATCAACCAACCTTTGGATCATTCTTTTAAGGGAGATGCAATTCTTCGTATCATGTATGTGGTCCTTATAGAAGGTATAATATTTGGAATTGTCCCGAACGTGCTTTGTCCTATCACGTTGTGGTCGGGGATCTGGTGATGTCCGTGATAGGTTTAGTAAGTAGGGTAAGGACCTCGGCTTTTTTTTGTAGCTCGAGTCCTATTCTTTCCGTTGTAATTACTTACATTGGAAGCCTGATTGGTGCCAGTTGCATCTGTTTCTGGTTTTTCAGATCTCTTCTTGCTATTCTCTTCTGCCATGGCTATGGCGTAAGCCACATTGTACAAATCAGATTTCGATTTAGGCTCCCTAGCAGAGAGCTCATGGATCAATTGTCCAGATCTCGGTCCGGAGTTGAAGCAGACTATCACCTCCCGATCAGTTAGGCTTTCCTCCACCTGGTCAGCCATGGCTCTAAACCGGTTGTAATAATTTAGGGTGGTTTCATTTTTACCTTGCTCAATGTTGACAAGATCCGTCAATCTTTTCTTTCTCTTCCCATTCGTTGCTAAGTGATCCAGGAACCTCCTCCTCATAATTTTCCAGCTATTTATGTTTCTTTTCTTTTACTCACGAAACTAGGACAGGGCTGTTCCGGAGAAGGTAATCGCAAAAGCCTTGCATAGAATATCATCTGCCTTAGTGAGGAGGGACAGGGTGGATTCAAAACTTTGCACATGGTCTCGTGTATCCGTGGTCCCTGCGTATTTTTCAAAGCTGGGGATCTTAAGAGCTAGATTAGGAGGTAGATCATTAATCTGATGGGAGAAAGGACGAGTGGCACTAGTATCATCCTCCTCGACTTCCTTCCTTCATTTCCATTTCATCAATTCTCTTTTTCAAAAGGAGAATATCCCTTGCATCAATCCCCGAGCTATAATGGGAACTGCGATGGGTCCTCTCTTTTTCTCTATGTCCATTCACTCGGCTTTGCTCCACATGTTGCTGGTGATTATCCCCATATCAGATGGTGCTCTACCATTTAATGGCCTAGAATGACGAGGAGGGGTTCTGTCCCTCCTGGGAGCTATCTCTGGGCAGGGAGGAGTGATGTGACGAGGAGGGCTCATGTGCCGAGGAGGACGCCTAGGTCAAGGAAGACTCTTACGCCGAGGAGAAGGATTGACGAGGAGGGGTCTTTTGTCTAGCGTGACTAAGCCTAGCTCTTAAGTCAGCCGAGTTAACCTCCTGGTCCCTTTGATTAATCAACTGGTTTCTCAAATCTCCATCTCGGGCATTCCCATGTCCAGGAGCTCTATGACGAGGATAAACATCCTGGACGGGGATCTGCTTGTATCTACCAGCAGTGTCGCGATGTGGGGGATTTTGGCCGGGGGACAGATTTTCTCTATTCCCCCGTCTACCACGCCTATCAAAGCGACTCTCCCCTCCAAGGGAATTTCCTGACCTGGTGGGTCTTAAAAATTCAGCCAAAGAATGATTTGGGTCTAACTGTAGCAAGGCATTTTGTGTTTCATAAATGCGTTGCAAAGGTCCATCCGACGGTGTAGAAGAGTTCTGCGATCAATTGGTGGTAAAGATTTTTATGTACCTCCCTGGGCGGCATTCCTCCCCATCTGACTAGCAGTTGTTCGTCCTCGTCGTCGACGACGGGGAGGGTTCAAGAGAATTTCTGTTATTGGTTGTCCACTAGAACGCATGGTCATACCTAGCAGTGACATTCCATCGTTCAAGGGTGTAGGAGGTGGCAGTCCCCAATTGACAAGAGGAATAGTCGTCCCATCGTTGCCATGAGTCTCATCCACAAGATGGTTGTCCTGATCAGGTGTTATGTTAGCAGTGTGTCCTTCTTCCATTAGGATTAGGAGAACAGAACAGAATTTTTTCGGCTATTCAAAGGATAATTCGATCGTTTTTTCGGCAATGGAACCAAACTGATGATGCCAAAAATGTCGGATCAGCCCAAATTTAGCGGTAAGGTTGTATATATCCTGGATGTTTGAATAGCCTGAAAAAGATGTGAAATTGTCAATGGCTTCACTGGAAAGAGATGTTACCGTAGATGTTACCCAACACCTTGGTTAACACACTGACGGACAGCACACACACACACCAAAATAAATAGTTTATAAAAACTTTGTGCAGCGGAAATAAATAACACAAGATATAATTTTCTCAAGTTATATAAATATATAACTTGAGTGTGCCTAGATGGCGAAGACTTTATAATCAATATAGCAAAATTACAAAGCCGAAAGTTCCCTATTGCTAATACAATGATAATGCTCTATGGAACTAAATGAGACAAAGAACGAATCCTATCCTTAGCCAACACTCTCTTAAACACTCAGTGTTTAAGCTAGAATCACAAGGGAGGAAGGATATGCGAACCAAAGAACTTTGTCTCTCTTGTGCTATGGTGTGTGTGTTTGATATTTGGCCTACTTCAAATGAAACACACCTAGCCTATTTATAGCCTTCCAATGCCTTGGAGGCTACTCCAAAATAACAGCCTTGGACCTTCGGATCGTGTGAGAGGAGTGGAGAGATTTCTTGGCTTGAATTCCTCTTCATACGCCAACTTCCCTAGAATGTAGCAACCGATTTCTTTGAAGCCCAAGTCCATGCTTTATCCCTTGTACTCTCTTGCTTTCTTGGTATTGTACTCTTCAATTAATCGAAGCAACAACTCCATGACTTGGTCTTCCCACGTTTTTATTCCTTCATCAAATAATATGGACCAAGTAAACATTATTCGTAAATCTTCGTTTACGAATAATTCCTCCAACAACTTCTTCCTTGATTTTAGCATTTAATCCGGCCATATATTTAACTTTGAAATATGGACCAACAAACACATATATCTTGCTAATAATATTAGACATTAGGATATAAAATAATATGGAAAGAATTATTAAATTACAACTCATTACGGTTCGGGTAACACCCATTTGCCGGTGATAGCACTTTTGTGGTAACACCCACGATCTGCATTAACAATCTCCCCATAATTTATAATTTCTTTCCAAATTCTAAAGTGCCGATCCCCGCAAGATATTGTTAGCCATCGAGCAACTTCATAGTTATCAACTCCCCATAATCAAGGATTTAACAACTACAATGATTTATCACAAAAATACTAGTTATCAAAACATATTTTCCAAAATAAGTTTTCCAACTAACTAGTAACCTAAAGCACCAAAGATAAATCAAAGTTACTAAGCTACTCCACGTTCAAAACAACCCTAAAAGTTTAAGCACCATAAGCAAATAAAACAAACCACCAAAGTATTTAAAACATGTTCCAAATAAAAACATAAAAGTAAATTGTTTTTCAACCACCAAAAAATATCATCACCATAAGAGCGGCAACATCAACCTTCAGGCGATGTATTGTACTCACTCTTCTCGTTCATCATCAGCTTCATCTTCCTCCCGATCATCCCCTTCTTCATCTCCGGCATCTAAGTCGGCACCATCGGTAACATCTGCGGCGGCACCACTGGCATCTCCAACACCACCACCACTTGGACCGGCTCCATCGGCACTATCAACTCCCCAGTTTGGGAAGAAACCTCTGGATGAATTCATCGAGAATCTCCTTGAGCTTTGTCCAACCTTGCACAATCTCGGAAATGGTAGAAGTTTGTTTGTGGAGAAACGCCAAAATCTGTGGTCTTTGGTATTGTTGGTGAAGCATTCCCCAAAAAAATTGTATACATTAGCAAGAACATGAGCCGCATCTGTACCTGAAAACTTGGAGATTTCGGAGTAACATTTGGGATAACAGTTGAGTAACACCCTTAGCGTAAAACCGCATCACTTGACCCAAATTCATTTATCTTTGACCAAGGAAGATCACCTGTGTATCTCACACTCTTGGTATTCTTCTTAGTCATTTGGGAATCTATAGCATAGAGATCAAGGCTGGGTGTATACTCATCCGACTCTTCAATGGGCAATTTTTGAGATTTCAAAATTTGGAAGATTAAAGAAGGGTAAGGAAACATAGTAATGTCTTTTCTTCTACCCCACGAAGCCAAACGTTTGAAGATCAATCTACCCAAGTTCACTCTTCGATTCTTTCCTAACTTATACAAGATTTCGACTTGTTGCAATGTCACATATTGCTCGTTAGAAGTAGGAACCCAATTAAATATGCAAAGCTTGTGAAGCACGGCAAAGAGTGAAGTGAGACGGGAAGCAAGAAAATGAACTTTGGTTTTGGGATTAGGATTGGAGGGCCATTCATGCACGACATCATGAGAGATAAACCTAGCAATTTCATCCTTATGAACAATAGGACCATCATCATCCAAATTTGGGAGTCCTAAAGTCTTGTTGATCAAAGAAGGAGTAATAGAAAAATTTTGTTCCTTAAAAACACCTTTCCAAATTGATCGGACTTTTCATTATCTAGGTTGGCATGAAGGTTGGCATAGAAATTTTTGACTATAGCGTCAACAAATTTCGAAGGATGCAAGTTAGCTTTCAAAAATTTCTATCCTCCAAAACCGAAATATACCATGCTTTTTGAAATCAACCTCGTCAATGTGCTTTTCTTTGAGAATTTTCGTGTCACTATGCCTTAACCAAAACTCCATATTTTCTTTTCGATAAAACTCCAATGAGAAGTAAGGTTTTGGAAAAGTATTCACGTCATCAAACTCTTTCTCAAGGAAATCGGAGGACTCGAGAATAAGCAAACTCACTAATCGAAGACTTTGAAGCTTTAGAAACGAGAGGATGTTACCTTGGGTGTTGCGGCTTTCGGGTAACATCTTTGACGAGTCCACTTGCTTTTGCCTTTAATGTTTCTTTTCTTAACTTCATACAAGGGTTCTTCTTCCTCAATCTCCCAATCTTCAAATGTCTCAACAGAATGGTTCTTTTCAGCATCGGCATGGATGTCTTCATCCGAAACATGAGCCGAGGAGAGACCAAGTGAAGACTCCTCAGAAACTTCAACAGGATCGGAGGATGTGTTGGATTTAGAGGTCCCTTTGTGCCTCATTGCAGTGAGCCTACTTGAGCTCCTCTTTTTGACGGGTTGTGCCGAGGATTTGTGAGCAATGGCTTTTCTTTTTGGCTTTTTGGTTGATGGAACGGGTGGAAGAGGTGGTAAGGTCACAATGGGCAAGGGTTGCGCCATTGTTGTCACCAAAGGAGGATCATCAACCGACATTGTCATTGCCGGAGACACATTGAGAGGGGTGGTCGAAGTGTCCATGAGACTAGGACCACTTGAACCAACGCCCGGGAGATACCTCGAAAGGGGCGGATTGCTTTTTGGTAGGGGTTGCCATGGTTAGGGTTTTAGGAAGGGTTTGGAATTTAGGAAGGTTGTTGATTTTGGAAGGTTTGAGAGTGAGGGATTGACGGTGACGAGGAAGGGGTATTTACCGCGTAGAGAGAGAAGGGGATTAGGACGGTTAGAGAGAGAGGAGAAAAAATAGGAATTAGATTAGGAATTAATTTTTCAAGACTTATCCTACTTCCTCTAATTATCTCCTATTTTAATTAATCTCCCCCTATTTTTTAGCCACTAAAAATAATTACATTAAATATTTACCTAACCTCCCTTATTTCTAGCCACACAAAAATAACTACAATATTTACTCCCCCTATTTTCTAGGCCACAAGAAAAACAAGTACAAAACTCCTCACAAAAATAAAGACATCCGGCCATTATTTTGAAAAAATATATTTTTTTTTTTTTAAATAATTTTTTTTTTTTTTTAATTTTTTGAATTTTTAAATATATAAAAAAAATAATAAACAAATACAAATATACCAAGTCCATATGGTTTTTGAAAATCAAATCCCTAGATTTTAGGACTTAGATATTTGAGTTGTTTATCAAGAATAAATTGGTTAGTTAAAGACTTTTTCAAACTTTTAAAACTCTTAAACAATAAAAAGACTTTCAAAGTTTAAAAAATTAATTAACTGAACCGAAAATAAAGAAATAAAAAACATAATATAGCACATACAAATATGTTAATGGCAATGATGGTAACATCTAGAATAACACATAAGATAAAAATCCATTGATAAATCAATTCAGTTTCAAACACTTGAGGCATAACAAGCTTAGCCATTTTTAAACACTTTAGGCATAACAAGCTTGTTAGACCACGAGGCATAGCAATTTATAAAATTCTTTTACACTTTTTTAAACAAGGAAGCATCGTAGTAACGAGCTCCGTGCCCCGAGTCTTATTTCAAGTGCAAAGATTTTGATTTATGCCTTTCAAGTAGGGTACACTGTAGTAGTGAGCTCCATGTCCCTAATACTAAGCATAAATCACTTCATACATTCTCATTGGCAATGGCAAGAGTGCATTGTCGCAGCGAACGCCGTGCCCCCGAGCTCGAGAGAATAGTATGGTATAAGATTTGCCTCTTTGCCTTTTTATTTATCACATACCAACATTAGTGACTTGGTCACTATAAGCAAAAAAGGAGTTCTATCAAGTGTGTTATTCGGGGTGTTATCCTACCACAACAAAAAGGTCAGCATGTGCAGTCGTGAGAACTCTCATAGCTCACAGAACTATGGGAACCCTTACAGCAGAGAGAATAAAACCAAACTAGCAAAAAATATGCACTAGTATACATGTGTTACCCCAGGTGTTATCAGCACCCATGGTAACACCTTACTACAGAGGACAATTTTTAGAGAATGCAAAGACCAAGAGATCTCTTTAGACTAGAGAATCTATCATGGTCTAAGGGTTTTGTGAAAATATCAGCAAGTTGATACTTTGTATCAATATGCTCTATATTTATTATCTTTTTATCTACCATATCTCTTAAAAAATGATGACGGATGTCAATATGTTTAGTACGGGAGTGTTGTACAGGATTTTTGGAAATATTAATAGCACTCAAATTATCACAGTATAAGGTCAAAATATTGCTATCAAGACCATAATCATCAAGCATGTGTTTTAACCAAATTAGTTGTGAACAACAACTACCGGTGCTACATATTCCGATTAATTTGTGGATAATGAAACACAATTTTGTTTTCTACTATACCATGATACTAAATTATTTCCCAAGTAAAAACATCCCCCACTTGTACTTTTCCTATCATCCATATCCACCCCAATCCGAGTCACTAAAGCCTACTAAATTAGTATTAGTATCTTTACTATACCAAATCCCTAAATCACTAGTTCCGAAACATATTTAATGATCTTTTTCACGTAATTTAGGTGAGACACTTTAGGATTGGATTGATATCTAGCACATACACACACACTTGTACATCAAATCAGTGGCGACTAGAAGTAAGGTAAAGGAGACTACCAATCATGGAACGATATAGGGTTGGATCAACATCTTCTCCCACTTGATCTTTTCCAATCTTGAGAGAAGTGCCCATAGGAATTTTTGAGCTCTTCGAACCTTCCAACCCAAACTTCTTCACCAGGTTCCTTGCATATTTGCTTTGGGAGATGAAAATCCCTTCACTTGATTGCTTAACCCGCATGCCTAGAAAGAAGTTAAGTTCCCCCATCATGCTCATTTCAAATGTTGATGTCATAGCCTCTACAAAATCATTTAAACAAGTTTTTGATGTAGAGCCATATACTATGTCATCAACATAGATTTGAACCACGACAAGTTCTTTTCCATGTTTAAGAATGAATAAAGTCCTATCTCGCTTCTCCTCTAGTAAAACCATATTCTAGTAAAAACTAGTTAACCTACCATACCATGCACGTGGAGCTTGCTTCAACCCATAAAGAGCTTTATCAAGTCTATACACATGGTGCAGTTGAAATGGATCTTCAAAGCCTTTTGGTTGTTCAACAAAAACTTCCTCATCTAAGTATCCATTTAAAAAGGCTGCTTTGACGTCCATTTGAAACAATGTGATTTTAAGAAAACAAGCAATGGCCAATAAAAGTCTTATTGACTCAATTCTAGCAGCGAGTGCAAAGGTCTCGTCATAGTCAATACCTTCCACTTGTGTATAGCCTTGAGCCACAAGACGAGCCTTGTTCCTAACAATGTTTCCATACTCATCGGTCTTATTTTTGAAAATCCATTTTGTCCCAATAACATTAGTGTTTGAGGGACGGGGTACTAAAGACCAAACATTGTTACGAGCAAATTGATCAAGTTCATCTTGCATTGCTTGAATCCAAAAATTATCTTTTAAAGCTTCAATCACATTTTTAGGTTCTACAGATGAAGTAAAACAAGAGTATGTTACCTTTGAGTATGTGGTGGACATGCACACATACCTTACCATGTCACGGTCACTAATGGAATTCATACGTCTTGTTTGTACACCCTCATTCACCTCCCCAATTACTTGGGTTGTAGGATGATTCCTACTGATTCTAGGTGGAGGATCTCTTCTCACATTCTCGTGAACCCTCGTTTCAACTCCTTCTTGATCTTCATTTGCCGGATCGGAATCGGATGCTATCTCGAGGTGTTATCTCATCAATGGTAACACCACCGCTCGCTTCTGTGTTACTATCAGTGTTAGCACTCGTGGTAACACCTGTGGTAACACCTTCTGGACAGACTTCTTCCAACAGCTCCAAGGGTGTCTCTTGAACATTTTCTCCTGCAATACTTGAGTGATCATCAAAAACAATATTCATGGATTCTTGGATGGTTTTTAGCCTTAGATTAAATACCCTATATGCACGACTATTTGAAGCATAACCAAGAAAAATGGCCTTATCACTCTTAGAGTCCAATTTTGCTAAGTAGTCCCGATCATTGAGAATGTAACACACACAACCAAAGACATGAAAATAATGAACTTTTGGTTTTCTACCATTCAAAATTTCGTATGGAGTCATGGTTGTGCCGGGTCTTAGAAAAACTCTATTGGCTGTGTGACAAGCCGTATTTAGTGCCTCTCGCCCAAAATCTTTTCGAAATTCTTTTTGAAAATAACATCACACGAGTCATTTCAAGTAAAGTCCTATTCTTCCTTTCACTACCCCATTTTGTTGAGGTGTTTTTGGGGCTGAAAATTCATGGTGAATACCTTTCTTTCACAAAAATTTGAAAAAGAAACATTCTCAAATTCCCTCCCATGATCGGACCTAATTCGAAAAATTGAAGCACAAAACATGTTTTTGATCTTAGAGTGCAAGATTTTGAACTTTTCAAAAGTATCGATTTTTCCCTTAAAAAATAAACCCATGTAAATTGTGAAAAATCATCAACAATGACATAAGTATATTTCTTGCCCCCAAAACTTTCTATCTCAAGTGGACCCATTAGATCCATATGCAAGAGTTGAAAACAATGTGTAGTACCGGTGTGTTGCTCATTGTGTTGGGGCAAAGACCATGGGTAACACGAGTTTGTTTCCCTTTGAGACAATCCTCACAAACAATTTTTTGTTTAAGATCAAGACTAGGAATGCCTTGGACGGCATCTAGATTAACAATCTTTTCTATGTTACGAAAGTGAACATGTCCCAACTTTTGATGCCACAATGTAGTGTTATCAAGTTTTGCCGAATGGCATACTTGCTTGTCTTCAACAAGATAACAATTATCACTAGATCTTGTACTGTCATTACACAATTGTTAATCTTGTCATAAACTTCACAAGTATCTTTATTAAATTTCACCTCTAAGTTGTCATCACAAAGTTGACTAATACTAATTAAATTAGTTACAAGTCCATCAACATGTAAGACATTCTTTAAGGTTGGAAATCCAGGACACATTTAGTGTCCCTCTCCCAATGATATTACTCTTGCTCCCACCACCATAAGTTACACTACCCCCATGAATTGTTTCATAGTCTTTTAAAAACAATTTTGTTCTGTCATATGACGTGAACACCCACTATCAAAGTACCAAGAACCTTCAATATTTGTTTTTAAAGCGGTGTACACAACATCACATTTCGGATTAGCTTTTGGTTTCCACACCTTTTTGAATTTTTACCATTCTCGACCGGGTGTGTTATCTGTGGCCGGGCAACACCTCGTGTAACACCAAGGACGGACAGCTTTTTCGAAGCAATATGGCATTTATTTTTAAAATGTCCAGGTGTGTGACAGTATTGACACACCTTCCCTTTGTCACATGGTTCTTTTGAAGAATAATCTTTGTCAAAACCGCTCCTTAACAAAACAATTCTCATTATCATTCATAGACAAAGTAGAAAGAATACTATTCAAAGATTCTTGAAAACCAATACCTTTCGAGAGGTGTACTCAAGTTCAAGATCTCATCCAATTTGGTAGATCCGGTGTTGAGCTTCTTCAAGGTGGTTTCGGCTAGAGTCAAATTGCCCTTGACTCTTTCAAGCTCGATTTCTCTCTTTGTTGCTTGAACCTCCATATGAGTCACATAGGCACGGAGTCCTTCATTCTTCTTGGTTAAGGACTTAACCAAATTGTTCTCTTTCTTCCATTCCACGAGCAATGCCTCGTAAAGGTCTTTTAATCCGGAAATGAGATCATCTTTGCTCGCTCATCCTCTTGTGTACTTCTGTATCGGGGTTAGAAGAGCTAACAAAACAAACAAAGATTATTATCACATAATTCATCATACTGTCGGGTGTGATCACGAGATGTTATCTCGCATGGATAACACCTTGGGTAACACTTGTCCTTTTCCGTGTTACTTACCGTGACAAACATGGTTGTTTGATCGAGATTCTACCTCCTGAGATGGTCCTTCATCCTCATCATCACCGAGAGAAACCCATAGGTTCTTTCCACTCTTCCTTAGAGTATTTGCACACTCATTGGAATAGTGACCCCAACCCGAGCAAGCATGACATTGAATGGATTCAATGTGCTTTGGATCAGACCTTAGCGATACTCGATGATGCTCTTCTTGGGTTCAACTTTGGGTTAGATGGGAAAGTCCTTTTTGGCATCGAATCATAGACCTTGGTTTGCTTCTCCTTTGCTTTCACCTGCATTTTTTCATTGTTATACTTTCTAACCATAGAATTGTATTTTCTAGCAAGTAAAGCAACACTAGCATTCTCATCAATTTCTTCAAAAACCTCATCTTCGTTTTCATCCAAAGAACTCGAGGCTTGAGTTTTCAAAACAACATTTTTCCCTTTAGATGCTTCACTTTGATCTAAGAGATTTAACTCAAAGTTTTTCAAAATACTCATTAAAGAATTGATATCCATAGTTGCAAGATTGTGAGCCTCTTCCAATAGATGAAACTTTCATATTAAAACGCTCGGGAAGGGTTCTAATTGCTTTTGAGACAAGTTGTTTGTTGGTAAAAGGTTCACCCAACAATTGACACTCATTAGCAATATCAAATAATTTTTCAAAATAAGAAGGAATAGTTTCATTTTCACCCATCCTTAATCTTTCAAATCTGCTAGTAAGACCCCTAAGCTTAGTTTCACGCACCTTTGCCATCACCTTCACAAAAACGTTGTAAAATATCCCATGCTTCTTTTGCGGTGGGCTGTTTTGAATAAGTTTGAAAATATGCATATCAACCCACTCAAAAATGGCATTAAGTGCCTTTTCATTGAAACTAGCTTGGTTGATCTCTTCCATGTTCCATTCGATTCGGGTTTGACTTGTACGTCACCATCTTCATCGAGGTAACATTGGTAAGGAGTAACCATTTGTTATAGATCGCCATGCTCGAAGATCAATTGATTTGATATGCGGCGTAGACGGATCTTCCAATAACAATAATTCGAGCCATCTAACACGGGAAGACGCTTATTATTAGGATTAGCCGGATCATAAGCCATGACACCTAGACCAAGCACTTAGTATCGTCAAGTGACCTGCTCGATACCAATTGAAATTGTCAATGGCTTCACTTTGGAAAGAGATGTTACCGTAGATGTTACCCAACACCTTGGTTAACACACCGACGGACAAAGACACACACACCAAAATAAATAGTTTATAAAAACTTTGTGCGGCGGAAATAAATAACACAAGATATAATTTTCTCAAGTTATATAAATATATAACTTGAGTGTGCCTAGATGGCGAAGACTTTATAATCAATATAGCAAAATTACAAAGCCGAAAGTTCCCTATTGCTAATATAATGATAATGCTCTATGGAACTAAATGAGACAAAGAACGAATCCTATCCTTAGCCAACACTCTCTTAAACACTCGGTGTTTAAGCTAGAATCACAAGGGAGGAAGGATATGCGAACCAAAGATCTTTGTCTCTCCTGTGCTATGGTGTGTGTGTTTGATATTTGGCCTACTTCAAATGAAACACACCTAGCCTATTTATAGCCTTCCAATGCCTTGGAGGCTACTCCAAAATAACAGCCTTGGACCTTCAGATCGTGTGAGAGGAGTGGAGAGATTTCTTGGCTTGAATTCCTCTTCATACGCCAACTTCCCTAGAATGTAGCAACCGATTTCTTGAAGCCCAAGTCCATGCTTTATCCCTTGTACTCTCTTGCTTTCTTGGTATTGTACTCTTCAATTAATCAGCAACAACTCCATGACTTGGTCTTCCCACGTTTTTATTCCTTCATCAAATAATATGGACCAAGTAAACATTATTCGTAAATCTTCGTTTACGAATAATTCCTCCAACAACTTCTTCCTTGATTTTAGCATTTAATCCAGCCATATATTTAACCTGAAATATGGACCAACAAACACATATATCTTGCTAATAATATTAGACATTAGGATATAAAATAATATGGAAAGAATTATTAAATTACAACTCATTACAGTTCGGGTAACACCCAACTGCCAGTGATAGCACCTGTGGTAACACCCACAGTCTGCATTAACAAGATGAACAAACACGTAAACTAAGTCGGGACTTCACTGGAAAAGGCCCTCCGGCGTGAGAGTAAGTATTTGTATTGTAGAGAGCAAATCAATTGACAATAGTTTAGAGTCAAAGATGAGTTCACCTGAATTATGTGAATTATGACTTGTATTTATTGGTGTAGGGTATAGAGTCCTACCTTGGATAGAAAGTTAGGTGAGACAAGGAGTCAAATCCTACTCGGATTCTAATTCCTCGGAGTCCTTATTGTAGTATGATTAGAAGAGCTTTCTGTCTGTATTCCTATGAGGCTTACTACTCGGCATATAATGTTGGTCGACATAGGTGTATGTAGGGCAAGGAGGTGACCAAGGGTAGGGAAACTCCTTCCCCTTGTCATTGTTGGAATAACTATTACACAATAATAGAAAATTACAGAAAAACTAATTTAAAACAGAAATACAGAAAAGAAAAGATAAAGAAAGATTTGTCGTGGAAGTCCGAGTCGTGTGAAATCACATTCTCCTTAAAACAAATTACGCCCCCTCACCACGTTGTGCTTGAGATTTTACGGAACGCTTGCCTCCCAGGATGAAACGGATAGACCGGACGGTGGTTGCACAAGAATACCTCCGGCGAACTGAAGTCAATGCTTGAACTTTATCACCAAGAATGCAATGAAGGAGGCCAAGGGAAAGATGAACAATATGCTGCGAAAATGATTGTGGAGATTGTGAAAAACTGTGTCCTTTTCCTTGTTGTTGTGTTCTATTTATATATTTCTCCATGGATCAAAACTGCCAACCATTAAAACCTGGTTTTAATTTCGTTAATCAATATTGCAATTTATTAAAATAAATTAGCAATTAAATTCGGCAGTTACTGAATGAGAACAGTTTCTGGAAGTGAGCAGCTGGGAACGAGGCGCCCGCCTCGAACCCCTCCAGGCACCCGCCTCGGAGTCTCGCCAATGAGGCTGCACCTTCTGGACTCCAGGCGCCCGCCTCAGCCATGGCCAGGCGCCCGCCTCGGACTGTCTCAAATGGGTCGGCACCTACTGGCCTCCAGGCGTCCGCCTCGGTTTGGTTCAGGCGCCCGCCTCACTTCCAGTTTCATTGGGTCAAGTTTTGGAAAAAAATTGCAAAAAGTGGGCTCGCGCGGACAGGCTATTTCGGAGCTACATTCGTGTCCACATGACGCACATGCACATGAGTTCGGTAGCCCGAAGCCTATTTTGATCCATGATTTGCACCCCCCCTGCGCACCTGTGCGCGAGAGAGAGTCTCTATGTACCACAATCTTACACCCTACCAAAGTGTAGGAGTATTTAAACTAAGCCACTTTTCCATCTTTTTCCAATGTGGGATACCCACATATTACACTTTCCAACCCATTAACTTTGAGTCTTCATATCTCATTAATTTCTCAACCAAATTGGACAAATGAATATATGATTTCAATGTACTCATGGAGTAGAACACAATCCAACAATCAATTTGTCATTTTTACAAATAACAAATTAAGAAAATAACACATTATTTCCTTCAAAACACACTTTTTTCCAACAATCCCCCACATGAAGGAATAATGTGGAATTGGTGATAAGGTCCGGCAGACGAAAACTTGCATACGAAGATGTGGGAATGCCCATTGAATCTTCGCTCGTACAAGCATATTTACTCTACTCGCAAATCGATAGACGCGATGTCCTTGAATCGTTATGCTTTTTGTGTAGCCGATCATATGCTTGACACAAGTATCGTCCTAACATCCTTCAATTCTCATATCTATGTTCAATCATGGCCCTGAACATACGCCTGGTTCTGCGAGAGGGTCTAAGAATTGAGCCTCACACAATTCTACTTGAAGCGGCCCCACTTCTCTCTCACATAGGTGATTTCTTAAAGGTAACCCGTATTACCCCGCTCGAATTTTCGACGCGTAAGCCATAGGCTTATCCTTGTCCTTTCGGGATGTCACTAATAGGAATGGACTTGGGGTTGATTCCCCCACAGTGACGCTACAAGTCTTTTAACAGTTAGGTGGTCCCATTGAATCTAGTTCTTGGGATCTCCAGTCATCTAGATTGGGTTTTCCGCTGTGTTTAACTTTTCAGAGGCTTAAGTCCCATTCCCCTCGTCGAGCTTTCAACTAACTCTCTATTTAACCCTTTGGTTAACGGATCCGCTAAATTTTCCTTTGACTTAACATAGTCAATGGATATTGTGCCAGTTGAGAGTAGTTGTCTAATGGTATTATGTCTTCGACGAATGTGTCTCGACTTAGCATTATACATATAATTGTGTGCCCTTCCAATCGCTGATTGGCTATCACAATGTATACATATTGATGGCACGGGCTTCGTCCATCTTGGAATATCTTCTATAAATTGGCGTAGCCACTCGGCCTCTTCACCACATTTATCTAACGCTATAAACTCAGATTCCATCGTGGATCTAGCTATAACTGTTTGTTTAGAAGATTTCCATGATATAGCAGCTCCTGCTAATGTAAACACAAATCCGCCTGTAGACCTTAAGTCTTTATATCGGATATCCAATTAGCATCGCTATATCCTTCAATTACCGCTGGATGTCTAGTATAGTGTAAAGCATAATCGCGAGTATATCTTAAGTACCTTAGTACTCTCACTATACCATTCCAATGTTCCGCTCCGGGATTACTTGTATATCGAATTCTCGCCTTTGCTAACCGTGTAAGCAATATCTGGTCTAGTACAACTCATCAAGTACATTAGACTTCCAATGATTCTCGAGTATTCAACTTGAGAAACTGTGTCACCTCTATTCTTTGATATATGTTGACTCATGTCTATTGGGGTTCTAGCAATAGCTAAGTCATCCTTGCTGAATTTCTCAAAAATTTTATCCACATAATGTGACTGGCTTAAAGCAAGTCCATTTGACATTCTTGAAATTTTCACGCCAAGGATTACGTCGGCTAACCCCATGCATATCTTTCATGTCAAACTTTGAGTTCAACATATCTTTAGTGGACTTTATCATTTTATCACAGCTTCCTATGATAAGCATGTCATCTACATAAAGACATAAAATGACGTAGCCATTTCCCGTGTCTCTAACATAGATACATTTGTCACATTCATTTCTTTTAAATCCACTTTCCATCATGGCTTGATAAAACTTTTGATGCCATTGTTTTGGTGCTTGTTTCAAGCCATACAATGACTTTACTAACTTGCACACTTTATTTTCTTGCCCCAGTGCAGAAAATCCTTCCAGTTGTTCCATGTAAATTTCCTCTTCTAAATCTCCATTTAGAAAGGCTGTTTTAACATCCATTTGATGTACTTCATGATTTCGCAATGCGGCTATCGCAAGTACAATACTTATGGATGTTATTCTCGTAACCGGAGAATATGTATCAAAGTAATCAAGGCCTTCCTTTTACTTGTAACCTTTTATTACAAGTCTTGCCTTATACTTGTCAATTGTTCCATCCGTCTTCATTTTCCTTTTAAAAATCTACCTATATCCTAGTGGTTTGCTTCCCGGAGGAATATCCACTAATTCCCAAGTGTGATTTTGTAAAATGGAATCAATTTCACTTTTAATGGCCTCTTTCCACAAAGGTCCTTCGGAAGAGCTCACGGCCTCTTTATAACTTTGTGGTTCACTTTCAAGCATATAGGTTAGAAAATCTGGGCCAAAAGATTTTTCTACCCTACCTCGTTTGCTCCGTCGAGGTTCTACCTCTGCTTCATCATTTTCATCATGATGATTTCTTCCTTCTACTTCTTCTTCTTCTATTGAATCATGTCTCCGTTTAGATGAACTTGCCTCATCTCTTTTGCACGGAAACACATTCTCAAAGAAAGAAGCATTTCTTGACTCCATTATAGTATTCTTGTGTATATCTTGAATTTTCGATTCATGCACAAGAAACCTATAAGCACTACTATTGTGAGCATACCCAATAAATATGCAATCAATAGTTTTTGGTCCAATTTTCACCTTTTTGGGAGGTGGTATTGAAACCTTTGCAAGACACCCCCACACTCGCATGTATTGGTATGATGGCACTCTTCCATGCCACAATTCATAGGGGCTCTTATTTATTTTCTTTCGGGGCATTTTATTTAACACATAGTTTGCCGACAAGACGGCCTCTCCCCACATGTTATCCGGTAACCCCGAACTTATTAACATGGCATTCATCATGTCCTTTAGAGTCCGATTTTTCCGCTCGGCAACTCCATTGGATTGTGGGGTGTATGGTGGTGTTGTAACATGTTTTATCCCATGTTGAGCACAAATACCTTCAAAAGGGAATTCATACTCACCACCACGATCACTTCTTATGACCTTTATTTTCCGGTTGAGTTGATTTCCAACTTCATTTTTTATAGAGAACAAACTTCTCTATAGCCTCATCTTTACTTTTGAGAAGATACACATAAAAATATTTTGTGCTATCATCAAAAAAAGTCATAAAATACTTATTGCCCCCTCGTGTTTGTGTTGACTTGAAGTCACATAAATCCGTATGAACCAACTCAAGTGGTTCATTATTTCTTACAACCGAATGGAACGGAGGTTTTGTAAACTTTTCCTCTACACAAGTTTCACATTTATGTTTGTAGTCTATTTTACATTTTGGTATGCAATTCATGTTAATTAATCTACGTATAGTATCATAGTTAACATGTCCTAGTCTACCATGCCACAAATTGGAAGACTCAAGCAAGTAAACGGAAGAATTATTCTTATTCATCTCATTCATCTTAGGCTTAGTAGCCATTACATTGCTTTTTACAACCATAGCACTAAGCTTAAACATACCATCACAAACATAACCTTTGCCTACAAACATTCCACTTTTAGACAAAGTAACCATATCGGATTCAAACACAACATGAAACCCATGCTTAATCAAAAGCGATTCGGACACCAAATTTTTCCGAATTTCGGGCACATAGAGCACATTGTTGAGAGTCAACTCTTTCCCGGAAGTCAACTTCAGCACCACCTGTGAGTACCCCGACCCGAACTCATGTTTTGGGTCCACTTTAATAGATTTTTGGGCTCATGCATTTGTTAAAAAGAAAATTGAGTCCAATTATCCAATAGCCCACTCAACCCATTGGGCCTGCCATAGAGCACATTCGTCCGACTTAGGATGACACTAAGGCGGTTTAAATCCCTCTGTCGGACGACATGGAGCTTCCCATCAGCCTGCCTATAAATACAAGGCATGGCTGATCATTTTAAGAGGACTTTTGGAGAGTTTTGGGAGGATATCAGTAAAAGAGGGGAAGCTCTGCAGAAATAGAGACTCTCTCTCTCTCTCATACACACACACTCACTCCCTCCTCACACACACACCCTAAAAGCCAAGATCTAAAGAAAGGTTCCCTTTGTTGGTGTGTTGAAGGGGTAAACACCATACTACTGGTGTTCTTACCTTGTGGACTACAATAGGTAGCCACTAAACCCTTTCTCTCTTTAATTAACTCTTCCATACACTTATATCACCTTGCATGTTTACTTGCTTTGATATTATGTGAAATATTGGGGTTTTTTGCATGATAAAGGTGGTGGGGAAGTGAATCTTCCATATTCACTTCTCCCCACCTCAGATCTGAACATTTGGTGACATTAGCACCATTAAAGTTTGAATCTTTGTTAGTTTCCATTAAGTTAGGAGGAGATGGCTACATAAAAATGGCCATAAACATGTGATTTATCACATTCGGCCATTAAAGCCATGTGATCCTCCCATAATACTCACGTAACATTACTATTTTACTGCTTACAATTAATAAGGTTACTTGGTTTGCTTTGAGAACAAAAGGGGAAATCAACCGGTGAAGGGCATTGAAATAGAGGCTGCTCATGTCGGACGACACGGGACTCTCAAGAGGTCTGTGTCATACGACATGGAGTTCCCGAAGAGGCTGTAAAGCTTTTCTTGGACTTCAGATCTGTCAGGATCCCCCCCCCTTTTCGTAACTCAAAGCTTACCTAAGTAGTTTTGGCTCATTAAGCCACTATTTGGAGTGCCTAAGGTCTGTTTGGGCGCGATCTATTGATGGAGGCGGTTTGCCATGTGACATAGACATGTTCTATGTCATATGACATCCGTATCATTAAAAGTCAATCATGACTTTGCTCACTCCTATCAACCCCAAACTGAACTTAGACCACTAAATAGTGTCTTTTCTTGGGTGAAATAATATTGTTCCAGTTCCAGAGTAGCCTTATCATTGTAAGAGACAATATGACTATGAGGCCTTATGTCGTCCGACATCCCCTTCATGGGAAGTCCTGTGTCGGACGACATCAGAGCTTCCTGAGTGCATTGTCTCACTTTTCTCGCCCTCGGTGATGAAAATCATCATAAGTAAAGGGTGTGTCCCCCTATCATGGCTCACAAGTTGTATCCAGTCTCTATACCATCAATGAAATTCCAAATTTGCATGCCTTACTTGTCGACACATATTGCACACACACTTTGATTGTCTATAATTGTCCAATATTGATTGAAAGTCTCGAAAGAGACGTGTTGGGTGAACTCTCAAGATCTTCCCAACACGTAACCAGGCCCCCGAACTCAAAATCTCTTCACAAAAATAGGTTTTTCAATGTTTTTCCTTAAAAAACGGCGTGGCGACTCCCAAAAATCAAAAAATTTCATTAAATTTATTATGTATTTCGGCGAGCGTTCATTCAGTGGCGACTCCGCTGGGGACTTACATTGAAAAACCTTTGTTTTTTTAAAAAAAAAAAAAAAAAAAAGAAAATGAAAACGATACTTGGTATATAGGTGGAAACTATTAACCTTCCTGTATCGCTCCCTCACCCGGGGCTTGGGATAAATTGTGGTCTAACAATCCCACGTACCGATATCATTTTTCTTTTTTAAAAAAAAAAAAAAAAAGTTTTTCTTAAGAGGGTCTAACTTTCTTTAAATCAACTTGGACAATTTCTTCATTCTCCTTGTTTGTGCATTGTGTCATTTTGTGTGCTCATGTGGGCCTTGCCATACTTCTATGCTCTATATGCTTTGGTATGTGGAATTTTTGGGAGCCGGGGCTTCCCCCTTTGCTATTGACTTTTTCCGTTGATCAGAACAGGGCAGGATGATTCTGGACTACAGCTACTGGTAAATTTGGACATTTGGGGCAGTCTCCTTTTGTCGTGCTTTGGACTCATTCTCTTGTTTTTTTTCTTTTTGCATACTGCATAAAAAAAACAAAAAAAATATATTTTTTACAAAAAAGTAAAAAATATTTTTCCTAGAAAAGTACCTTCACACTACTCGCACGCTACCCGCACATAGAGTTAGAACCCGGGAGTGTACGAACGGCATCGCGGACGGTGACGTGTTTCGCCTACGTTTGAGCGCCTAAAGTCATCCTAGTCTGTGATTCAGCCAACACTTGTCCATGACACACTTGCTACCGTGATCGGTTGGTTTTTGGCCAATGCTTTTCAAAACACTTTTCAAACTCGGTTTTCAAAATTTTCTCACAAAGTCCGAGTCATGCTTCGTCTCCAAAATCTTGGCATACTTTCCCTCTTCATGTCGGGATTACGACATAATTCAACGTAAGTACACGTTAAGATCTTGACATATCTCGACGTAGGTACATATCGATTTCTCGACTTGGCTTCGTAAGAGGCCATAACGCGTTCTCGACATGTGTCAACGCGGGACCATGTCGAATTCTTGGCGTATACTAACGGAAGTTATGCCGAAATTTCGCCACTAAGCGAAGAGAGGCCATGCCGGATTTTCAACTCGAAAAGAGGAGAGGTCATGCCCAATTCTTCCAGGATTTCACCTACAAATTGCGGTCTCGTACATTCAAACGTACGTTCGACCCTCTCTCCTCCCGAGTCTAGACGTTGACTTGGACTTGGTTTTGAAAACCCTGAGTTTGACTTGTTTTGACCTGTATGCCCATAGGTTCGTTCTCCCTTTCGATTGGTGGGTTCCACGTGCCCTATAGAACCTCTGTCGGGATTGTCCGTCCCGGAGGTGCAATACAGGTGGAATACAGGGGGTCTATAGACGTAGTGATGGAACTCACTGATCCAGGAATAGCATAGAAAGTGAAAAAGAAGGTGTCCCCCTTTTCCAACCATTCCTAGGATTAATAAAAATCATTTTTATAAAAAAAAAAATGTAAAAACAAAAAAAGAGCATATGCATGAGTCCGTCCTAAGCCTATCCTCTCCCCTACCTAAAGCCATTCTCTCCCCCTTTCAGCGAGCAAGTATTGAGTCAGAATTCCAGGTGGTCGGTTAGTCAATTTCAGCATTCCAGTGATAAGGATGGCCGATGTGGTAGTCAACAATGCTGATGACCAGGTGCGAGGTGGGGCTGTCCCAGCTCAACCCATACCCCACATCTGGTACGATGTGTGTGATTGAGAGGGCTGCTTGGAAGATGATTATCAGAATTGGATCAACGAAGATGCTCCTTCAAGAAAGAAGAAGAAGAGGAAGACCATGCAACAAAAATTGAAGGAGGGATACGAAGCTGGAGACGAGGGTGTGGGAACTTTAGGGGAACCCTCAGGCAAATTTGACTATTACGTCAGTTACACCAAAGAGCCCACCAAGGAAGCAATCGGCCAAGACAAAGTCCAGCCCGACCTTCCCGTTTTCATTAATCTTCTTGGGATAAAGAATTCTGAGTTTATCGCCACTGCAAAGTCCGACAAAAAACCGGCTGATCTGGGGGCAGAATATAAGACTCCCATGGAATGTAGAGTTAACCGAGGCAGAACCAAGGTATCTCCCGAAGAAAACATCGTCAGCATCATCCAGGTTAACCCTCCTTTTGGCCGTACAGATAAGGTGGTGATCAGTAAAAAGGAGATGACTTATCCGCAGGGTATTGACAAGATGAGCCAGACCCCTCAGCCAATGAGTCTGTTTCTCATGAACAAGCTAGCCAAGGGATTGCATCAGATTTCTCTAACTCCCCGCACCGTCTTTCCAAAGTACCGGCTTACCAATGATTTCCGACAGGTTCCCGGTCGGCAAGTCTCAGTTTTCGAAAAACAACAGCAGGAGAAAGTAAAAGTCCAACCCGTGTCAAAAGCTTCAAGTCAAATAAGTAGTGTAGGGTCAAGAGTCAGTCAGGGATCTTCGAATCCCAGTCCTCAGAGTCTTTGTTATCGAGTTCGAGTCTCTAGATAGGTCTGATACTCTCACGGCTGATGATCATCGCCGTGTCTTTAACTCTGTCTTCCCTTTTGCGTTGAATGAAATGGTTGACCTTTCTGCGTATCCCTTAATTGCCACCTTAAAAAATGATAAGTTAACTAAAACAAATCTCAATGACTTAAAAGTGGTTAATAATGATTCATTTGAAGAGGACACAGACTTTTTAGATGAAAACTTTTTAAGTGATAATATAAAGCAGGTTTTTGATCGAGACGACAATCGGGCCCAAGCTGCCGATGAGGTATTAACTACAGTGAATTTGGGAACTACTGAAGAGCCCAAAGAGACACAAATTGGCAGTTTCTTCACCGGGGAAGAACGGGAAGCCCTCATCGATTTGCTCAAGGAATACGTGGACGTATTTGCCTGGTCCTACAAAGACATGCCCGGGTTGGACACTTCAACTGTTGAGCACCGCATACCCCTGGACCCAGAAGCCAGGCCAGTCAAGGAAAAACATCGCCGGATCAAGCCAGAATGGTCTCTCCAGGTCAAAGAAGAAATAGAGAAGCTGCTCAGAGTGGGTTTTATTAGAGTGGTCGAATACCCCAAGTGGTTGGCCAACATAGTGACGGTAACCAAGTCAAATGGCAAAGTCAGGGTTTGTGTAGACTTTAGGGACCTGAACAAGTCTAGCCCAAAAGACGATTTTCCCTTGCCCAATATCGATCTGTTGCTAGATACTACTGCCAGTTACGAAGTCAAGTCATTTGTAGACGGCTTTGCGGGTTACAATCAGATTAAAGTCGCCAAAGAAGATCAGGAAAAGACTGCCTTCACCAGCCCTTGGGGAACCTTTTGTTACACGGTTATGCCCTTTGGTCTGAAGAATGCCGGCTCTACTTATCAGCGGGCAGTCACTGCGCTCTTTCATGACATGATCCACAAGGAGATCGAGGTCTATGTTGATGATATTATTATCCATTCCAAGGGATCAGATGGCCAACACTTGGTCGACTTGAGGAAATTCTTCAACCGTCTGCGGGAGCATGTCATGAGACTAAACCCAGCAAAATGCACTTTTGGCGTGGTCCGAGGAAAGGTTCTGGGATACATGGTCACTGAACGAGGAATCGAAGCCGATCCAAGAAAGATTAAAGCCATTCAGAGTTGGGAGGCGCGAGAACCCTGCCTACTGTTGTCAGTTTGAGCTAGAAAAAGTCGATGACCTATGGTACAGCTAGATCTTTCAGTACCTTAAGCATGGCGAAGCCTCGTTCCCGACAGAAGAGGATGGTAGGCCAAAAGAGGGTCTCCGCGCCAAAAGTTTACAAGCGTTGAAAAGGTTGTCTGCACAGTACGTTATTCTGGGAGATGACTTATGGAAGAAAAGGCACCGAGGGCCACTTCTACTCTGTATCAGCAAGTCTAAGGCCAAAAAGGTCATGGAAGAAGTCCATGGTGGCGCATGTGGACCACATATGAATGCCCGAGCCTTGATGTTCAGCATACTCAGGATGGGTTATTATTGGATCTCCATGGAGACTGACTGTATTCAGTTTGTGCGAACCTGCGATAAGTGTCAGCGGTTCTCCAATCTCAACCATATACCTCCCCATGATCTCTACTGTATGAGCACTCCTTGGCCATTCGCAACTTGGGGGATCGACGTTATTGGGAAGATAACTTCGGCCGGCAGTAACGGGTACGAATTCGTGTTGGTCGTTGTGGATTACTTCACCAAGTGGGTTGAAGTGGCATCCTACAAGGTCCTAAACTCCAAAAAGGTAGCCCGTTTCATAAAAGAAAACATTGTGTGCCGATATGGCGTTCCGAACGAGATTATTTCCGACAATGGGTCACATTTCGAGGGACATACCGACAAACTGCTCGCGGAATTCAGAATCAAGCGACACAAGTCCTCCCCTTATCGCCCTCAAACCAATGGTGTTGTCGAGGCAGCAAACAAGAACCTGGAAAGGATCATCAGGAAGATGGCCGAAAGGAGCGGGATTGGCACGAGAAGCTTCACTTAGCGCTATGGGGCTACCGTACTTGGTGATAACGGCCACCGGTGAAACTCCGTTCGCTTTGACATATGGAACGGAAGCCGTTTTGCCCGTTGAATTAGAAATACCCTCTCTTCGGGTTCTGCTTGAAAATGAAGTCAACGAGATAGGCGGCTTCAGTCGACATGACGAGTTAGCTCTTCTGGATGAACGAAGGCTTAAGGCGATGGAGCACATCCGGGCTTATCAGAAGCGCATGGCTAGGGCCTTTGACAAGAAGGTGCATCCCTGCGACATTAAAGTGGGTGACTTGGTCCTAAAAGAAAAGCCGCCGAATCAATTCAGTCCTTTGGGCAAGTGGGCGCCAGTCTGGGTGGGCCCGTATTTGGTAAAAGAGATCTTCTCTGGCGGAGCAATGAAGTTGACAGATTTGGATGGTAATCCCTTCATGCACCCGGTGAACGGCGACAAATTACACCGCTATTACGTCTGAATCGAGTCTTCCCCTCTATGAATAAAAAAAAGAGAGAAAAATAAAAAAAAGAAAGAAAGAAAAAGAAAAACAAAAGCGCGAAAATAATGTACCCAGACGAGACTGAAAACCTCTCAAAAGGCAGTCCGTGCAAAACAAAGGGCGCGCTCGGTGCTAAAAGAATATACCCAACTAGGCTGAAAACCCTAAAAACGGGCGGTCTAGGTAAAAAACAGGGTTGCACCACTTGTCCCCCTTCTGTCTATCCCTTTCTTAAACACAAAGTTAATTGGGTCGAACTACGGAGACCTGAGCCCCTTAGTCCATTTTGTAGAAGGGGAACGTAGGCAGCCGTTCGCGGTTCGGTCTAAAAATCATAAAAATCACCATATCCTGTCAACAGTTGTATTCGTGATTACCAAAATGTGTCTTGATTAAGTTCTGAAGTAATTTCAACTTTCATCACACTAATACATTCATTGATGAGTTTAAGCACGGTCTACTCTCGACTTATTAACATTAGCAAAAATAATATCTTTTAAAAAGTACATCTAAATTGTCTGTGTCGGCAACAAGGGATACAATGACCGGTCACCTAACCCTAGTCACTCGTTCCCACTCCCGAACTAGCATTCTTCTTCTTCCTCTTCCTCGGTCCTCGGGAGGTCTTTGGCTTAGCTATCCCAAATAGTTCTGTCTCCCGTCATCCCGGCTCAGGAATAATATGAGTCGGTGAGTCAACCAATTCGGCAGCTCTCAGCACCGCCTGGGCAGCCCTCTCCTCTCTCAGGCTGTCCTCCGAGCCATAACCCGTGGTCATCCCTCATCTTGGCTCTCCTCTCTACGAGTCTCTCAAAGTCTGTCGTCGGATCGTCTCGTCACGTTGTGCAGGTCGATCGGTGCCTCAAAGATCACGTAACTCCCGGCTAGTTTGGTCTCCTCCTCGGATCCCTCGGCAATATACTTCAATGGTGTGCTGAACTGGTCCCATCTGTTCCCCATACCAAATGAGATACAAGGTGGACAGATGTGTGATCCCTCGGGTCTTTCGTATCAGTGTGTGAGCGGGAAAAGCCACTCCTGAAAAGGCCCTGGCAAAGAACCTGAGGGTCCAGACATCAGTCATGTCAAGAGGAACGGTATCCCGGGCCATCTGCTCTCTTAACCCATCAACAACCTGCTGTGGGTATCCATACTGCCTCTGAACAAGCAAGGGGATACTGAATGATGAGAAGTGTAATCCGGCGGCCTCGCTACGACACGGTCATCCCGCTGGCGCTCATGGTCTCAAGCCTCCATCCAGGAACCCAGTACTGAATATCAGTGGTAGTATACCTGGCCAATCGCCTCTGCCAGCTCTCCTGTGAAGCCTCCGGAGCCACTCGCCTCTGCTGTGTAACCCATGGTGCTGCAATCTGCCCTACATGTAATGGGGAGATGAGTCTCAACCGCTCAAAGAGCCACAATGATAAGAGACTGGGGCAGCCACGTCCCATGTGCAATGACCCTCCAGCCAGTCGGTCCATCCCATGATAAGTCTCTGCCAGCAAAATGGGAACTATGTCTCTCTCTCCCTACCCGAGTCGGATCTCAGTCAATGCGGTACCACGAGAACCCCGCATCTGCCTAATAACTCCCAGCAGCAAACCGGAGCTTACCCCATCATACTCACAAAAGCAGTATAGGGAGATCATAATCAGCATAAAAATATCCATGGCCGTGGATGGGTCAAACAGCTCCGGATGCGATACAACCAATCGGGCTATCTGGGTCAGGTCAACAAAGGACAGGTCGAGAATCAGATCGCCACCGCTTCGTGAAATCCCAAGAAATTGGCCAATCGGCCAAGGGTCGTGGATCTCGTGGGAAAACGAAGCATCTACGAGCTCGGCTCCCGATCCAATGCACGGAACTCTTCAATGGTAGGTGTAAAGTCATTATACGAAAGCGGTAAAGACATGCCTCTCGCAATCCCGAAAGTCTCGGACGCGGCCGGAGAAGATTCAATCTACCGCCCACTCCTTTAATGCCCAGATACATCTCAACCCATATCGTTGGTCAATAACCCTCCTATTGTTACTACAATGATGGCGGGTTAGATTTATAAGATCGGAATGAAATTGACGTTCTTTGGTCTTAGATCTGTCGTTATAATGCTCCATTTCGGGTCAAAAGTCGAATCTTGGGGCTAATTTCGGGGCGAAAGACCAGTTTGAAATCTGCTGTGACTGCTGGGTTGTGCTTTTTATGAGTCTGTCTCCTTTTAAATGCTGGGGCTTGCTGATCAAGAAATCTGTCCCCCAGACTCTCCCTGTCGGACCACATGGAGGTTCCATGAAGTCCTGTGTCGGACGACATGGAGAGTCCCATCAGATACAGCAACATCTGCAACTGCAGCAACCCCCCTAGCAGCCCAATGCTTGCTCAAAGGCCTACCCAAACCTATCCAAAACACCAGAAAATCATACATAAACACTCCCTTTCACTCATCAAGCCCACGGGAGAGGATCCGGCGCATCCGACACCCCCGCAGACGCATAAACGTCACCCAATGCATACAAAAATCACAAAAACACCCAATCGCATCAAAAGCCACCATTTTGTGCCATTCTTGGGACGGGCTTGTGCATATGAGCCAACAAATATACAAATAAGCAAATATTCTAGTTGTCAAAATACAAAATGCAATAAAATACTTGTTTTACAACTCAAAAGAACAAAAATAGTGCATGGATCTCCTCTCTCTCCCTAAAAAGAGTCCAAAGCATGGCAAGAGGGGACCGCAATGATCACTCCGACTCGGAGTCATCGCCGGAATCATCCTCCTCACCCTCCTCGGAGCCGCTGTCGTCCTGGACGCTGCCCACCTCCTCCTCAGAGCCGCTCTGCTCCTCGCCGTCGTCGCCACCCTCCTGTACCTCGTGGATCTCGTTGTCTGAATCATCATCATCCTCATACTGAGCCCAAGGCTGGGGCTCGCCATAATACCCATGCCACTCAGGCATGGTGGAAAAAGGGGGCTGATAAGGGTCATCCTCGCCATCATCATCATCAGGCTGGGGCTGCTAACTCGACCCGCCTAACCGTGAGCTAGAAGGAGCCAAGGCCGGCCTGTGCCTCTTCTTCGAAGGCACGACGTCACCGGGCTGGGAGTTTCCAGATTGGGCTGCATCTCCACTGATGCTCGCGCTCCTCTCAAACCCGGCGCGGCATCTTGCGGCCAGGTGGCGCGCGCCACCACCTGCAGGTCTCCTGGGCTGGACCCGTTCAATGAAAACAAAAGAGGCGTGAAGCAATCAATACGAGACGGTAAAAGCAAGAAAAGGCTTGAACGAATCGAGAAAGAAAAAGAATGCCCGCGAGGAGGTAGTCCCGCGAGGAATCCGTAAATGCGGATGAGTCTCGAACATATCAAAAGAGGAGGGGGCGAATGCACTGACCCCAAATTTCATACTCAAAAATCGTGGAGGCACCGGTGTCTTGCATCCCATTGCCCTCCTAGCGGCCACATAACACTGAGGGGTCACCAATCGGGTAAAAACAAGCGAGCATAATCCGTCGGCTGCCAGGCACTCTGCAAAGATCAATGCCGGTCCGCAACCGCTTCCAAGTCGAGGCGGGGCCGGATATGCCAAATCCCTGGCCAGGAGGATCATGAGGAACGCGAGCGGAAGTGCCATATCCATGTCTTTGCCCTACGAGACTCTCTCCCCCAAGTACGGGCGTCTCCTCCAGGGCCAATCGAAGCCTCTCGTCCTGAGGTCACCGGGGCGGCATCACGGCCGCATCCTCGCCGTACCCGCCATGTACCAGGGAAACGCAGTCTCAACCCGGTAGGGGTGCCTCTAAGGGCAATCATCGTGTCATGGTAACCCAGCCGTCTTATGGGGCTTCACCGCCCGTCCACTCTCACAGGCTCTCCCTGGCTCCAAAAGTCCACCGACGGATAGCGGTGGAACAAATCATGCGGCGATCCTCTCGGGCACCCGGTCCGGGCATAATAGAACACCTCGTAGGCCCACACCAAAATCAAAAGAAAAGCTTTCGGTGTGCAGGCAAAGAATGTAAAAGAATGATGACGAAAAGTCAATACAACGGTCAAGTTGCAAAAAAAAAACAAAAGGCATACCTCCCGGCACAGATCGATAGAAATCCAAAGAGGTCACACGCCTCTGCTCACCTCATCCAGGCCTCTATACACAGGCCAAACCGGCTCTCGCCCCATGAAAAGTGGATGCACGGATCCAGGGTCTCGAGTGGGCTCCAAACAGAAACGAGAGAGTCAATGCCGTCGTAGAGGCATTACAAAACGAGGGTGCTCGGAAAATCCGGCCAGACAAGGCCCTCGCCAACCGCTCGCTCCGTAGCTGCGGCCTCACCATCGAAAAAGAGACGACAGGCCAAGGCGTCAAAGACGAGTGCAAGTCCTTGTGGAACCCCATTGCCCTTCGGACGAAGGGTCAAGCCGTCAATGCCCGAATAGCTGTACGGGCTCAGTGCACACGGAACCTCGGAAAAGATGGGCTGCCCCGTGAACCGCAACCCGCAATGGCGGTAAAATCATAGGAAGTGATGGTCGACTCACCCCAAGACAAGTGAAAAGTGTGGGTAGAGTCCCACCAATATCTGCTCGAAAGCCCGCACTGACTCACGCTCCCGGGCGTATCCCCAAAATCTCCAACGGCGGTAAAGAATGGTCCAAGACCGTGAAACAAGAAAATCAGGCCCTTGGGACCGTCCAAGAAATCGGAGAAGAGCCGGGAAGAAGGCCCCAAATCGTCGCACTGCGCCTCGGGGGACCCCTTGTCCGCAAAGCCTCGCAGTAAGCACGCACAGACAGGTATCAGAACATACTCATAATAATGTGTGCATTCATTCATGTGCATTTTTAACCTCTAAAATCACCCAATTCTTTCAAAAGAACAGAAAAAGAAAAATCTTTTCAAGACAATACATTTCATGCCAAGCATGCAACATTCTTTTGGGGGCAATTTCCCCAAATTCTATCTCGAGCCCTATAAATCCAATTTCGGAAAAGAAAAGGGAAGGGTCGATGGTTTAGAATACTTACCCCCATTCGCTCCATGGTGGAAGTATGAAAATCAAAGCCCGGATAAAGCCTATTTCCCTCCGGAAATTTCTTCCGTTTGTTCCGATCAACGAGCTTCCTTCTCTCGGACAACGATCGTTGCACATTCCTTCTTGATTCCGCTCGCGGAGGCATTGTCAATTCTTGATTAAAACCAAAATTGGAGGGAGAAACTTTCAAAAAATTTCTCTCTTTCTCTCTCTGAACTCGACGGATGACACTGATTTTGGGTCTGTCTTACGACCTTACTGTTTTAATTAAAACAGCTTGGGGAACGCCCCATGTCGGATGACATCCACACTCCAGAAGGGGTAATTTTCCTCTTTTGCCCCTGGTCAATTTTGTCAGTCCCTCTTGACTGCCTATCATCAAAATTCACCAATTCATCGGTTATAAATGCCCACCTCTCTCAGTTACCAAGATCCTTAGCCCGGAATGGCTATAAACTACCCGGTCCGGAAGACCGTACAGATTCCCAACACAGCAAATTTGCGGGGTGACTCCCCATCGAAACAGTCAAATTCGCGGGTGACTTCCCAAAGAAAAAAAAGTCAAATTCGCGGGGTGACTCCCCTTGGAACAGTCAATCTCGGGTGCAAACACCCATCTCCGGGGTGACTCCCCTTCGAACAGTCAATCTTCGGGGTGACTCCCCTTGGAACAGTCACTTTCGGGTACAAAGCCCGTGGCCTTTCATTGGCACCCCATTCTTAACGAACTACGATTCGGCTTGATTCCCCATGGGATACGTAGGAATCCTTTTCATAAAAGGTCCAGCCGCATGACCATCATGGTCGATTTTCCCCGGGACGCAAACGTCCATCTAGTCGAACTACGATTTGGCTTGATTTCCCCACGGGATACGTAGGAATCCTTTCCACAGAAGGTCCAGCCACTTGACCATCTTGGTCATCTCTTTCCCCGCCATTCGTGTCCGGCTCGGGATTCTCATTGTGTCGATGACCCCACTTCCCGTGGAAGTGACGTCGCCGAGGGGCTCTATGAGTACCCCGACCCGAACTCATGTTTTGGGTCCACTTTAATTGATTTTTGGGCTCATGCATTTTCTAAAAAGCAAATTGAGTCCAATTATCCAATTGCCCACTCAACCCATTGAAAAGCCATCCATTCGGCCCAACTGTGCCAAAAAGCTGTACGCTGTCGTCCGACATAGGACGACACTAAGGCAGTTTAACTCCCTCTGTCGGACGACATGGAGCTTCCCATCAGCCTGCCTATAAATACAAGGCATGGCTGATCATTTTAAGGGGACTTTTAGAGAGTTTTGGGAGGATATCAGTAAAAGAGGGGAAGCTCTACAGAAATAGAGACTCTCTCTCTCTCTCTCATACACACACACTCACCTCCCTCCTCACACACACACCCTAAAAGCCAAGATCCAAAGAAAGGTTCCCTTTGTTGGTGTGTTGAAGGGGTAAACACCATACTACTGGTGTTCTTACCTTGTGGACTACAATAGGTAGCCACTAAACCCTTTCTCTCTTTAATTAACTCTTCCATACACTTATATCACCTTGCATGTTTACTTGCTTTGATATTATGTGAAATATTGGGGTTTTTTGCATGATAAAGGTGGTGGGGAAGTGAATCTTCCATATTCACTTCTCCCCACCTCGTAGTCTCGAACATTTGGTGATATTAGCACCAATAAAGTTTGAATCTTTGTTAATTTCCATTGAGTTAGGAGGTGATGGCTACATAAAAATGGCCATAAACATGTGATTTATCACATTCGGCCATTAAAGCCATGTGATCCTCCCATAATACTCACGTAATATTACTATTTTATCAAGCATAATTAATAAGGTTACTTGGTTTGCTTTGAGAACAAAAGGGGAAATCAACTGCATCAAGGACACCGAATAGGTCGCTCATGCTCTGACGACACAGACTCGTGTCATACGACATGGAGTTCCTGTAAGGCCGTAAAGCTTTTCTTGGACTTCGGATCCGTCAGATCCCCCTTTTCGTAACTCAAAGCTTTACCTAAGTAGTTTTGGCTCATTAAGCCACTATTTGGAGTGCCTAAGGTCCGTTTTGGGCGCGATCTATTGATGGAGGCGGTTTGCCATGTGACATAGACAACTTCGGATGTTCTATGTCATATGACATCCGTATCATTAAAAGTCAATCATGACTTTGCTCACTCCTATCAACCCCAACCGAACTTAGACCACTAAATAGTGTCTTTCCTTGGGTGAAATAATATTGTTCCAGCCCAGAGTAGCCTTATCATTGTAAGAGACAATCCGACCATGAGGCCTTATGTCATCCGTCATCCTCTTCATGGGAAGTTCCGTGCCTGGACGACATCGAGCTTCCCGAGCCGATTGTCTCCAATTTTCCGCCCGGTGATGAAAATCATCATATGTAAAGGGTGTGGCCCCCTATCATGGCTTACAAGTTGTATCCAGTCTCTATACCATCAATGAAATTCCAAATTTGCATGCCTTACTTGTCGACACATATTGCACACACACTTTGAATGTCGATCTATAATTGTCCAATATTGATTGAAAGTCTCGAAAGAGGCGTGTTGGGTGAACTCTCAAGTTCTTCCCAACACGTAACCAGACCCCCAAACTCAAAATCTCTTCACAAAAATAGGTTTTTCAATGTTTTTCCTTAAAAAACGGTGTGGCTGTAAGTACCCCAATCTGGATCACCCCCTTTCAAGCACACGGGAAACACCGCAGACTCATCAACGCAGTCTCGACGACCTCTGGCACTCAAAACCCTCTCAAAACCCCCAGCCAAACCAAGGGAGGAGCCTTTCTGGGATAAAAAGGGACAAAAGGACCTTTTGGGAATTTTCAGAAAATTGGAAAAGCAATAATGGTCCGTACGGACCTCTTTGCTTTAATAATTACTGAATCCTCTTAAAGTTCACAATATTCCCTCAAATCCCGGGGAAAATGATTACCCTCCTGCAGAGTTGATCCGTACGGACCTCTTTGCATGTCAACTTGGTCCGTACGGACCTTATTGCTCAGGGGACATCATAATTCCAGAATATTCACCATCATTACATATTCCCTCAAATCGAGGAAATCCAAAATTCTGGATAACCAAGAAGGTCCGTACGGACCTTCTTGCACCTAAACTGGCACTATAAATAGAGGGCTCCCCCTCCTCATTTTCACACACCTCCCACTTCTCTCTTCCTCCCTAGGCCTTCTGGCTTCCCCTCTAAGTCCTTCCGAGGCATTCCCGGCCCCTTTCGGATCCTTCCGAGGCCTTCCGAGCCCCCTCGTGGTGCTCCGAAGCCTCCCCGAGCGCTCCCGCGACGCTCCTGCGCTGCCCCGAGGCACTCTCGAGGTACTCTGAGGCCCCTCGTGGTACTCCGAGGCCTTTGATGGATGTGGTTTTACCCATCCAAAAAATATATTTCCTAGCTTATTTGATGCTCGAAACCTTGAGAATTTAATGTATTTTCTAGTGTTTTGAAAGTACAGGGGTTGAAGTGCAACAATGTTGAAAACGGAGGATTGGAGCGTACTTTGGAAGCTTTTGGATCAAATTGCAATTTTGGAAAATTTGGGACTAAACGGAAATTATGAAGTTCAAGGACCAAATTGAAAATATTGAAAATTCAGGGACTAAATTGGAAATATAAAATTTTTGGACGAATTTGATATATAAAAATTCGTGGGATTAAATGAAAAATAAAATCCTAAAGAGCGAAGTGCAGAAGAATTCATTAGAGTGGCCAAAATGCGACGGCAAAATTGTGGGACGAACCGAATAATAAAGAATACTAAAATTAAAATGGTACAAAGGATTGCAGTTTGTTTGTGGCCGAGACATTGAAGGAGAATGGCCGGCCAGTTCTAGGCCATTTGGGGCCACTGCATGGCTGTTTGGGCCAAGGATGAGCATTGCTGGGCCAAGAGCTTGAAGGAGAAATGGGCTTTGGAAATTCAAAGCAGGCGTACCCCCGGGTCCAGTGGGCGCACGCCTAGAAGCTTGCAGATTGAGATAAGGCGTACACCCGGTCTCAGTGGGCGCGCGCCCGGTACGTACGTACAGATGCAGCCAGTTTCCTTATTTTGGAAGGATTCTAAAGATTTTCCACAGATTTGCAATGTAATCACCACGCATTTCGGGAGATTTTCTATTTTGACTAGGATTTTGACCCTAATTTGTTTCCAAAAAGGATTTCCACCTCCCTCCTCCTATATAAACAACCCTAGACTAGTTTTGTATCATCTTTGATCTTTTATTTTTTATCTTTTATTTTTTTATTTTCTTGGGATCTTTGGATCTTTTATTCTTTTATTTTCTCTCTATATTTTTAGTTTAGGTTTTATTTATTTATGAAGATGAAAGAACAAGGTTTTGCTTTATTTATTTTAATGGCCATTCAAGGCTAATTTATTTGATTCATGGATTGAGGTGAGTAGCAATTTGATCTTTATGCTAAAGCTTTAATTCTTCCTATCTCTCTTTTGTTCTTGTTCTTCTCAACGGTTTTAATTATTGTTCTTGAGATCAATTGTATTGACCTACCGGAATATACTTTTGACCTCTTGAATTTATTTGGATACAAACAATTGCACTTGCGTGGATGAATTGTAATTTGACCATGGTTGAGAAGAATAGATTCAATTGAGGACCTACCGGAAATCAAACGAATCTAGGTTCCATTGTTCTTAAGTTTTTTTTAATTGAAATTCTTGAATGTTTATATTGACCTACCGGAATATATAAACAAGATAGAATTAGGAGGGTTTTAATGTTCTTATTGACTTACCGGAATATATGAACATCTTAACCCTAGATTTTTGTGAACGAACTCAAGAATGAGATTGAATCCTTTTTACATGAAATAAAAAGCATAAAGTGATAATTGTTATGATCCCCAATCCATGAATCCCTTGTCTCTTATTATCTTTAATTTATTTATTTTGCTTTCTTAGTTTTATAATTCAATCAAATCAAAAAAAAAAAACCTTTTTTCCCTTTTGTTTCGTTTACACTAATTAAATCAACTTGTTAAAGCACACGAGTCTCTGTGGTTCGACCCTTACTTTTGTATATTGCTACTTCGGTAACTTGTACACTTGCAATGTATTTTTATTACACAGTGGAATTTTATATATCAAGTTTTTGGCGCAGTTGCCGGGGACTTGTTGTGATTTTTAACAAGTTTATTTAATCGGTGCATGTTTGGTCGCCGGTCATTGGATCCTAACTTGGTTCCTTTGAACGACGAGATAGACAAAGTTGAGAGAGGCATTCCCTCTACTCAAGTGTTTGAAACTGATTCTGAAACTTCTGTCACCGAGACAGAGGTAACTTTGAGTGAATTAGAAACTTCTTCCACCGAGGGAGAAGAATTTGAAATTGATATGGCTTTGCAAGCACCCACCATGGATGCCTTCTCTAGGTCGCGGGTGGACACATCTGTGTCATGCATCAGGTTGCCGACTCGATGCAACAAAAAGTTATGAGGTAAAAGGCCATCTGTTTAACATGATTCCTCAGTTTCATGGCCTCGCCTCTGAAGATTCTTTGAATTTCTTGAGGGAATATATGATGATTGTGTCTAGTCTTCCATTGAGAGACGGTGTAACTGATGAGCACTTAAGACTAAAATGTTTTCCCTTTGCTTTGAGGGATAATGCTAAGAAGTGGCTCATGTTACTCCCACCTAGGAGCATTAATACTTGGGATGAATTGCATGATATATTTTTGAGAAAATACTTCCCACATGCTACGTTAGCCACCTTTAGACAGAAAATTATTGGGTTCACACAGGACTCTTTTGAAGCATTTCATGAAGCATGGGACAGATTTAAGATGCTCTTGGTGCAATGTCCCCACCATAATTTTCCTTTGCCTTTATTGCATCAAACTTTCTATGGGGGGTTGACACAAGCCGATCAAGCTATGGTGGATAACGCAGCCGGAGGCTCTTTAGGAGCCAAAACTGCGGATGAGACCCAAAATCTATTTGAGAGATTAGCATCTAATTCTCAACAAAAGGGGTCAAGGGGTAAAACAAATAGTGTGAATGGCATAGGGATGAATGATGAGATTTCAAAACAAATTGCACTTCTTAATCAAAAATTTGATAAGTTGGTCATGAGTAGTACTTCCAATTCTGCATCCAATGTGTCATCTGTTGGTAATGTAATGCATGATAGTTGTGTAACTTGTGGTTCTAACACTCACTCTTATGAAGTTTGCCCCACCACTAGTCCCCATTTATATGATCATGAGCAGTGCACGATGCAAGTCATATATGCAAAGGTTCCCACCAAGCAACAATCGCACGGGAATGCATACAATCTAGGAGGGCAAGCAGACCGAGACATCCCAACCCGTCATGGGGTGGAAATCAACCGAATAAAACTCTCCATCCCCAACCACCACCTCAGGGCCCTTTGAGAGGAATAGAGAGCCTTGGGAAGAGCCCATGATGCAGCTTAAAGATGGAGCAACAACAAGACAAGATGGAACAACAACAAGCCTTCGAGAAATCATGAGGTTTGCCACGCGTGGTTATAGACCCAAATTGGACAGTTGGTGGAAGCGGTACAAGGCCAAAGACAAGAAAATTTTCAAAACCCACCAGAGCAAGCCAAGTCTATTGCGACTATTTGGGATGAAAGTGATGAGATTGAGGAGGTATTTCTCTCTTCTCTCTGTGATGTTGATAATGATAATTATGCTTGTGAGGAAGAGAGAAGTGTGAGGGTCATTCATGATGTCTTTTCTGCTAGTAATCGTGAATCCACTTGTCTTGATGTTGAAAAAACCATACCCTCTGGAGGTGTGGAGTTTGAAAAGATTAAACATGTTCAAAAAGACCCCGGGTGTTTCACTATCCCAATTTCTTTAGGGGGTCAAAATTTTAAAGGTTTGTTGGATCTTGGGGCAAGTGTTAATGTGATACCCTTTCATGTTTATAGAAGTTTGGGGGTATGTGAGTTGAAACCACCCACGAGAGACTTGCAATTGGCGGATCTCTCAATCAAAAGACCTTTAGGGGTTATTGAAAGGGTGTTGGTTAAAATCGATAAAATCATTATCCCTATTGACTTTTATGTGATGTGTATGGAGGGATCAAGTGAGGAACAACTGAAAACTCCCATTCTGCTTGGGAGGCCATTTATGTTTGACACTAAGGCCACCATTGATGTGTGTCAAGGGATTGTGTCCTTGAGAGGTATGGGGGAGGAATGTAAATTTTGTATGCTTAAAAATGATAAGAAACCCTCCCCCACAGATGGTTTTGTAGGAGCCATAACCGATTTTCCAATTGTCAAATATGATGTGAATGGATGTGAGAAAAGTGGGGATAATGCGGACGTATGCCCCTTGGCTAGTAACATTAAGCCGACCAATACTCTAAGAGTAACGGGTCGTATCACTCCCCACACGACTCCCATAAAGAGTCGATTTCATCACATCTACCACAAGGGCATTCAAAACTTAAAGTTAGAGAGGAGAGTTATTTGCTTGATTTATCTGAGACTATTTTTGCTAATATTTTTGCTCAAGATAACCTCTTTGATCTTGTTGAGGAAGATGTTCCGCAGGTGAAGGAACAAACTAAGTTTGGGGGCAAGAGCCCCAACAAAAAGAAAAGAAAAAGGGTGAAGCATAAAGCACCCAAAGTTTCGTGGGCTCCACCTGAATTAATTAAGAAAGGGACCTACGCATGGAAGGAAGTGGGCGTTTGTGCCCGAGAAAATCAAAAGTGGTCAAAGGGCCGAAAAGCAAAGGCCAAATCCATTGAGGCCAATATCAACCCCAAGTAAGTAGGGGCAATGGTCGGGCTAACGACCTTAACCAAATGCGCTAATTGGGAGGCAACCCAAGTAGGTACGTTTTATTTGCTTTATTCATTTGCTTTGTTGTGTCATATCGTCCTTTGAACCCAAGGCATGTTTTTGTTCTCTTTGCTATGAGGACATAGCATGTTTTGAGTTTAGGGGTAGATATCTCTCCGAGTTTGTGGGTTTATAGGGGAGTGTATATAGTGTCACCCTCCAAAAAAAATAGAAAAATTTAAAAATTTTGTTCTCATTATTTGTTTGGAAGTTGGCCAACGTCCGTGGTGATTTGAGGGAGTTTTTGATTGAGTTTTGCTAGTTTGTGCCAATTTGAATATGTTAATTAGAATTGCATTAATACATGTAAAACACAATTGCACCACCATTCACTTTCATATTATTTTTCTTGATCATTGTTACCAATTTAGGAGACCTTTATAGGATCACTTTGGCATTCTCGGGGTCCCTAGAACATGTTTGCATGACTGTCAATAACACATCAATTAGGCCATTCGGGAAGTGATATGTGGCTATTTCTTTGAACCCTATTTGTGAGCCTTTAACTTTCTCGTCACTTATATGAAAAATTTTCGCTAGAACCCCCTTTTGAGCTTGAAAAAGAATGGAATTTCTCACAAAGTGGGAGGTTAATTTTAGACCACCATTCGCCTTCTTTTGTACCCTCATTATCCTACCCTTTTAACTTATACACTATTTTCTTACCTTTTCAAGAAAGTGAAACTAGGGAATGAATGGGAATTTTTGGGTGAAGTTTGAAAAATCAAAGGGTTGAGTGGAAAGTGGTCATGAAAAAAAAAAAAAAAAAGGGGCATGTTATGTAATGAAAAAAAAGGGGCTTGAGCTAAAAGTATTGAATGCACATTCTCCGTTATATATTTGTGCAAAGCAAAAAAAAAAAAAAAAAAAAAAAAAAAAAAAGGGAAAAAGCAAAGAAAAAAAAATGAAAAGAAAAGAAAAGAAAAAAAAATTTTGCCTTTCCCTCTCTAATGTTGAAGTGGAAAGCGATCAAAAAAAAAAGAAAGGTGGTCGATCCCAAGTTTGAAAGTATGCAAAATTATAAGTTTGGGGGTTAAATCAATGGGTTGGTTTGGAGCGGAGTGATAATTTCAATGTGAGGATGTATGACGAAGACTTTCTAGTTTCACTTGCTTGACTTCGTATGTCCTTATCTTCATTTGTAACCGTGAACCTAGCCCGCGTTTATCGCGATACATTACAAACCATAAAGCCATATTTGATCCCTAAAGAGTAGCCGGATTGACAGTTTTGTTTAAATATGAATATGAGTGTCCCTTGTACAGAAATTTCATCTTAGTATCATTGATTTAGAGCATGTGGTTAGTGACCCTATAAAATATCTTACTTTGGTGACAATGATCTCCCATATTTCATTCATCATTCAGGCCGAGGTGAAAAATTGTGGGTTAGATGCATTAAGGTGATTGTAATTGCATATTCTTATTGGCACTTATTTAGCATATATATATTATGTGAGAATCTGAGACTTTTTTGGCCGGCAACCTGATATATATTGAGAACATATCAAAAATATTTCTGTTGATTGTTTTTATTTGTTAGGGTAATTTTGTTTTTATTTATTTCTTTTGTTTTACTCGAGGACGAGCAGAAGATAAGTTTGGGGGTATTTGATGGATGTGGTTTTACCCATCCAAAAGATATATTTCCTAGCTTATTTGATGCTCGAAACCTTGAGAATTTAATGTATTTTCTAGTGTTTTGAAAGTACAGGGGTTGAAGTGCAACAATGTTGAAAACGGAGGATTGGAGCGTACTTTGGAAGCTTTTGGATCAAATTGCAATTTTGGAAAATTTGGGACTAAACGGAAATTATGAAGTTCAAGGACCAAATTGGAAATATTGAAAATTCAGGGACTAAATTGGAAATATGGAATTTTTGGACGAATTTGATATATAAAAATTCGTGGGATTAAATGAAAAATAATATCCTAAAGAGCGAAGTGAAAAAGAATTCATTAGAGTGGCCAAAATGTGACGGCAAAATTGTGGGACGAACTGAATAATAAAGAATACTAAAATTAAAATGGTACAAAGGATTGCAGTTTGTTTGTGGCCGAGACATTGAAGGAGAATGGCCGGCCAGTTCTAGGCCATTTGGGGCCACTGCATGGCTGTTTGGGCCAAGGATGAGCATTGTTGGGCAAGAGCTTGAAGGAGAATTGGGCTTTGGAAATTCAAAGCAGGCGTACGCCCGGGTCCAGTGGGCGCACGCCTAGAAGCTTGCAGATTGAGATAAGGTGTACACCCGGTCTCAGTGGGCGCGCGCCCAGTACGTACGGACAGATGCAGCCAGTTTCCTTATTTTGGAAGGATTCTAAAGATTTTCCACAGATTTGCACAGAATCAGCCACAGATTTCGGGAGATTTTCTATTTTGACTAGGATTTTGACCCTAATTTGTTTCCAAAAAGGATTTCCACCTCCCTCCTCCTATATAAACAACCCTAGACTAGTTTTGTATCATCTTTGATCTTTTATTTTTTATCTTTTATTTTTTTATTTTCTTGGGATCTTTGGATCTTTTATTCTTTTATTTTCTCTCTATATTTTTAGTTTAGGTTTTATTTATTTATGAAGATGAAAGAACAAGGTTTTGCTTTATTTATTTTAATGGCCATTCAAGGCTAATTTATTTGATTCATGGATTGAGGTGAGTAGCAATTTGATCTTTATGCTAAAGCTTTAATTCTTCCTATCTCTCTTTTGTTCTTGTTCTTCTCAACGGTTTTAATTATTGTTCTTGAGATCAATTGTATTGACCTACCGGAATATACTTTTGACCTCTTGAATTTATTTGGATACAAACCATTGCACTTGCGTGGATGAATTGTAATTTGACCATGGTTGAGAAGAATAGATTCAATTGAGGACCTACCGGAAATCAAACGAATCTAGGTTCCATTGTTCTTAAGTTTTTTTTAATTGAAATTCTTGAATGTTTATATTGACCTACCGGAATATATAAACAAGATAGAATTAGGAGGGTTTTAATGTTCTTATTGACTTACCGGAATATATGAACATCTTAACCCTAGATTTTTGTGAACGAACCCAAGAATGAGATTGAATCCTTTTTACATGAAATAAAAAGCATAAAGTGATAATTGTTATGATCCCCAATCCATGAATCCCTTGTCTCTTATTATCTTAATTTATTTATTTTGCTTTCTTAGTTTTATAATTCAATCAAATCAAAAAAAAAAAAAAAAAAAAAAAAAAAACCTTTTTTCCCTTTTGTTTCGTTTACACTAATTAAATCAACTTGTTAAAGCACACGAGTCTCTGTGGTTCGACCCTTACTTTTGTATATTGCTACTTCGGTAACTTGTACACTTGCAAGGTATTTTTATTACACAGTGGAATTTTATCCATCAGCCTTGCCTGGTCTTTCCACGGTGTCCCGGCTCCTTCCGAGTCAAACCGGCGATCCCAAACCACGCCGAAACTCTGCCCGAGTGACTCCTGCAATCCCAAACCACGCCGAACCTCTGCCCGAGTGATCCCGACGATCCCCACGCACGCCGAACCTCTGCCCGAACGCAGCCTGCAACCTCAACGCACGCCAAAACTCTGTCCGCAGACAACCGGCATCTCCCGAAGCAATCCCGATCCGTACCGGAACGCTACTCCGACCTCAAACACTATTCCTCAGCGGAAGACAGACACGATCCAACATTGGTAAGGCTTCCTTCCATTACTATTTCAATACATTTCAATACGCAGTGTACAATGTAGACATCCGACACAGCATGCATTTTTAAAAGCACACACACACACACACAACATTTTAAAGGATATTAGGAGTATCCGAAAGACTCGTTTTATGAGGTGACTCGGGTGAGCTCTAATATTCTAATATTCTCTTCCCGAGGAGTCATCTGACCTCCGAACTCAAAATCTCATCACACAAAAACAGTTTAAAATTATCTTTAAACTGATGCCCTTTTTCAATGTTTTGGGCTTAATAAAAACGGCGTGGCGACTCTACAAATGCGAAAACAAACGGCGAGACACCTCCAACCGAAAACGCTGAAGCGGAATAAAGCCAGATGCTGGGGCGCGAATGCGCTGCCTCTCGGATCCGGGCGAACATTCCCGAAAAGCGACGAATGCGAGATGCCTCGGGGCCGCCTCCGCGCGCGAGCCGGATCCCGGGTAATTTCAGTTGGCGACTCCGCTGGGGATATTTTGTTTTAAAAACTTTTAAACAAAATAAAAGATTTTTAAAACGATGATGAGGGTCAAACTTTCATTTTACCCCCTTCTTTAAATGTTGTGTGTGTGTGCACGTGTTTTACTTTTTATTTTACAAAAAAAAATAAAAATTAAAAAAAATGCATCAATATACATCTGTGTATACATTTAAAATTCTTCAAAAACTTATGTTTTACTCAGAAAAAGAATTTTAGAGACCGCACACTACGCGCACTGCTGCCTCGGTTACACCGCACACTACTCACACTGCTGCCTCGGTTACACCGCACGCTACGCGCACCGCTTTGCCTCGGATACACCGCACACTACAACCCTCAACCCGGAGTGGTCTCAGTTACAGTCCGTTTGGTCTTCCTAGGCCTCTTGGACGCGCACGGGATCATTCCAAACATCCCATCCTAGCCAAGCGTCAACCCCGCACGTTTGAGTCTTGAGTCATACTGTCCCGCACTCGGTTGGTTTTTACCCGGTCCCGTGTCATACGGCCGGATACATATACCATGCCGGCCATTTTTCTCGAGTCAAGGCTCGGAACTCAAGATCCCTTGCGCAAGCAAAGCGATGAAAGGTCATGCTAAAATCTTGACATGATCTTGATTTCCGAAGCTACACCTGCACGATGTTCCGTCCCGATATACATCCATGCTCACATGACACCATGTCATCAAGCCTTTGATACGTCGCCCATGACAATATGACCCACCAACGCCTAACGTCACGTATCCCTTGCGCAAGCAAGGTAAAGAGAGGTCATGCCGAACTCTTGACACCGATCTTGACTCGGTGGCCGGCTCGGTTCACTATTCACATGGCTAACGCATCAAAACGAACATGACAGCTCGGTCCTTAGGTTCGATTTTTCTTTAGGCCGGTGGAAACCGCTTGCACTATAAGACCCTCGCCCGGGCCGTCCACCCCGGGATGTCGAAATACAGGTGCAAAACGAGGGGCTTATAGCCGCACGTATGGTCTCCATCGACCCAGGATCTAGCATAGTTGCGAAAAAGAAGAGCAATCTTTTCCAACCTACCTAGGATTCTCGAGAAAACATGTTTTAAGTAAATTAAAACAACAAAAAAAAATCATAAATAAAAGAAACGGAAACCGCATGCCACGTGAGCTTTCCCCTTTATCCCGTGAGGTCTTTCCCGTGTCTAAACCTTGCCCATCACCCCCTCCAGCCTAAAAGAGTGGTCGAGAGTACCCGGAACCCGTCTCCCAAAGTGTCAAAACAAAGCAAGGTCCTACCTCCTTCCCAAACTCCGCCACCAGGACATTCCGTCAACTCCCCTACGGCCAAATCACTGGATAACAACGATGAAAATGGGACCTTACCCCCAAGAAATTTCCCAACATTGGAAGAAGTTTGGCGGTGTCCTCATGGCTATTGAGAAACGTCAAGGTGAGCAACAAGCTCGATCGAAGGTGCCATGCACCACTTCTAACATTAGCCACCCGACTACCCGGGGCTTCTCAAGTCATGATCGCTCCTACAGCCTCTAACATCTCTCATTGTTTCCCGTAAGTCAACCCGTTACCTTCATACGAGCCATGCAGCTTATGACGTAAGGCCACAAGACCCTCCGGGGAAAGCCCGCCCATTCGGCCTCTTGAGGTCCCGTACCACCGCCGAACAACGAACACATCTCGTGGGACGTCTCGCGACAAAGTGCTTGTCCGGAAATGGAATTCCAGGATGCAATGAACGAGGGTCGTCCTCGAAGAAAGAAGAAGCCATCTTCTCAACAAAACCGAAGAAGAGGTACGAATCCGGTGATCCCACGCCGGAACCCTCGGAGAACCCTCAGAAAGTTTGACTACTATGTCATCTACTCCAAAGAAGCCTAGCTCGCACAAGGCCATGGCAATGTCTCGCTCCATGATCACTGGGACGAAGCCGCACCGCCACCGAAGGCCCGAAGGTCCAGATAATCCAACCCCGTCTTGGGAAGATCTCAAAGCCACTATTGATGCTTCGCAAAAGCCATGACAAGAACGAATTGAAATGCGCAAACCGGCCTTACGCCAATCGTGCTCCTCCCACTACGTAAATAGGAGAGACAAGCAAAACCATAAGTCCAGAGGTGAATGTTCCGACACGTTCCGGCCAAATCCCATGAATCCTCCACGGACAGACAAAAGGCCACCCATACCCGAGCCACGAACCGAAAAGGGGCCCTACGCCAAAGAAGCCGAAACCTTGGACCCAAAGGTCAAGATCCCTGTCTTGACACACTCAAGCGCACTCAGCTAACATCTCACTCGGTCCTTACTCACTTCATCTTACCCGCACAAGCTCAAGTTAGAAGAAAGCCCGGCCTGCACCATGGTTCCCATCACAAGACACCCGATGAAGCAGCTCGTATGATTGGCAATGTTAACTACAAAGAATATCATCACTTTCACGTAGCTCGACCTTCCAAAATTTGGGGCCGACTCACAACGAGCCTCTCTACATAACAGCTCAACCGGACGAGCGCCGTCTCCCACGGGTCTTCGTAGATGGGGGATCATCCATGAACGTCCTTCCCGCCAAAATGATGGATTTGCTAGGGATCAAAGCAATCGATCTAAAGCCCTCGACTCGTGCAATCAAGGCATACGACTCAACATCCCGCCCGCCTGGGAATAGCCACCTTGAACCCGTGGTTCGGAAAACAAATGGTCCCGACGGATTTCCAAGTCATCGACATCCCGATCACATTCATCGCCATTTTGGGACGCCCTCGCTACACCCGCATCAATGGGGTGGCATCCACTCTCCATCGCCGCGTAAAGTTCGTCCAAGGAACAGATCTTACCATCATCTACGGTGATAGCGTAGTCAACGAAAGGACCGACACAAACGGCGTCCCTGCCTTAGAGATCAAACCCGACGATGATGGCATGATGCTAACAGGTTCACCATCGAAAGCCCAAAGGCCCAAGTGTGCCACATAGACCCGCCTTTGATTTGGGACAAGATCCCTCCCCCGATGAAAATGATGAAGCACATGAACTACATCCCGGGGCTCGGCTTGGGAAAACGCCATCGTGGCACTCACCGTATCATCAATATCAAAGAATGTAATACCCCGCACGGCCCGGGATACTCTCCTACTCCCGAACACATTGCGGAGGACAAGCGAGCCGCACGAAAACGCTCCACGTATAACAAAAGAGGCTTGCACGCAATCTCCGATCTTCGTCCCATGCCTTCGACATGACCAAGTACTTCACAAAGAAGGCCGGCAACTTGGAAGAAGATCTAGAAAAGGGAACAGAGCCGATCGCCGCCAAACAAAGCCGGCCTACAACCATGGACAAGCTCCAGCAGTAACCTCGGCAAGATTCAGAGGCCTCAAGCCAAATCCCGTCCGAAGAGCATTTCTCGACACACCGCCCCCGCCGGATCCACAACCACCACTATTCACAATGAATTTTGGTTCGGAAAAACTCCCTCTTCGGCGTAAGAACTCGAAAACTCTCTCGTCAACACTCATGCCTTCAACAAGCGGGACGAGTCCGCATTCGAGCTAGTAATGCCCAAGACAAAAGCAAAAGACTCCGCAGACGATGCTTGGGACGAGCCACCGCTCCACCTCGCTTCTTCAAAGAAGAAATCGAGATGCCGATCTAATCGATTTTGTTTCGATAACTCGTGATAGCAATGATCGGGAACGGTGACATAAAGCCTTTCAAGCCCCATCTCCTATCAAGCTCATTGCCACTCAATAACCGGGCCACCTTCTCCGACTCCACCGCCAAAGCAAAAAGGACATGATCGAACAACTTGGTCCGACCCTCGAGTCCTAGAGTCTAGTGTCAAAACTCATCCCGAGTCCATTATCTTTGAATTTGAGTCTATCGAGTCATCTCGATGGCCTCACGCCGAAGATTACGAACTCATTGCCAATAATGTATTCCCGTATGCTCTTAATGAATGCTTCGATCTTTCCGAGTATCTCTCTCATTGCATCTTTAACAACCGATAAATTAACTAACACACAAACAGCTTAATAACGATTCACTTGATAAAGAAGGCATACATTAAACGAACAATACATTAAGCACATCTTTAAGCATGTTGTCAAACGAGAGAAAACCGGGCCCAAGCGCCGAGGAGGTTTTAACCAAAGTGAATTTGGGAACCGCCGAAGAGCCAAAAGAGACGCAAATCGGAAGTTTCTTCACCGGCACAGAGCAAGACGCATTGATCGCACCGCCAAAGAGTTCGTGGACGTGTTCGCTTGGTCTTACCGAGACATGCCCGGATTAGATCCTAACATTGTAGAGCACCGGATCCTCAATCCCGAGGCTAAGCCCATCAAGCAAAAGCTACGCCGAATCAAGCCGTAATGGTCTTTACAAGTCAAAGAGGAGATCGAAAAATGCTCCGCGTCGGCTTCATCGTGGTGATCGAGTACCCCACATGGCTCTCCAATATCGTCACTGGCCACCAAGGCCAATGGAAAAGTACGCCGTTGCGTGGACTTCCGAGATCTCAACAAAGCAAGTCCCAAGGACGATTTTCCACTACCCAACATCGACATGTTGGTAGACACTACACCCAATTTCGAAGTCAAGTCCTTCGTGGACGGTTTTGCCGGCTACAATCAAATCAAGATGGCCGAAGAAGACCAAGAAAAGACAAATTTTCACAACCCCTGGGGAACCCATCGCTACACAGCAATGCCGTTCGGACTAAAGAACGCTCGGGCTACCTACCAACGGGCAAAGAACCGCCCTCTTTCCACGATATGATCCACAAAGAGATCGAAGTGTACGTCGATGACATGATCGCTCACTCAAAGGGACCGATGGACAACACCTCACTGCACCCGAGAAAATTCTTCAATCGCCTCCGAAAACACTCAATGAGGCTTAACCCCGCCAAATGCACATTTGGGGTTAGCCGAGGCAAGGTTTTGGGATACATGGTCACCGAGAGAGGCATCGAGGTTGATCCTCAAAAGATCAAGGCTATCATCGAAATGAGACCACCGCAAACTCGCATGCAGGTGAAAAGCTTCATGGGCCGCCCGCAATATATCGCCCGCTTCGTCAACCAATTGACCTCTATGTGCGAGCCAATCTTCAAACCGATGAAGAAGAACGCCGACATCGAATGGAACTCGAATGCCAAGATGCCTTTGAGAAAATAAAAGCATACCTTGTGAGTCCTCCGATTCTCTCGTCCTCCCCACGAGGAAAAGCCACTGTTGCTATACCTAACCGTGACCGACACCGCAGCTGGAGCCATGCTCGTCAAGAAAAGAAGGAGTCACGAGTCGAAAACGCCATCTACTTCGTCGCCGAAAGTTTCAAGGCAAATAACTCACTACTCACCCTCGAGAAAACCTCCGCGCAGCCTCCGGTATGGGTTGTCGGGAAACTACGGCACTACATGCAGCCGCACACTGCACACTTGGTTTCCAAAATGGACCCGGCCAAGTACCTCTTCGACAAACCATCTCTCGTCAATGAGGCTCGCCAAATGGTCTTTCTTCCTAGCGGAATTTGACATCAAGTACGTAAACCAAAAGTCAATCAAGGGACGGGCCATGGCCGAACAACCGTCCGATTTCCCAACCGACGAGGCTCGAGGCCCCGAACCACAATTTCCAGACGAGGGAATCTTCGCAATCGAAGGCGAAAATCGATGGCAACCGTTCTTCGACTGAGCAGCCAACAAAAAGGGAAACGGCATCGGTATGCTCTGGTAGATCCCAAGGACGAGCACACCCCAATTGCTATAAAGCTCAATTTCGAGGTAACCAACAATGCCGCCGAATATGAAGCCTGCGCCGCCGGACTACAAGCCGCACTCGAGAGGAATGTCCGTAAACTCGAAGTTTATGGGGACTCACCTTGATCATCAACCAAGTCTCCAACAAGTGGAAAACCATAGACCTGTGCTTGCAAAAATACCATGCCCGCACGGAGGACCTCATCACACAATTCGAAGAGGTCACCTTCCACTACTTGCCAAGAGACCGAAACAGTTTGCAGATGCCTTAGCCACCTTGGCTTCCCTTGTGGAAATCCCCGAAGGAAAAGCAATCAAACCCTTCAAAGTCGGACGAAAGGAAATTCCCGCCACTGTTGTGAGATCGAACCGTAACCTAAGCCCGTCAATGAGCCATGGTATAACCGCATCTTCCAATACCTCAAGAACGGGAAACCACCTTCATGAACAAGGAAGACCCACACACGTAAGGGGTCAAAACCAAGAGCATCATGGCCCTAAAACGCCTCGCCTCTCACTTCGTCATCCTCGGGACATGCTATACAAGAAACGCTACCACGGGCCACTCCTACGCCGCATCGCCCAAGAAGAAGCAAACAAGTTCATGAACGAAGTCCACAATGGGGCTTGCGGTCCCCACATGAACGCCAGAGCCCCGATGCAAATCATTCTCAGGATGGGCTACTACTGGATCTCCATGGAGGCGCATTGCATCCACTTTGTCCGAAGCCGCGACAAGTGCCAACGGTTCTCCAACCTCAATCATCTACGCCCCACGATCTCTACCGCATGACTACACCTTGGCCCTTTGCCACTTGGGGAATTGACGTCATCGGGAAAATCGCTCCGCCAGCAAAGAACGGTCACGAAGTTCATCTTAGTAGCCATCGACTACTTCACCAAATGGGTCGAAGCCAAGTCCTACAAGGTACTCACCTCCAAGAAGGTCGCGCATTTCCTCAAGGAAAACATCATCTCGCCGATACGGCATCCCAAATGAGGTCATATCGACAATGGTTCACACTTCGAGGGGAATTCGACTGCATCGCCGGCTGAATTCAAGATCACACGCCACAAATCTTCTCCCTACCGGCCACAAACAAACGGCGCCGTGGAAGCAAAGAAACAAAACCCTCGAACGGATCATCCGAAAAATGACCACCCGAGGACGAGATTGGCCCGAGAAGCCGCACCTTGCACTTTGGGGCTACCGCACATCGCCGTAATGCCCACGGGAGAAACCCCATTTGCCCCGACATACGGGATGGAAGCGCCCTTCCCATCGAGCTGAAATTCCCTCACTCCGAGTGCCGCTGAAAATGACATCAACGAAGTTGAATGGCTCCGAAGCCGACACGACGAATTGGCTCGCTAGACGAGCGACGACTAAAGGCCATGGAACACGTCCGAGCCTATCAAAGCAGATGGCTAGAGCTTTCGACAAGAAAGTCAAATCCCGAGACATCGTGGAAGGCGACCTTGTACTCAAAGAAAAGCCTCCCACTCGAACCAACCCACCGGGAAAATGGGAACCCACATGGATCGGCCCTTTCGTGGTTCAAAAGATCTTCTTCCGAGGCGCCATGAAGCCGATGACCTAGACGGCAATCCCTTCATGAATCCAAATAACTAAGCAAACTTCGCAGATACTTCGCCTAAAGAAGAACAACCGTGCATCTCTTGGCACTCCATGTAGTGTCGAACTACGTGCACTGAGCCCTCTAGTCCGGGGAACGTAGGCAACCTTAATTGGTCCGGTCTAAAAATACACAAAAGTCAAAAGTTTGAATGTCAATCAAGACCTCCATCAAGCTACGCACTTTTCAAGAACACGCCCCATCAGCCACCTTGACCAAGTCAAACGACGGCGGCAACATCAAAGGACATCCGAGGGTCACTCAAAGCATCAAACGACCGACTCATGTCTCCGCTTCCAAGCCGGGGGCTCGTCCTTCGCCCTCACGCGCTTCAAAAAAAAAAAAAACAAAAAAAGAGAGCTCGAGCAAGGGCTCACAAAAAAAAGAGAGCTCGAGCAAGGGCGCACAAAAAAAAGAAATAAAAAAACAAAATATAAAAGAAGCTCAAGCGTAAGCCGCAAAAAGAGGTCAAGAGCCCGACGCCAACAAGAGGCAAGGAAGCTACGAAAAAAGACCGTCAAAATGACTAGTCAGGGGATCACTCAACCTCTCATCCAAGCACAAAGTCTAAGCAAAAGGGATTGCCGTCATGGCCTGCATCGTTTCACCCGCAAATGCAATGTAAAAGTCCAAAGATGGACGCCGACAAGGTGCACAAAGAAACAAAGGCAAACAAGAGATCTTGCGTCTCGACAAAGCTTTAAAAGTAAATCACAAATCACTAACGGTTACAACATTTCTTGATGAGTTCAAGCACGGTCTACTCTCAAGTTCACAACATGCTAAAAGACAAATTTAATACATTTAACAAATAATGTGTTTGCAAATGCAATGAATGGATACCTAGGAGGTCATTCCGCGCCATCTCGCGCTTGTCCCCTCGCCATTCTTTCCTTTCTTCCCTCGTCCCCGCCGAGTCTTCTTTCGCTCCACGTGAACCAACTCGCGTCTCTCGCCTCCGAGATCGGGGTCCTCCCCAGAGTCAAACAATCCAATAGCTCTCGTGGCTTCATTCGCCCGTGCTTCGGCTCGGATCTCCTCCCCGCGAGCCCCGCAAAGAGGACCTCTCCCCGTCGGGCCGGTCAACTCTAGTCTCGTAGTCAAACAAAGTGTCTCCCGTCACATCCAAAGGGTCGACTGTGCTTCGAACTCCTAAGGCAATAGCCCTACTACGGCACCCGGGTCCTGCACCGTTTACACGCCCGTTTGCTCCAAGACCACTGGGATCGCTTAACACGCTCGCCATACTAAAGCTGCAGGTAGAGTCGTCAATACGACACTCCCCCGACGTCTAAGGAGTACCACAGAGGGAAAGCGGAATACTTCCATACCCTCGTAAAATACAAGAAGGCACCCAAGCCGCCATACAAAGAGGAACTACCTCCGCAAAGCAGCAAGGTCATCCCACCCAACAAAGGCTCCTCGCTTCATCCCAAACTCGCCGGAAACAAGCGACGGAATATAGAAGGAGGACCAAGACAAACCCGGAACTCGACAACGTAGGGACCCTTCCCGCAAGATCCTCCTAGTCTCAATCCTCCAAAGGCGGAACCCACCGGGGCTGATCTCGATGCGCACTAAGCTGTAATGCCATCCATCTCTCCCAAAGTGACCGATCCATATCCAACACAAGAGGTCGCTGAGCAAATGACCACGGACTGACTAAATGACGTCGGAGCCTCGGGCATGGCCTCGAAGTCTCTCTCGCAGCCACAAGGTGAGCAAAGCGGGGCTTCCTCTCATGAAACGATCCCCGCCGCGACGGTCGATACCATGAAGAGTCTCCCCAAAGACCAACGGGACAATATCCTCTCCAGCTCTCGCAGCTCTCTACCACATCTAGCAAAGCGCCATCGCAAATGCCAAGGGAGCCGACCAGAAAAGCGTCGCCATCACGCACAAGGCAAATGCGTCCCAAGAGACATCACTTTCATCATCGCCCATGAACCGCTCTGCAGCTCGAAATGTCGATATGACCCGAATCAAGGATCATGCCCTCTGCACTTCTTCCAACGAAGTACGAAGAAAGCCTCGCAAGCTTCACGCTCACCGCAAAGACCACCAATCAAAGGAAGCGAGATGGCCTCCACCTCCTGGGCCCTCCCATCAAAGCCCGAAAATCCTCAAAAGTGGGCACCATTTCATTATAGGAGAAACAATACACGTGCCTCCTAACATCCTGTAACTTCGCGGCGGCCCGCAACAAATCCCAATCAGAACCAACTCCTTAAAAGACCAAATCGAGCAAAGACGAAACCTTACCTCGAAAGCCCGTCTACGATGCCTCATACGGCGCCGCATCCACGTTTTCAACGGCCAAGGAAGTGTGCTTGCCTCTCCCGCGAAAGCCTCGGCAAAATTCTAGGAACGACGAAGAATCCATGGCAAAAATGGAGGTTCCTAGAGAAAATGGGGAAGAAAGCTTGAAAATGGCCGCAAATGGGGAAATGGGGAAGAACCGTGACACCGGAAAGCATTTATGTCCTTCCCAAAAGCAAGGTTGGTCCTTACGGACCTCTTTGCATGCTAAGTATGTCCGTACGGACCTCCTTGCAAAAGAACCCATTTTCCCAAAACAAACGATACAACAACCACTTGTCCTCGGCGGGACCTTGCTCCAAATCGCCCAAACAACGGCCAAAGCCATTCCGGCAAACATACACTACCCACAAACGCACTCTCATCTCACGTGGCATGTACAAAAATATAATAATAATAGCAACCATTTCTAGGACAAATCAGGGAATCACAAAAATGACATTACATCTTAAAATAAAAATCTTTGTTTGCCGTGCAAATATGAGTGTTTTATTACAGGAATATCAAATGTCTGTTGCTAAACAAAAAAAAAAGAGAAGATATGGAAAGAGGGAAAGCAAATGGACCCTAATCCGACTCTTCAGCATCATCATCATCCTCGCCGAGGTCCTCCAGAGAGAAGTCGGGCATCCATGTGAACTCGCCCGTCACGTCCTCGTCATCAGAGTATCGAGCCCCCGCCGGAGGCTGCCACTCAAAATAATCCGAAGGATCAAATCCGGCGAAAGGATCAAAGAAGGAAGGCTCTGACGGACCCTCGCCCTGTGCATCCTGAGGAGGGAAGAACTGATAAAAGGGCTGCTGCCCCGGAGCTCCCGAAGATGTCCCGGCATCCATACTAAGCCGCCCCCTCGAAGGTCCCTCCTGCTGCGGCTCCGGCTCGGCTCTAGGCGGAGGAACGTCTATGGAATGCCTCGAAGGCATAGGCTCGTACGCCGGCACGCGTCGCGAAGACCGGCAAGATATCTTCGACGCCATCTTCTTCGCAAACGACCTCATCGCCACATAACATCGAGTCAGCATATCATAAGCTCTCCCCGGGACCTGCACCAACAAGCGTGCCTAAGGAAACGCTCGGCAATACGGTTATACTCAACAACAAAAAGAGAAAAATACGTAAAAGATGCCAAGATGGAAAAGAGTCGGCACACTCACCGATCTGTCGGGATCCACTCGGTATGCGGCGGGGGCTGCTCGGGAACGGGTACGAGACACCCTCCTCCTCGATCCGTCCCGCGGACGTACGTGAAATCCGGCCCCGGCATCGGAACCTGCAGGGGAGCTGCGGGCGGCCTCTCTCTCCTCGCCGGACTGCGGCGTCCTCAGCTTCCTCCTCACGAAGGCCCCGTACTCCTCTCCATACAAAATGAACTCCTCGGCGCCCACACCGCCAAGGTACCTCTCAAAATCGAGCACATCCATGTCCCGGGAATTAAGCATCCCAAAAGGAGGGTCCCTCGGAGCCACGTGAAGCACACCGGGGCCATGCCGCGTAAGACCCGCCTCCCAGTACATAACGTCGCAGGTCAAGCCCCGCGGCATCTTCCGGCTGCGGCTGTCACCTCGGGAGCCCCCTCAAACTCACACCCCTCATACCGAGCCCACGGGAACAAAATAAACCCCTTCGGGCTACCCCTCTCCAGACGCTCCTGCACATCCCCGTAGGCGATGGTGAGCTTCCCCCTGCTGGTCCTCCTCTTCCTCGCCTTACGAGCCCAGCCCAGCATAGCAGGGTACGCAGCAACAGCCCCAGGATCTCTATCCCACGGGAAACACCGAAAAACCTCGTAGAACCACACTGTGACAAAAACGAGAAAAGGCTCGGTGCAAAAGAAAACGGAGAAAAGACAAGTTGCTAAATCAAAAACGACAATAAACTCATACCTCCAAAGCGAAGTCAAAATGAGCCAACGGGCGCCACACCCGGCTAAACCGGTCCAAGAGAAGTAGAGCTCGGCCAAGCTGCCTCGCCCCAAGCAATATCACAAACTCTATCCGAGATCAATCAAGCTCTCCAACAGAGCAAAGGGAGCCGCGGTCGCGTGGTTCGAGAACAAAGTCTCGGACGGTGCATACCACAAAAGGAGCGCGCCGGCTGCTCCGCCGTCACTGGCCGGTACCCGGACATAGGCCCCAATGCAAGCCGTGATCTTCGGCTCCACGTCGCTATATAACATGCCCAGGCCCTGCGAGGACGAGGCTCAAAGCCCGGCGGCTCGGTCAACACAGCATCGGAGATCATATCTCTCCACCGCACCGGCCCTCCTTTGAAGGAAAGCCCGGTAATCGCAACAAAGTCGGTCGGCGTCACCGTCACCTCTCCCGGCTCGGATGGAAGGTGTGGGTGGTATCCCACCGGTACTCGGAAAGGCCAAGGAAGACGCTCTTGTTCTTCCTCGTATCGAAACTCCGGCCGGGTTCTCGACGAACACCCCCGGAGCCGAAGCGTAGAGCCGGCCTCACGGGACTCGGCCTACCATCCACGAAATATCGGGCATCCATTGCCCACGGCTCAACAACGGCCTCGAGCGATCCCGAGTCTTCATCCTCTTGGCCTTCCCAGCCATAAGTCCCGCATCCTGCAGGTAAACACAGCAAAGGTACGTCAATCACAGTACTTAATATAAAACAAAAGGCACAAAAGTCCGTCCCAACACGGAAAGCCATGAAAATAACCCGTCACAAAACACGGCACACATTGCACATATTTTTCACATATATCCCGTCACAAAACACGGCACATGTTGCACATAATTTTCACATACATTATACATATAATTTTTCCCATGCAGTCCGTCACAAAAACACGGCACACACTGTACACATTTTCTCAAAAGAGGGATTAAGCCCTACACGACACATTTTCAAAAAAGTCCGTCCCAACACGGCAAAGGCACATATAACCCGTCACAAAACACGGCACATATTGCACATATTTTCCCCACAAAGTCCGTCACCCAAAAACACGGCACACACTGCATAACACATTTTTCAAAAAATCCGTCCCTACACGGCACACACTTTCAGACAAAACCCGTCACAAAACACGGCACATGTCACATTTTTTCACAAAATTTGTCACTACACGACAAACTTTTCTCATAATGTACATACATAAATAGCATACGGTACAAAACACCAAAGCATGCATTTCATTAGAGAAGCACTTTATTTTCACAAATAAAAGCTAATCTACACATTTCTGCACAAAATACACATACTCACAATTTTTACATGTCCATTTTCAACAATTCATCAAGAATTTCACAAAAGACATAAAAAAATAAAATAAAAAATATAATAATAACAAAAATTTCAAAAATGCGAAAAACTAAAATCTAGTTCTAGCATTCAAAAATTCGAGCAGGGAATCAAAACGGAACGGATTTCTTACCTCCCCGACGTTCCTAGAACGACGATTGTGCACCTCCGGATTTGGATACAAGACATCCGGGTTCTTCGAAGAAGGAACAAACGAGATCCAATTTCTTTGGAGCTCCATCCGTTGCTCGACCACCTCTTGACTGCGTTGACGACGACTCCTTCGAGATCCTTCAGCCATGGCAAGCAATTCAAGCAAAAAATTGTTGATTTTGGTTAACAATGGAGGATTTTCTCTCTTTCTCTCTCTCTGGTTCACGCATGGAAGAAGAAGGAATGGGGAAGGGCTCGGCATTTAAACCCAGTCAAAACCTGGGAACTGTAAATTTCAACATTGGTCCGTACGGACCTCTTTGCAGCCAGGTTGGTCCGTACGGACCTCTTTGCAAGGGGTGGCCAAATTACTTTCCTGCCCTTATAATCTTTGCCCCTGGCTGTCCTAAGGCCTTTTCCAGCAAATCCAAGTGCAGAATGGTCCCTAACCCTTCAATTCAATCACCGGCCGTCAGCGTAAGACCGGTCCTCGCCCACTTCAACGGCAATTCAACCACCGGCCGTCAGCGTAAGACCGGACCTCGCCAATTCAACGGCAATTCAATCACCGGCCGTCAGCGTAAGACCGGACCTCGCCAATTCAACGGCAATTCAACCACCGGCCGTCAGCGTAAGACCGGACCTCGCCAATTCAACGGCAATTCAATCACCGGCCGTCAGCGTAAGACCGGACCTCGCCAATTCAACGGCAATTCAACCACCGGCCGTCAGCGTAAGACCGGACCTCGCCAATTCAACGGCAATTCAATCACCGGCCGTCAGCGTAAGACCGGTCCACGCCCACTTCAACGGCAATTCAACCACCGGCCATCAGCGTAAGACCGGACCTCGCCAATTCAACGGCAATTCAACCACCGGCCATCAGCGTAAGACCGGACCTCGCCAATTCAACGGCAATTCAACCACCGGCAGTCAATGTAAGCCCAAACCTCGCCCACTTCAACGGCAATTCAACCACAGACCGTCAATGTAAGACCAGTCTTCGCCCGCCCGACGGCAATTCAAGAAGGAGCCAACACCTCCCAGTACGAATATCAAGGCACGAGACGCCTCCAAAACGCCCGACGGCAATTCAAGAAGGAGCCAACACCTCCCAGCACGAATATCAAGGCACAAGACGCCTCCAAACGCTCAACGACAACTCAACCACTGGCCCTCAAAGGAGGTCCGAAGTCATCTTCCCAACAGAAAAGATGCCCCTACAAGGTCACGCATCCCCAGCAATTCAAGCACCGGCAGAAAGTGTAAGCCCGAACCTAGCCCACTTCAACGGCAACGCAAGCACCGACCATCAAAGTAAGCCCGAGCTCCTCCCCAACAAGTCAAAGGGAAGTCATACAAGACTGCATATCCCCAGCACCGACCATCATCCTTGCCCACTCAACGGCAAAACAAGCACAAGAAGGAGCCAACACCTCCGAGTACAAGTCCCAAGGCACGAAGCGCCTCCAAAATGCCAAATGGTGAAGCAATCACCGGCCGTCATCCTTGCCCACTTCAACGGCAACGCAAGCACCGGCAGTCATCGTAAGTCCAACCTTCTACTCAACATGCAAAAACACAAAGGCATCTACGCCTCTCGCAATCAAAGCACAAGGCAGCCATGCCTCCACAACTGCGGCTAGAAGACGATTCAAAGTCCTCGCGCATAACATCAACTGCGGCTAGAAGACGATTCAAAGTCCTCGCGCATAACATCAACTGCGGCTAGAAGACGATTCAAAGTCCTCGCGCATAACATCAACCGCCGCCAGAAGACGATTCAAAGTCCTCCAGCGTGGCACCAACCGCCGCCGAAAGACGATTCAAAGTCCTCCCGGGTGGCACCAACCGCCGCCAGAAGACGATTCAAAGTCCTCCAGCGTGGCACCAACCGCCGCCAGAAGACGATTTAAAGTCCTCCCGCGTGGCACCCACCGCCGCCAGAAGACGATTCAAAAGTCCTCACGCGTGGCATAACCACATTCAGAAGACGATTCAAGTTCTCACAACTATCTCCGGCCCGGAAGGCCTTAAACCACCCGATTCGGAAAATCGTAAAATTTCCATCCCAGGACACCACCACGTCCTCACAATTGACCTCGGCGGTCACCACATCCCAGGACACCACCACGTCCTCACAATTGACCTCGGCGGTCACCACAACCCAGGACACCACCACGTCCTTACCATTGACCTCGGCGGTCACACAACACTTCAGGGCACCACCACGCCCGCACTCACAATTTCATGACCTCTGAACTACGACCAGGCTTGATTCCCGCCAGGGATACGTAGGAATCCTATCACAGGGTCCAGCCATCGACCTATGCGGTCACCCAGACACCACCACGTCCCTACCACCGGCCTCGGCGGTCACACAACACTTCGTGGCACCACCACGCCCGCATTCACAAAACACTCACCCCACACCCGAACTACGACTGTGCTTGATTCCCGCCTGTGGATACGTAGGAATCCTATCACAGGGTCCGGCCTACCGACCTAAGCAGTCACACAATAGGACACCACCACGTCCTCACACTGACCTCCCCGGTCACTTTATCTCCCATACACGCGATCCAGATTAGGACCCTTATCTTATCGGCGACCCCACTTCTTTCATAAGTGACGTCGTCGAGGGGCTTCTGTAAGTACCCCAATCTGGATCACACCCTTTCAAACACACGGGAAACACCGCAGACTCATTAACACAGTGTCGACGACCCTCTCACTCAAAACCCTCTCTAAACCCCCAACCAAACCAAGGGAGGAGCCTTTCTCGGGATAAAAGGGACAAAAGGACCTTTCGGGAATTTTCAGGAAATTGGAAAAGCAATAATGGTCCGTACGGACCTCTTTGCTTTAATAATTACTGAATCTTCTTAAAGTCCACAATATTCCCTCAAATCCCGGGGAAAATGATTACCCTCATGCTTAGTTGGTCCGTACGGACCTCTTTGCATGCAAGATGGTCCGTACGGACCTTATTGCTCAGGGGACATCATGATTTCAGAATATTCACCATCATCACATATTCCCTCAAATCGAGGAAAACCAAAATTCTGGATAACCAGGGAGGTCCGTACGGACCTCTTTGCAATTTTTTCCTACTATAAATAGAGGGCTCCCCTTCCCATTTTCAGACACACCTCCCTCTTCTCTCTTCCTCCCTTAGCCTTCTGGCTCCCCTCTAAGTCCTCTCGAGGCATTCCCGGCCCCTTTCGGATCCTTCCGAGGCCTTCCGAGCCCCCTCGTGGTGCTCCGAAGCCTCCCCGAGCGCTCCCGAGACGCTCCCGCGCTGCCCCGAGGCACTCTCGAGGTACTCTGAGGCCCCTCGTGGTACTCCGAGGCCTTGCCTGGTCTTTCCACGGTGTCCCGGCTCTTTCCGAGTCAAACCGGAGTTCCCAAACCACGCCGAAACTCTGCCCGAGTGATCCCGACGATCCCAAACCACGCCGAAACTCTGCCCGAGTGACTCCTGCCACCACAACGCACGCCGAACCTCTGCCCGAGCGATCCCGACGATCCTCACGCATGCCGAACCTCTGCCCGAACGCAGCCTGCAACATCAACTCACGCCGAAACTCTGTCCGCAGACAACCGGCATCTCCAGAAGCAATCCCGATCCGTACCGGAACGCTACTCCGACCTCAAACACTATTCCCCAGCGGAAGACAGACACGAACCAACATTGGTAAGGCTTCCTTCCTACACTATTTCAATACATTTCCATACATAACATACAATGTAGACATCCGATACAGCATACATTTTTAAAAAAGCACACACACACACACACAACATTTAAAGGATATTAGGGGTATCCGAGAGACTCGTTTTACGAGGCGACTCGGGTGAGCTCTAATATTCTAATATTCTCTTCCCGAGGAGTCATCTGACCTCCGAACTCAAAATCTCATCACACAAAAACAGTTTAAAATTATCTTTAAACTGATGCCCTTTTTCAATGTTTTGGGCTTAATAAAAACGGCGTGGCGACTCTACAAATGCGAAAACAAACGGCGAGACACCTCCAACACGCAACGCTAAAACGGAATAAGCCAGATGCCGGGGCGCGATTGCGCTGCCTCTCGGATCCGGGCGACTTCCCGAACAGCGACGAATGCGAGATGCCGGGGCTCCGCGCGCGAGCCGGATCCGGGTAATTTCACCCCTGGAGTTTCGCTGCACGTGGTGGACAAGAATACGGGCAATCTGCTGTACGGTGTCCGCGGAGTTTGCGCGAGCAAGGAGTTGCCTCCCCAATCGCAATCTATACGTGACCACAGCCCTCTTCCGGATCGCAGCACTTCCACTGCTCCTTCTGATCGATCAAGGAAGAGGCCGCATGGCTCAGAGATTGAGGCCGCTGAAAAAGATAAACAACAACGGGTTTATCGGTCTGAGGCGGTCATCACTCCTACCCCTAACTCACCAGATATAGTGGGTCAATCTGCTTCAGCTCTTATCCAGTTGCGCCTTTTGATGTTCGCAAAGCTGCGTGGAGTTTGAGCAATAAGCTCGGGGAGGTGACTCCGATTTAAGGGGTGGATCTCTATTCTCGTAGAGGGTATAACTCGATGATAGGGCTTGGACTTTTGAACATGCTCTATGCTCCTGACTTCTACGGGAACGTAGGGTCCAAGCTGTATACCTCTGCTTTGGCGGGCAATATTGTCTTAATGGCCATGGAGGTAACTTCTTATTCCTTTTCTTTCTTTTTCTGTACTTTCCTTTTGATGACCACTGCTCGTTGATCGAGATTTTTTCTTGCTTGCAGGTGGCCAATGATGCCATGAGGCTTAGGGAGATATCCGATGAGGCCTCTATTGCTTTGACGGAGAGAACAATGGCTTTAGGGAAGGCCAGGGAGGAGAACAAATCATTAACCCTCTCCTTGAGCGAGAAAGAGAGTGACCTCAAACATTTTTGCCAAAAGCATGATGAGGCGCTCAAATCCTTGGAGAAGGCCAAGGATGCAAGGGATGAGTACCGTGGGCACAAGGAGATGCTAGAGAAGTGGGTGGAGGAGTATGCGAGCAAGTTGGAGGCCTCCAAAAAACAAATCTTGGCCTTGGAGGCTCAGGTTGATAAATAATCTGAAGAGCTGCTTCCTCTGAGGCAGTTCCAGCTGGAGAAAGATGCCCAACTTGCTGCTGCTCACAAGGAAGGTGCTGAGGAGTTTAAGAACTCCCAAGAGTATAAGGATGAACTCTTGGCAGAGTGCACTGCTCAGTTTGAGGTTGCTAGCAAGACGCAACTAAGGAACTTTGCTGTCACGGGCAAATTTTCTGTGGAACAATTGTCTATAATTGGCTCTTTGACTGCCACTGATTTGGAATGCCTGCCCTGGCATGCCCTGGTCCCTCTGGCTCGGGAGGATATTGATAACTTGGACACAGTAGTAGCCTTAACCTTGCCTCCAGTTGCCGCGGTCACCGTCCCTAGCCTCATTGACCAGATTGATACTCTGAGGTGGGGTGAAGAGCAGTTGTCTTTAGACGTCGCTACTGCCCGCCTATTTCCCAATGGGCCTGCAGTTAGCGAGCTATTTATGTCGCGGCCAGCTACTGCTCTAATTGATGCTCTTTCTTCTCCTACTCCAACTCCTGCCCCTGAAGCCCAAGCTGCTCCAGAGTCTGCTAAGCCAATAGTTTAAGATTTTCCTTTTGCTTTTTTCTTTGTAATAGATTTTAGGATTTTATGTAATCTCTTTATCTATTAATCAAAAATTTGATCCAACTATTGTCTTTTTACTTATGAGTCTTTATCAATGCTCGAACACTTTTTATAAGACTGGAAAGTTTGTATGACCTTGTGAATAAATTTTGAAAACTCAATGTGGCAATGTAATGCCTGATGACCACGTTTATGAGTTAGTAACTCTTGTTTAAAAAACCCTTCGTGAGTTTTAATCGTTTGAGTTAACCTTTTTCTCCATGATCACAATTTATTGTGGCCTTTTTTGACTTCGAGGTTTTAACCTCGGTCTGTCTTGTGGGCTTTTATTGCGCTTCACTGTCGTCCGTTCACTTTTAGTGATGTACGCTTGTCTGAATTTTTAAGTCCATGGCGTATTTCGAAAGAGCCAAGTCAATCTACATTCATGCGGGCATGCGAAATGTGGCCTTGAGGCTAGTCCGCACATCAGCAGGCATAACTGGTGCTGACTTCCATATCCATTTGTTGATGGTTCACGCTTTTGGACTCTATGAGTCTTGTGGCGATCATGTACGGGCTCAATTTTGGCCTTTGTACATATGGGCATGCGATCAACGGCAAATGAGGCTTTCGTGCATCGCAGGGTTTTGGGCCGTGGCCGACTTCTTTATCCATTATTTTGATGGTTCATGCGTTTGGACTCTATGAGTCTTGTGGCGATCGAGCATGTGCTCAATTTTGGTCTTTGTAAATGTAGGCATGCGGTTAACAGCCAATGAGGCCTCCGCACATCAGTTAGTTTGTGACCGTGTGCGGGCATCCTTGCGGGCATGCGGTCTGCGATCATGAGGGGATCACTGCGCATCAACAGGTTAAGACCACGTGCTGGCATCCGCTTTTTTTGCGGGAATTCACTTCTGCAGCTTCGCTAGTAAGGATATCATTTTCGTGTTTTTCTGAATTACAATAGTATGCAAAAAATGTCTTGCTTTTAATAAATTTGTTAACTCTATCATCATTTTACAATACAAAGATTAAAAATAGTACTTTCTAAGGTGATCGCTATTACAAGCGTTTTTGAGGTTTTTTCCTTCTTCTGTGCATAGCTTGTAGGTTACCTCTTTGATGATTTGGTTAACTTGATATGTACCTTCTCATTTTGGGGAGAGTTTATGGAAGTCGGGTTGGGTCCCTTGTACCTCAATATTTCTTAACACCCAATCTCCTACTGAGAATCTTCTTTTGCTAACTCTTTTGTCATTATGCTTTTTTGGCATTTTACTTGTAGTTAACCATTTTTTCTCTTGCCCGCATTCTCTTTTCTTAGAGATCATCGAAATTCCCCCTTCTGTCGGCTTCATTTCTTGTCTCATAGAAGTAAGTGACTCTGTAGGAAGGGAGGGCTACTTCTACTGGGGCTACTGCTTCTGAGCCATAAGTGAGCGAGAAAAGAGTTTCTCCGGTTGAGTTTCTAATAGTGGTGCGGACTACCCATAGTGCGGTCTGGAGCTCGTCCAACCAGCATCCTCCTCGTCCTTCTAAAGTTTCTTTAGGGCAGTAAGGAATAACTTATTCGTGGCCTTAGCCTAACCGTTTCCTTGATGATAGGCTACTGCGGACTAGCGGTGTTGGACTTTCATTCTTTCGCATTCAGCTGTGAATTTTGATGTGAACTGAGGGCCATTGTCCGAAACTATTGCTCTTGGTATTCCAAATCGACACCAGATGTGATCGTGGACGAAATTGATGATATTTTCCTCGAAGATAGTGGCCAAGGCTTTGGCTTTTGTCCATTTTTTGAAATAATCCATGGCCACTACTAGGTATTTGATGCTTCCTCTATCGGTTGGGAACGGTTTTATTAGATCAATCACCAAGTATCAAACGGCCATGATGGTATAACCAAAGTTTTCTCTGTTGATAGGAGTCTAGGGATGTTCGCAAACTGCTGGCACTTGTCACATTTTCTTACGTATTCCTTAGCGTCCTTTCTCATGTTTGGCCAATAGAACCCTTGAAATTTGATCTTGTCCGAGAGGGTGCGAGCACCCAGATGGCCGCCACAAACTACTTCATGTACTTCATAGAGTAAATTGGTGACCATGTGAGTATTTACACATCTGAGCAAATGTTTGGTTTTGATGAGTCTAGCCTTTGCTTGATCCTCGAGGAGGGCTTCTTTCTCGATGTAATATCGGATTTCATCTACCTAGTCCCTTTCTTGGTCCCCAATGTTGTTAATCTGAATTCGATCTATGGCAGGCATTTTTTTCGAATTCGATTTGGCAGTCCGCGTTTAGAACCTCTATCTCTTGCTCGGTAATTCTGGATAGGAGGTCTGCTTCTGCATTACATTCTCTCATAATTTGGTTTAGCTCATAGTATTCAAAGTTTTTGAGAAGGGATTTGTTGGGTTTTATGGGTCCATGCGCAGCGAAATTAAGCATCTAATAACACAAAACCCAAGAGCCTAGGATCCGTTCTACACAATTAACTTGAATACCTATGAGATAGAAATAACCAACCTTGAACGCTTTCCATTCTTTGAGCTATCGAATGATGTATTGATGTGATTCTGAATACAAGCTTCGAACTCTAGGCCTTGATCTTTGAACGGGCGAAGACCCTCTTTTGGTATCCACACCTTCGAATGAACCAAGAACGATTTCTTGAAGATTGCTAGATCCTTTAAACCTTGGAAGAATATTGAGAATTGTGTTGTGATTTTCTTTTCAGAATTTCGGCTAGGTTATTAGGGTTAACAGACCTTTGTATTTATACTACTTTAGTATGGTATTTGTTTCTTAATCAAATTAGGAAACCAGTCTGTAAACCGCCTTGTGGCTTATTATGTAGCACGACCACACGAAGCCCATGGCCAAGTTGTGTCGTGCGATGTAACATGCCACATCAGGTTTTTCTCAATCATTCTTCCTTTGGTTTAATCAATTCATTCTAGTTGTGTGTGACCCAATAGGATTATATTATGTTGGCAATGAGCTCGATCATATCGACTCTCATAAGACATAAGCGGACTCTAGCAAGCCATTATGTCTACCCAAATAATATAACGTAAGAGTTCACGTTTCCAATGGTACACTTCCATTTCTCCCTTTGTCTCACGATGTTATATTGAACACAAGTCATGATCTTTGTCAACTTGTCTTTGTTCAATGCTTTCTCGATTCCGAGTATAATGATAATCCAATCATATTGGGGTATGGCCATACACTTTCATCATTATCACTCATCGAGAGGCCCAAGCAAAACATCTCTCTTTCGAGGGACAAATTCCATCTTGACTTATCATCCTTCCCATCATGATTCCGATCATGCCAAAATTAGCTTTTATAAATATCGTGTTAAGATATCGCCTGACTAAAATCAAACATGACTTTCATCATATGTAAGGTCATGATAATCTCAGGTCTAGGGACTAAATGAAGTGACCTTATGAGATTTAATTATGACATTTGACCATGACATAAATCTCATACGGGTCAAGTCCAGTCACTTGTTCTCTAACAAGTACCCATAAATTTAATGTGCATCTCTATGCATATAGTCATCATATGATTATCCATTAATATTTATACTAATTATTCTCTTAATAATTAGGGACGGAGATTATTACAGACAAATATGCAAAACATATAATAATCAAATAATAAACTTTTCATATAATAATAAATAATGTCAACACATAAGTCTATAAACTATAGGCCTAGGGCATAACACTAACAGGATTTTGCTATACCGCAGTACTTGGCTAGGACTGGGTTATTTGTGTCATATTCCTCTTTTATCTGATTTACTATGAGTTGAGAGTCACTATTTATTTCAATACTTGGGACCCCCATATCTCTAGCCAACTCCATACCTGCTATGATTGCTTCATACTCGGCCTGATTTTTTGATGCTTCAAATTTGAATCTCAAGGCTCTTTCGAATTTCTCTCCGCATGGAGTGATCAGTAGTATGCCTGCGCTGCTTAATAGCTTGCTCGCAGATCCGTCAACGAATAGAGTCCATACTTCTTGTGGTCGCTATTTGGTTAGATTTGTATTTGACTCTGAATTTTCTTGGGTTTCTTGGGGTTCTACCCTCTTTCTTTTCCCCAGCTCGCTGTCCGCAAGGTTAAATGATGTTTCTGGCACAAAATCAGCTAAGGCTTGCGCTTTGATGGTCCTTCTAGGGGAGTAGGTGATCTGGAACTCAGTGAGCTCTATAGACCATGCTAGCATCCTCCCTGAGGACTTTGGTTTATGCAAAACCTTTCTAAGTGGTGCTTCTGTAAATACAGTTATGGGGTGTGCAGAAAAGTAAGCTCGTAATTTTCGAGCATCTGCAACCAAGGCATAAGCTAACTTCTCTATATTAAGATAGCGACTTTCTACGGCAGACACCGCCTTTGATACATAGTACACTGGTTTTTGGTAGTTGTTTTCCTCCCTTACAAGAACAACAGCTACTGCCAGGTCAGTGGCTGCTAAAAACAGAAAAAGCTCTTCTTCGGGCACCGGGCTGCTGAGGAGAAGGGGCTGCCCGAGGTATTTCTTGACTTCTTCAAAATCTAGATTTCAGTCCTCATTCCATGCGAACTCGTTAGCTTTCTTCCCCCTTTAAGATTTTTGAAGAAGGGGAGGCACCTCTCTGCAGACCGCGGTATGAAGCGACAAGTGCGGTGATGCACCCATTAAGCTTTTGCACATCTTTTACGCACGCAAGAGGTTTCATGTCTAAGAGCGCTTGGATTTTTTCGAGGTTCGCTTCTATTATGCGCTTATTGATCATGAATCCTAGAAACTTGCCCGCTTTTACCCCAAAGGCACATTTGATGGGGTTAAGTTTCATGTTATTGTGGCGCAAGTTGGAGAAAGTTTCTGCCACGTCGAGCTCATGGGCATTCTCCTTTGTGTTTATGACCATATCATCTATGTAGGCCTCAAGATTTCTGCCCAACTGGTCTTTGAAGACAATATTGACCATCATTTGGTAGGTGGCTCCTGCGTTTTTTAGCTCAAAGGGCATAATCGTATATCATTATGTTTTGCCCGCAACGATGAATGCTACGGAGGCAAAATCTTCGGGAGCCATTTTGATCTGGTGGTAACCAGAATATGCATCGATGAAGCTCAAAACTATGTGCCCGGCTATATAGTCTAACAAGCGATCAATTCGAGAAAGAGGGAAATAATCCTTGGGACAAGCTTTGTTGAGGTCTGTGAAGTCAACATACATCCTCCATTTTCCATTGGATTTCTTCACCATAACAACATTGGCTAGCCACTTGGGCTATGATATTTATTTAATTATGGCCACTTTAAGTAACTTCTCTACCTCTTCCTTGATCACGGTCTCCTTTTCTGAAGAAAAGTATCTTGATTTTTGGTGGATGCGTTTGAAGGTGGAGTTATCATTGTGTTTATGGACGATCACGTCCTCGCTTATGCCTTGCATATCCTCCACTCTCCATGCGAATACATCACAATTAATTATGAGGAATTCGATCAAGATCTTTCTTTCCTCGGGGTGAATTTCCATACCAACCTAAATTGTTTGCTCGAGATAGTGGATATTAATTACAACCTCCTCGAGCTCGTCGTTAGGGCGGATATCACTAATTTCACGATTATGGAGATAGTCAATAATGATTGGTGGTGGAGCGGAGCTTGCTCCTAGGAGAGCGGACATGAAATATATGATCTCTCGATTTATGTCTCCCAAGATTCTTCTATCAACATATCCTCCTTCAATAGGAGAAATCCTCTTCGCCTTCCTACTTTTTTTAAGCTCTACCTTGGTGGAATGGAAGGAGAGCATACCCACGAACTCGGGCAGCGGGCATTTGTCTTTGCTTTTGCTCCACTTTGCTTCCTCATCCAATTGCGAGCAGGAGACTTGATTTTTCTTCTTCCTTTTCTCCTCCAATGTCCGGAGAAACCTCTCGGGCAGGTTTTTGATGACCGCAATTCCACCCGGAGTGTTGAACTTCACCCTTTGATTGGGGATATATGCTATAATTCCTAATGTGGCCTGAGCAGTTACGCCGAGGATGGCATTGTATTGGGATTGTAGATCTATGACCATGAAAGTAACCTTAGCAGTTTTTTGTAGGTGTTTTTCCCCTAGGGGTCACTTCAAAGTCTATCGTCCCTTTCACGCGGACAGTGTAATTAGTAAATCCCTCGAGCAAGCTGGCGTAAGGAGTGAGATGAGCTTCAGACATTTTCATCTCTACCAAGGTATGATAGTAGAGAATGTCTCTGGCCGCGCCAGTGTCAATGAGGACTCTACTAATATTTGCCCGCGAAATCCTCATTCTGACGGTGAGAGGCTGGGTGGAATGGAAGAGAGTGGAGGCTAGTTCACTCCGCTTGAATCCTATTTCTTGCTATTCTTCTGGAGCCAAAGGGGGAATCAAGAAGACTTTTTCTAAATTCTTGATCTGATGGGAGAGCTGTTTATTGGAGGGAGCCTCAATTCCAATGAAATTGATATCATAGGTCCCTTGCTCATCCTCATCATTGTTATCTCTTTCTCTTCTCTCTGGGCCACGCTGAGGTCGCGCTCTATAGGTGTTATGTTATTGTTGCTATTATCACCTTGTATCCACTTGGCCAGCTCGCCATTACTGATTTTTTTGCTGAATAATCCTTTTCAGCTTGAAGCAATCCTCCGTATTGTGACCGTGATCTTTGTGGTAGTCACAAAACATGGCTCTTCTCCTCTCACTTGGCTTTCGCCCTATTGGTGGAGGAGGAGGTACTTCCATCGCTTTTAAAATTGCTGCCCGCGACGCAGTTAGGGGTGTATAAACTGTTTCGTTCGCCAAACTTCTGAGTTTATCAGTGTTGCGGTTTCTATTCTTTCCCTGACATTGACCGTGGCTGGGCCCTTGGCCGGCATCACGCACATGCTCAAGTATGTCTTTTGCCGATTTGCGGGCAGCTATCTCATTGTGCTCTTCTTTCGAGGCAATAGTAGAGGCCCTCTCGTATATCTCCTCCACATTTTTAGGTCTGACCGAGGCAAAATTCATTTTCAAAAAGATGGAGGATAGACCGCCCTCAAAGCAGAGCTGAATATCGCTCTCAGACAGGTCTACAATCTGCTCGGACATCTTCCTGAACTGAGTGATGTAGGATTTGGTGATTTCTGCGGTGGCCTGCCTGACTCTTATAAGATCAGTCTTTGGCCTCGCGGGCTCACCTGCTCTGGCAAAAGAGTTCAAAAAACTGTGCCTAAACTGATTATAGCTTTTGATGGATTTCGGCTTAAGGTCCAACATCCAAGACAAAGCCTTGCCCGTGAAAGAAGCAGCTAAGGCTTTGCACATCACGACCTCATCCGAGGAGAACATGGTCATCTATCCTTCAAACCTCCCTATATGGAACTTTGCGTTAGTGGAGCCATCATAGGTCTCTATTTGAGAAGGTTTTCCCCTTTGGATTGGCGCGCAGGCAATCTTGCCCGCAAAAGCGTCCATCGTGCAGCCACATTTCATGGAGCTTTACTGATGGTTTTCCCATATTTGGTGCATGAACTTGATAAACTCAGGGTTTGTGCTATCCATCTTGGGCTTTTTGGAGGGAGAAATCACGGCCTTCCTCTTGGCTTTAGCCAGGGGTTGTGCTTTGGATTTCTCAGGGAGAGGAGTAGATTCTTCTCCCTCTCCCATCTTCTCATCCTCCTCAATTTCCTCGTGACTGCGGTCAGCAAAGGTTGGCTCTGCCCTTTTTGTCCCTCTAGCTTGACTAGCTAGAGATTTCGTGGGGACTCTTTGGCAGAACCTTAGTGAGCCTTCCTGTAGGGGGACACCACCATTGGCCTCTAACTCAACCAACTCGAGCTGGGCATCATTTATATCCATGGCCTCAGCCACTAGCTTAGCCCTCGAAGCTAGAGCTTGGTTTCTTTTGAGTATCAACTCAGGAGTGATAGGAGAGATGGGGTTTTTTGGACTTGGATTTAGGGGGTATGTATCCTTATGGACAACATCAAGATTTTCCCTAAAGTCTCTTTGAGAAGGAGTAAGAGACCCTACACTGCCAGAACGGCCACCCAACCTATTAAAGGCTGAGGTGCTTGGTCTGTTAGGATTTAGTTGAGAGGGAGAAGCTTGATCATTACCTCGAGAAGTAATAAAACCAGCGTTTTGAAGAGGAATATCAGTCATTTTCGACGGAGAAAATCTGAAAATTTATTTTTTGGAAGCAAGTGTTTGGACAAGGTGTTTGTTTTTGACAAATACACAAGATTACACGAGAAAGACTAGACGTTTCCCGGCAATGAAACCACTGATGTGTGAAATGTGTGCCCCAAATTTTGTGTATTTGTTGGATTCACGCGAGTTTGAAGACATCCGATTTAATTTGAAAAACGGAGTCGCCACGCCATTTTGATTACCTCAAAACTTTGAAAAAAAGGTTTTATGGGTTCGGAGGTTAAGTTACCCCTTGGGAAGAACGCATCGTCGTTCACCCAAGGTGCCTTTCCGGAGCAAGTCTCCCAGGATCCCATTAATCGTGCTTGCTTGCGTTCTTTCTTGTGTGCATGTGTTTGAAAATAAGGAGGGAATGTCCCAAGTCGTCTTCCGGACGTACAAACCATTTGTTGGTTGTCGCTCGAGATTTCTTGGATTTTATGTATTCGGGATTATGATCCCGTCCTCATCTTGGACTTGTGATCATCGCATTTTTGGACCTTGGGACTTGCGTGATCGAGAGAATGACTCTCTTTATAGTCAAAGATGAGGTTCTTTAGAAAAGGAGGGTCCTTAGCCCATCAATCCTACACTTTAAGACGATCGAGCTCGTATAGATGCTTCATACTCATCTTAAGCGATAATCGGAGATATAGGGTTCAAAGGTGTCCCTTTCTAAAGAGATTATGAAATCTTTATGGAAGGAACGATGTAAAGATAGGATCTTTTACACCGGTCCGTTCTGAGGTTACTAATGGGGAATGGGGGAAATGTATGTGAAAATGACATTTTTAATGAAAAGATGACATTTTTGGGTTGCAAATGATGCATTTGATTCAAAGAAATGATCTTTATTGCAAATGATGCATAAAGATATGATTTTTATGCAAATGATGCATTTTTATGAAGAAATTGGAATTCATTATGCAAATGATGCACAAAGATTGCATTTTGAAAAGCATATGATGCTAGTTTATGGTAAAGACATGATCTTTAAAGCAAATGATGCTTGGAAAAGGTATTTTTAATGCAAAGGATGCATTTTGATTGAAAAGATTTGATTTTTATATGCAAAGGATGCATAAAGATGACATTTTTATTGGAAAATGGGGGTTTTAGGTGCAAAGGATGCACCTTTATGGGGAAAGACTACATTTTTATGACAAATGATGTCTAATGCATGCAAAAGGGGAAGGGGGAATATAAAGATATGATCTTTAATCTACCAAGTCCCAAGCAATATAAAGGTAATGCAATGAGCAATTTATAAAGCTATTAGGATGCGAGGTTAGGGCGTGCGAGGTTACCAATGGCTTCCTTCTTCTTTGGATGGAGCTAGGAGGAGAGGTTGATCTTGGATCTTCAAGGAGGAGGGAGGTAGCTTCTTGGCCTTCTTCTTCACCTTCTTGGACTTCCAGCAGCTTCTTGGGAGGATTTCTTCGTAATATGAGAGATTAATGCCTTTTGTGGATGATTAAAATGGGTAGAGGAGGGCTCTATTTATAGGCAGTCTGGAAATCGCCAATGAGGCCGTGCGGCTAGGGACCTCGAGCTAATGCAGCCGTGCAGCATTATCCACAATGACTCAGCATTTCTAGAACCATGCAAGGTGGCAAATTCTAGAAACTTCCTCCTAATTAAGAAAAACGTGTTTCTTAATTAGGAAGGCTCCCTTTCAGCCCTTAATCAATTTGGAACTGTTCCGGAATATTTCCGGAACACTAGGAAGGTCTGGGGAATTACCGGAAAACTTACCGAAATTGCCGGGAAATTTAACCGGAAGGCATGAGCCAGATTTGGGTACTTACAGAAGCCCCTCGGCAACGTCACTTGCAAGGCGAGTGGGGTTGTCGATAGAAAAGGATCCGATCTGGCGAATGCCGAGACGTATTGGGTGACCAAGGTGGTCGAGTGGCTGAACCTCTGGAAGGCTACCTACGTATCCCGGATGAATCAAGCCAGGCCGTAGTTCGGAGAATAGGATCCGCTGAGGAATGGAGAAGAGAAAACTGGTCTCTTGCTGGGGAAATAAAAGAGAGAATGACCTAGGAGGTCAAGCAATTGATCCTACTGGGGATATGCTAGAAGTGACCAAGGTGGTCGGATAACAAAGTCTCTTATGAGGGACTACTTCATCACTGAGGAGTGACGGAGGAACAGGGTGACCAAAGTGGTCGGATGGCTGGACCTTTTATAAAAGGCTACCTACGTATCCCGGAGGAATCAATCCTTGATCGTAGTTCAAGCATCACTAGATAGTTAGGAACGATGTCTAGGATCCTTGAGGTTTTGACAATTAATGGAGGTTGTCACCTGAGGAAACTAGAGCTTACGGCGCTATCTCTTCTTGACAAAGATAGAGGGAGCTAAAGCTGGATGACGTTATTTCTTTATGACGGAAATAACGAAGACTAAAGCTTACGGCGCTATCTCTTTTTGACAGAGATAGAGGGAGCTAAAGCTAGATGGCGTTATTTCTTTATGACGGAAATAACGAAGACTAAAGCTTACGGCGCTATCTCTTTTTGACAGAGATAGAGGTAGCTAAAGCTGGATGACGTTATTTCTTTATGACGGAAATAACGGAGACTAAAGCTTACGGCGCTATCTCTTTTTGACAGAGATAGAGGTAGCTAAAGCTGGATGACGTTATTTCTTTATGACGGAAATAACGGAGACTAAAGCTTACGGCGCTATCTCTTTTTGACAGAGATAGAGGTAGCTAAAGCTAGAAGAACTTAAGTATACTTCACTATTCGTGATAGAGGTATCTTAAGTTAAGAAGAACTCGAGCATACGTCACTATTCGGGACAGAGGTAGCTTAAGTTTAGAGAACTTAGCATACGTCACTATCCGGGATAGAGGTAGCTTAAGTTTAGAGGAACTCGAGCATACGTCACTATTCGGGATAGAGGTAGCTTAAGTATAGAGAACTTAGCATACGTCACTATCCGGGATAGAGGTAGCTTAAGTTTAGAGAACTTAGCATACGTCACTATCCGGGATAGAGGTAAGCTCAGTTTAGAGTTTTGACAATTCGGAGGTTGTCACCTAGCATTATCCCGTTATAACGGAATTAACGGAGGCGACTGGGAAGAAAGCTCAATTGCTTAGGAGATGAGGGACATCTTCTGAAAAGGACGTTATCTCAGTTAAAGGATAACGGGAATTGTAGGCCCAAGTGGAAAGTCCAGGGACAGGATTGTAATTTTCTGCTCAGAGCGACTGAGGCCGCCCGGCATGAGATGGAGAAAAAGAAGCCATACGGCTAGAAGCCTGATTTTTCCAGATTATTTAAAAACAGATTTGAACGGGCCATTGGCATTGTGTTGCCGCCCAAGAACGCAGAGAGAGAGAGGAGGGAGAGAAATTTCGAATTCCTTCAAATCCCTTGCTTCCCTTTGATTGGAATGGATCCGGAGGGCAATCCTATACCGAGGCAAGCAAGAAGAAATATCTCCGCGGCCGCTCGGAGGAGAAGAAAGGAGCTCGTGTGAACAAAAAGAAAGTATGACTTTCTTACGCCTCCGTCGGAGCTTTACCCGGGGAGAAGAGAGCACAAATCGACGAACCCGCGTCCGGTTGGGGTAAGCATTCTTATTTGGCTCGATTCCGTCGATTTTGATTGAATTTTGAATGACTTAGGGCTTGACCCGAACTTAGGAATTTTCTAGGATTTTCCTAGGATTTTTGAATGATTTTGAGATATTGATGAATAACCTATGAGGCTAAGAACATGCAATGTGCAATTTGTTTGACAAAAATAATGGGAATGACCCACTTTTTTCTCGCAAATAAGGTAAGAATGAAAAATTGTCTAAAGTGAGACGGAGTTCTTGCATGTGCTAGAACTAGGTCAAAATTTTGAGAAAACATGATTTTGGAAGATGAAAAGGATTCATGCATGCCATTTTTGAAAGAATAATGCTTATGTGCAAAGAATTGTGAAAATTGTGATTTTGTGCTTTAGGAAAGCAATGGGCTTGACACGATGTGTTTCAAGTGATGAAAGACACGTTTTTCATGCAAAGGATTCTAGAAAGATTTTATTGGATGCTTTTCTTTTGAAAACATGTGCACTTTTGAATATATGCATGCTTTTTTTGAAAAAGACTAACACATTTCTTTTGCTGTGCTTGTCTACAGGAGAACAAGTCTAGGGGGCCTTCCGAGATTGCAGTCAGGCTGTGGCAGAGGATGCCTGATTTTGAGAAGAATGGGGCGAACCCTAAGCAGCTGGTAAGGGCTACTGGCCTGGATCTGTTCATTGAGGCTATTGGCAGAGGTATTCACATTACCTCGAAGATCAAGGGCTTGGTCCAGGCCCTTTCGGAGTTCTGGTGGGACACCACCCACAGCTTTCATCTTAGCTGGGGGGAGCTGACGGTGACTCCGGCCGATTTTACTGCCATCACCGGCTTACAGTTCACCGGGAGGCCTGTGACCTGGAGGAACCATATTACTGCGGAGGAGTTCAGGGCTTTGGTCGGGTTTGAGCTTATTCCCAAGGGGCTCGGAATGGAGACGAGGAACGTTGAGGTGGCGATCCCGTAACCGCATGCGGGACTTTCTTGCTAGTGAGGTGACTCGCCCACCGCCTTGTTAGAGCCTTTGTGTGGTTGATCTTTGCCGGTCCACCATCTTTGCCAATTCCGGGACTCGGCTATGACTTGCCTCCTCGACTCTCTCGGGAGGATGTTGATGGGATTGGGACGGTCTCATGGGTGAGGCCGGATTAGGCGAGCTATACTTCTCCTGGATCCGCATACAGTAGGAATAAGGCTGCCTCCATGGATTGTTTCTCCTTTGCTCTTGAGGTAGTCTCACTTTTCTCTCTTTTACTTTCTGTCTTTGAGACTTTTTATGAGAGAAAATAACCTTTTTGATGTTTTGAACATGCAGGCCTGGTTCTGCGAGGTGATCGGGTTCTTCCCTTGGAACCAGCAGAGTGATATCACCATCTTCCCTGCGATGGTTATTTGGAGGGAGATGCGAGGATAAGTTCACGGGAAAGACCCGGATCACTTTTGACTACAAGATGGTGAGGCCGGTCATCAACGAGGACGGGCACGATGGAGTGGACTTCTACCCTTGGGGCGGTGCATCCGGAGATTTTGGCTGGGAGAGGCCATTGAGGCGACGAGGCGGAGGAGATGGGCGACGGGGGGCTGACATGTGATGTCATATATTTGGGGGACCATTTTTCGAGGCAAAGATGGCCATGTCCCTCCATTGGACGCCATTACTCCTCGGGATCCTCCAAAGACGGATGCCGCAGCCTGTGGATTGGCCGGCGGATGAGATTGAGAGATACCGGGGAGGTATAGGCTGCAGAGGAGTATTTTGACATGGGTACCCCTACGCCGTGTTCGTGGAGCCGATCGAGGACGCCACGAAGCTAGTGAAGCCGGCGATCACTCGGGGGTATGGGGAGGATGAGCCTACTGACCCGCCGATCCCTCCTGCGCATCTGTCCTATGTGGTCCATGGAGTTCCGAGGAGGATGAGGATTCCTGTCCCCGACACTAGGGAGCCCCAGTATACCCTGCCACCTGACAGCACTGTAAGTACACTTTTAGGGTCTTTCCCTTTTCAGCTTTCAGATTTTTTTTGCAATTTTGAGATTTTCTGAGATTTTCTGAGATTTTTCTGAGATTTTTCTCTTCTTTTCTCAGGTTCCAGCTCGCACTTATGATAGGGTGATCAGGCAGAATAGGGGCTGGAAGGACATGTGCCGATCTCTTCTGAGGAAGCTGGCCTGCGCTTCGAAGGCGGCAGCGGATGCACAGGAGCCCGGGCGCAAGAGACGGCATGTCGGGGGCACAGCGTCTACCTCATCGGCCTCGGAGTACTCTTCCAGTGCCATGCCTCGGGCGGGGATCCAACGCCGACATTCAGGAGCAACTGGGCCGAGTACGGGCACGATAATGTCCATTTGTCTGACGTGAGCGACCAGGAGGACTTGATGAGGGAGGCTAGCATTTATGAGCTGAGCAGCGATGAGGAAGAAGAATCGGAGGCCTAGGAGGTCTCTAGAATGGAATTAGGAACAAAACAAACAATGAACACGATTTTATGCACATTTTTTTGCTTTATTTGGGCGCCGATGGGGCGAAGACATTGTATTAATGCTTTTATTTACCTTTTCTAATTTATGCTTTTTAATTTGCATATTATCTGAGCCTCGGGGCAGCTTTTTGCTTGGAATTGGGGTTGAAACTGGGCCAAAATGATTTATAATGGTGTATAAATGCTTGAATGGCTTCTGGATATGTTTTTGTACAGGTTTTGGTTGAAAAAGTGGGGTGAAAACTCCCTTGGGCAGCAACTTGGTTGCTTTGCAGAATTTTCTGCGAGATGGCTAATGTAGCCGTGCGGTTTTGTCCAGAGGGCAAATGAAGCCGTGCGGCTCACAGTTCTGTCTGAACTGGTTATTTTCTGAATAAAAGCAAGGCTTGGCCATTTCATTTCATTTTCAACCTAGACTTGTCCCAACTGTTCCCAGAGCACATTTTGGACTTAAAAGCACCATCTTTGGTCATTTTGCAATGGAGAAGCCCGTCAGATTGCAAAGGGGGAAGCGAGACCGTTTTCTGTCCGATCTTCAATCTTGGGTGAAGCACAACTTCCAATCTCACAAAGGGCTGCTTGATTCTTCCTTCAAGATCAAGTCTTTATGGCATTTGAGGGATCTCCCGCCCGATTGGGACCTTTTGAGAGCCGCAGCAAAGTTCTGGGACGTCCGGAGACATGTTTACTGCTTTTCTTACAACGAGATTGTCCCGATGCATGAAGACTTCCGAGCCTTGATTGGGGGTCCCGAGATTGAGGCTATATCTATTCAGCTGATCGGAGACGCGCTGGTGGCGGTAAAGTTTGCATCTTTTCTGCACATTCCTCTCGGAGAGGCTGAGAGGATGATGATAGCCCCGGACAGGATTGACCTTTCTGATATCCCGGGCAGATTTGGGTCTCCGGCTATGGCTGCGACCACGGTGGCTATGGATGCCTTTATTCTCTGCATATTTTCTGCTCTGTTCACCGCTGAGTCCGTGGGGATCTGTCATAGTGGTCTCTTGGACATGGTTAGAGACTGCAGGGCTGGGAAGGATATTGTCCCGCTGGTTTTGGGAGAGACATTGCATGGGATTGACAGGATGGCTCGGGGAGACCATTTCATGAGATCCGGGAGTCATTTGTGCTTGACCTTATGGGCTGCGGGGAGAGGCTCGGGGCTTTGCCGGGGGCTTTGCCGACTCGGTGCCCTTGGGTGATTTCTCGTAGAGGTGCACCTAGGCAACGAGGACCGGGTAGGCGGGAGGCGACGATGGCTAGGCTATCCACTTCGGACATCCGTTGGTGGATACCTCATTGGAGGTTGCGGACCAAGAGGATATTTCGGGAGTCCTATCTTTGTGAGGGTTCCGAGGTTACTGCTGGTCGTCCTTCTACATTCATTCCTTAGTATCCGGGCGGTTTGGGGCCTTACGGGAGCCATTGAGTGATTGGGAGGACATCCGGACCATGGAGGTGGTGTCATTGGATATGAGGGATCCGGCCCGGCTTCTCTTTCTTCTCGAGGGCTTGGACATACGCTGCTTTCCCACCGGTGGCTATCTTCGGGAGCGGGAAGAGTACCATCTTGACCACTTGTCTACTTGGGTAGTACGAGAGGGAGATGGGAGCGACTCGGGTCATCTTGGAGGAGAGACGTCGAGCTTTATTGGGAGGCGGCGCGACTCGAGTAGGACTCGAGGAGGCGAGGCTAAGGCGAGTCGCCATAACCGGTCGGGTGACACGATTAGAGACATGGAGGCTCGGTACAAGAGGTTGTCCGAGGTTGCTCTTTTGACTGAGGCTCAGAGGGAGGAGGTGCGGACTCGTGCTCGTGTAGAGAGGGCACTTATTGACACGGGTTTGGTAGAGGCTCCAGTGAGGATACCGGAGATCGGGATGAGGGATACCGATATCATAGATAAAAAGAGGAAGAAGACTCGACGGGGCCGAGGAAAAGGGAAGAAGACCAAAGAAGACTCAGCGAATGACGGTGACAAATCTTTTCTTAGGATCTTCTTATTGCCATTTTGCAAACACATTAGTTTATTTAGGCATTTTATTGTATTTTAGATCTTTGTAGCAGGTTAGCAGAGTCAAGAGGTAGACCGTGCTTGAACTCATCAAGAAGTTTTTAACTTGTAATGAACAAGAAATATTATTTTAGAAATTAATCAAGACACATTTCATGGAAATTCAAATGTCTTATTGATTGGGACCCGTTTTATGAAAACTGAAATACCCTTTATTATTTAGGACGCACTTCATGGAAGCTTGATTGTCCTTTTATTGTTTAGACCGAACCATATATGGCTGCCTACGTTCCCCTTTTACAAGAAAGTCTAAGGGGCTCAGGTCTTCGTAGTTCATTCTGGTGAACTATATATATTTTTATTTTATTTTTTATGTGCAACCCTGTCTTTTGCCTAGACCGCCCTTTTTGGGGTTTTCAGCCTAGCTGGGTATTGCTCTTTTTGCACTAAGATTTTTTTTACGTGCAACCCTGTCTTTTGCCTAGACCGCCCTTTTTGGGGTTTTCAGCCTAGCTGGGTATTACTCTTTTTGCACTTTTTTTTTTCCTTTTAGACATAGTATCTTCTGAGCTTATCACCGTTGACTGGGTGGACAAAGGGATTGCCGTCCAGGTCTGCAAGCTTCATGGCTCCTCCCGATAGTATCTTCTGCACCACATAAGGGCCGATCCAAACGGGTTCCCATTTTCCCGGGGTTGTCTACGGTAGGGGGCTTCACTTTCAACACTAAATCACCCTCTTTGATGTCTCTGGCCTTAACCTTTTTGTCAAACGCTCTGGCCATCCGCCTCTGGTAGGCTCGGGTGTGTTCCATGGCTTTTAGCCTTCTTTCGTCAAGCAGGGCTAACTCATCATGCCGGCTGCACAACCATTCTACTTCATTGACACTTTGTTTTCCGGGAGGACCCTTAATGACGGGATTTCCAACTCACTTTGGTAACCTTTGCTTCCATCCCGTAGGTTAAGGCAAAAGGAGTTTCTCCTGTAGGCATTCGACGGACGTTACGTAGCCCCGAGTGCCAAGTGCGGCTTTTCGGGCCAATCACGACCACGGGTGGCCATTTTCCGGATGATCCGTTCGGCGTCTTATTAGCGGCTTCCACGGCTCCATTAGTCGAGGTCTGTACGGAGACGACTTGTGGCGAGTGATTACGAATTCGACGGCAACCTATCGCGGTCCCCTTCAAAGTGCGACCCATTATCGGAAATGATCTCGTTGGGCACCCCATATACGCACATTATGTTTTCTTTGATGAATTGGGCCACTTTTACGGAAGTGAGGACCTTGTAAGACTTGGCCTCTACCCACTTGGTAAAGTAGTCGATGGCTACTAGCACAAATTCATGTCCATTGCTTCTGTAGGGGCTATTTTCCCTATCACGTCAATACCCCAAGTTGCAAATGGCCAAGGAGTCGTCATGCGATGCAGTCATGAGGCGGGAGATGGTTGAGGTTGGCAAACCGCGGCACTTGTCGCATGCTCGGACGTCTTGGACACGATCTGTTTCCATGGAAATCCGGTAGTAACCCATTCGAGGATCACTTGCATCGGGGCTCGGCATTCATATGAGGACCGCGGGGACCATTGTAGACTTGGTCATCAACTCTTTGGCCTTTTCTCGAGTGACGCACAAGAGGAGTGGTCCTTGGTACCGCTTCTTGTATAGGTTGCCTCCTAGAATGACATAATGGGAGGCCAACCTTTTCGGGGCTTGTAAGCTCTTGGCTCGACACCTTCTTTTGGTCTACCTTCTTTGTCTCACGAAAGTGACTCTCCATCTTTGAGGAACCGGTAAATTTGATTGTACCGGGGTTCCTTTATAGGCTCGGGTCCCAGGTCTACTTCACAACGAAGGTGGGGCTTCTCTTCTACCCACTCGGAAGGGTTTTATGGCTTTTCCCTCGGGGATCTCTACCAATGAGGCTAGAGTAGCTAGGGCATCTGCGAATCTGTTCTTTTCCCTTGGCAAGTAGTGGAAGGTCACTTCTACGAAGCTGTCCAGTCAACTCCTCCATATGGGCATGATACCGCTGCAGGTTAGGGTCCACAGTCTTCCACTTGTTGGAAACTGGTTGATGATCGGGGCTGAGTCTCAGTAAACTTCTAGCTCCTTGACATTCCTTTCTAAGGCGGCTTCCAAACCGGCAATGCGAGGCTTCATACTCGGCAACATTGTTCGTGGCGGGAAGTTCAACTTGAGGGCTATGGGTGTATGCTCATCTTTTGGATCGACCGGTAGCATCCCGATACCGTTTCCTCTTTTGTTAGCGGCTCCGTCAAAGAACAATTGCCATCGGTTTTCGGGCTCGTTGCAAAGATCCCTTCATGCAGGAATTGGGGTTCGGGCCCTCTGTCTTCATTCTTGGGAAAGTTTGCCGGGTGGTCGACAACGCTTGACCCTTGATGGCCTTTACGGTCACATAGTTGATGTCGTACTCTTGCTAAGAAGAAGGACCACTTTGCTAGACGCATCGAGAGGGAAGGCTTATCAAAGATGTATTTGATGGGGTCCATTTTTGAGACCAAATTCACGGGGTGGGCTTGCATATAATGCTTCAACTTGCCGACTACCCGGACCGAGTCTGCACGAGTCTTTTCACATGCTTTGAGTAATTGAGCTCACTTCCCTGCTGCAACTTCCGGTGACAAAGTAAATGGCATTCTCTACCCGAGAGTCTTTCTTTTCCTGAGAAAGCATAGCCCCAAGCTGCCGTATCGGTGACGGTGAGATAGAGCGAAGAGGTTTACGTCTATGTGGGGGCATAGTGCGGGAGGATGTACCAAGTATGCCTTGATCTGGTCAAAAGCATCTGGCATTCTTCGGTCCATTACGTGTCTACGTTCTTCTTCATGAGCTTGAAGATGGGCTCGCACATAGTGGTCAGGCGATTGAAACGGCTAATGTCTGCGGTTTTCCCATAAAGCTCTTGACTTACATGCGGGTCGAGGTGGCCTCATATCCATAATGGCTTTGATCTTTTGGGGGTCAACTTCGATACCTCGCTCAGTGACCATATACCCAAGCACTTTTCCCCTTGTCACTCCGAAGGTGCATTTAGCGGGGTTTAGTCTCATGGAATGTTGTCTCGGCCTCTCAAAGAACTTCCGCGAGGTCAACAAAGTGCTGCCCGTCCTTGCCTTTGGAGTGGATTATCATGTCGTCTACGTAGACCTCAATCTCACTTGTGGATCATGTCATGAAAAAGCGCGGTCGCTGCCCTTTGGTAAGTAGCCCGGCGTTCTTAAGCCCAAATGGCATCATTTGTATAACGGTAAGTTCCCCACGGTGTGGTGAAGGCTGTCTTTTCTTGGTCTTCCTCGGCCATCTTGATACGGTTGTATCTGCAAAGCCATCAACGAAGGATTTGACTTCGTAGTTGGCGATGGAGTCCACCGGGATGTCTATGTTTGGCAAAGGGTAATCGTCCTTGGGGCTGGCCTTGTTCGGATCTCGGAAATCCACACGGCGGCGCACCTTCCCATTGGCCTTGGTGACGGTCACAATATTGGATAACCATGTCGGATATTCGATGACTACGATGAATCCTACCCTTAGTAGCTTCTCAATTTCTTCTTTGACCTGTAGAGACCATTACGGCTTGATCTTCCTCGGTTTACATTTGCGGCTTAGCATGCGGTGCTAGAGGGATTACGTGCTCTACTATCGAAGCTGTCTAGCCCCGCATATCCTGTATGACCATGCAAACACGTCGACGTATTCCACTGAGCGGATCGATCGGTCTGTCCCGTTCAACCCCACTGGAAGAAGTTTCCGATCTGTGTCTCTTTAGGTTCCTCGACGGTACCCAAGTTCACACTTGTCAAAACCTCCTCGGCGGCTTGGGCCGGTTTTCCTCTTTTACGAAACACCTTAAAGATTTCTTTAATGTATTGTTCATTTAGTGTGTTTGCATCTTGTTCAAATGATTCATTATTAAGCATTGTTAAGTTTTGAGTTAATTTATCATTTGTTAAGTTGGCAATAAGAGGATACTCGAAAGATCTGTCATTTCATTCAAAATAAGGGGAAAGATGACATCGATTACATTTTGATAGTCCTCGGGCGTGAGGCCTTCGGATGACTCGGAAGGGTTGGAATTCAAAGATTCTGACTCGGCGAATGGACAACGGGGTGTTTGACACGGCCCAGGTTGAGAAGGACGAGTACCAATCCAAGCTCCGCTATCATTTCTTGTCGGGCGCTATCGGTCTGAGAACGTCTCCCAATTCTTCAACGGCATCTACTGTCTTAGTTACCAAAGTGCGGGGATCAAAAGGATTTTCACCACCGTCTCCAATTACGGCAACTATCTCATCATACGAGCTGAAGTCGATCAAATGCGGGATACGTGCTTCTTCATCAAACAAGCTGTAGCAAGCCCCACTCACTTGTCTTCACTATTGGCGGCTTTTATCGGGTGATCTTCGGAAGAGCTAACTCGAAAGCAGAAGTCCATTACCACTGGATCTTGATTCTTTGGCCCATTTGTCCCGAGTTTCCTTTGAAGACATACTCGTTACGAACGGTAGTGGTAGCCCCGGGGAATGTACGGCAAGTCAAGGAACATTCTTCGAACAGGATTGGTGGCTTTCCCCTTACTTTCTCAAGATTCTCCGAAGGGTTTTACGCAAGGAGATGCGGTGATCACTTTTATCGTATTGTGTCCCGCCTTTTGTAAAGTAATGGGTCGGGGATAAGCGTAGGGATGAAGAGTTTGGACCCCTTTATCTTTACTGCCATTAGAATTTGGTTTGTACCCCAAGCCGTATACGGTAGTCTGTTCCTTTACATCGATGATGGTATTGCGACCACGAAGTCTTCTACCCAATCCAAGTCTGGAAGATAACCCATTTTTCTCATCATTCTCATGGCGGGAGGGATTTTATCGGAAGTAGTAGTGAGGTCGGTGCAACACACTTGTGCTTTGGAAGGAGCTACGAGAGAATCTGTCAATGCCAACCCTTCGTCATCATGTTTGATTTCCAATATCGGGATGTCTCCGGTCTTTGGTTCCTTCTACCGTGACACTTTGTCTCCATAAATGGTGGTGATAGTACCATCATTTGTTTGAAATTTGGCCTGCTTGGTGCAAAAGTAGAGGCTACCCCATTTATACGGATGGATCCGGGGCCGTCCCGATAGAGCGATAAATGAAATCGGAATATCAATCACTTGAAAATCAACGTCCATGACCTTTTTCCGAACCATAGCTTGAGAGTAGCAATCCCCAAAGCGGCCTCGTGCGGTGGAGTCATAGCCTTAATAGTCGACTAGAAGGCTTCAAATACGGTTGGTTTCGGGTCCAATAAGTCCATCATCTTGGGCGGCAAGACATTCATTGCGAGACCCTCCATCGACTAATACCCGTGGCAATCGACGCTCTTCTAAGCTGGTGTGATGTAAAGAGGTTCGTTATGACTAGCCCCATACTTTGGCGAGGTCCAAGTCGGTGAAGGTAATGATGTTTCCGTAGTGGATACTTCCAATCATTTGGACGACCTCATGCAGGGTGACATCTATGGGCACCATGGTCTTGGCCAAACTTTCTTCTAGCTTCAACTTATGAGGGTATGAAGAGGTTAACGGGGACCACAAGGAGATATTGGCTTGGGTACACTTCAGGCGAGTCAACCTTTGGATCCTCTTTGTCGAGTACGGCTTTTCTACTTCCGGCTTATAAGGCCTCTTATCTGTCTTTGGCTCAGAGACGGCATTCCTTTTGTCACCCTTAAGTGCTCAATACTCATCTGTCCGGACCGAGTCATCACATAGACATTAGATTTTCCCGGGTCATTATTCCCTCTTGGAGGATTACGGTTAGCTCTTTCAAAGTCGAGAGGCGGGCTCTTTGAGCGTATGGCCAATTCTGGCGATTAATCGATTAATGGCACTCTGGAGCGTAAGTGCTTCTCGAATACGATCCCAAGTTAACGGCTTTACGACCTTCTCGGGGTTCGACTCTACGAATTGGCTTAGCGGTTGGGTGGTTTCGGCTTTACCTTCTCCGTTTAGAGCCTTCATAGTCTCATTCAAACTTTTCAAAGTCAACATGCAACGGGAGTTATCACCTTCGGGGTTTGGAGCACGGCAGCGGCTTTCTCATCCCGAGGTCCAACAATTTCTTCAACGAGTGGGATCACATTCCTCATCCTTTGTCAAGCATGTCCCTTCTTTCTCTAGGGGTCGGCCTTACGACGGCATCTTTGACATTGGCCAAACATTTTACGAAGTGAGAAATTCCATCATCAATAAGGATTTACGCGGGGTCAAACCTCATGGCGGGTTTACGTTCTTCACTTTGTCGGGAAGGTTTTACAGGCTTTTTGGCTTACGGGCTAACCACTCTTCTCTTGTTCCTTTCGGCACTTCGGCCGTGTCTTCATCGGTATCACTTTGTAGTAACTCTCGCGGGAACTTTCGTCTTGACTCACGATGACCAATGAGGGCAAAAGCGAGGTCGGGATACTTGACGCCATATAAGAGGTATCTTGGACTCCTCCTCGACTTGGGAATTACCAAGAAAACATCGTTGTCGTCACGGGGACATAAAGGGGGCCGGGGTCGCCTCGAGACTTAAGACTCTTTCCGGGGCATCCATACACTCTTCTTCGGACAAGGTCTCGGGAGTGACTACTAACACCGTAACGAGTCTACTCTCCCCGATGAGAGTTTGGCTTCCGCGATGCTTACGTTTTCCGGATCGGTGGGTGGAGCCCACTTTCCTCTTTCGGCTAGGGCTTCAATTAAATCCCTCCATTCACCGACCAAGTCTTTGTAAGGAGTATTGAACTCTAGGATGTAGGACTCATATCTTGCCTCATCTAAGCTATCATCTTTTTCTTTTCCGAGCTTTCACACGAGTTGCAAATACACTTTGAAGTGATTTCATCCCCTATTCCGGGTCTGTGGTTTTCTACCTCATCTTGCCCTTTGGGTTTCACTTCTGTGACTCCAAGTCCATTCCTTCTCTTGACTGTCATCATCACTTGTAAATCCATCCATTCCTATTCTCGTTTCCGTGATTCTTCACTACCATTTGCCTCGAGAGATAGGCAAATTCACGGGCGTTGACGAAATTAGAGAGGTCGGGGGTGGTACTTGGGATTCCAAAGCAAAGAGATTTGGATTAGGGTGAAAGGAGGGAAAGAGTCCCACAGGGGGATGCAAAGGCTGTGAGGGTGTCGGGACCCTGACGGCTCGGGATGTTGGGGAAGGCGAAAAGGGACAATCTTTGGCAAAGGATTATATGTGGATGGAGGAGGGGATTGGCTATAGGCTAGCTCTGCTTCCCTAGTCATGCAGTTACCCAAACCAGAGTTGTTCTCTGTCGAATCGGACATTCGACTCTCTGGGTGACCAAGGCGAGGATTACGGCGGGCTGTACGAGAATTCTGCGCTAGCAAGTCGGCGGCCGGTGTTCTCACCCACTTCTTTCTCGGCTGCGGGAAAGGGATAGGAAAGGTTTAGACTCGGGGTAGGTGTTTAGAATTTTGAAGGCTCAGGCAATATGCAAATTAGAATCTTCCAGTTTACTTAAAACAGTGTCTTTTATTAATATCTATTTGGTTGAAAAAGGGGGTTTGCCCTTCTTTTTCGTAACTACTCTAGATCCTGGATCAGTGGGTTCCGTCACTACGTCTATAAGCCCCTCGTATTCCACCTGTATTTCGACCTCCCAAGGTGGACAGCCCCGGGCGAGGGTCCTATAGGGCACGCGGATCCCACCGATCGAGAGTAAAGAACGCTCCTAACGGGTCTAGCGGGTCATAGGAACTTTCAACGCACGAGCGATGCGGATTATAGTCAAGGCAATACCGGGAAAGTCTCGTCTTTCTGCATTGATAGAATTTTGGCAGAATTTCGCTTGAGCGAATGACGTTTTGACTTTCGATAATGTCCGAGAAGATAATAAGCATGGGTCGGGCGGCAAAAGTCGGATGACACAGTGTCACATTGAACTTCGTTGCATACGCTGGGCGTGAGTTAGAATCGAAGTCAATGCCGGGTCAAGATCTTGCCAATTTTTCCTTGTCGGAATTTTAGCAGAGCTTCGCTTGAGCGAAAGATCTTTTGATTTGTTGGTAAAGACTCGGTCTTGACTCTTACGCATTCCGTGCGGGTCAAGGTCAATAGTCAATGTCGGAGTCGAGATCTCGCCAATTTTTCCTTGTCGGAATTTTGGCAGAGTTCCTCTTCCGTTATGAACTAAGGCTTGACCTTTACGAGGGTATGCAACTGGGCTATATGACACGGACTAGACAAAAAACCAACCAAAAAGTCACGGTTTTTTGAAACGTGTGACACGGGTGTGCATTGGTCGACCTTGTTTGCCATGGGGAGGTTGGGATGATTTCGTGCGCGCCCGGGAGCATCGTAAGGCTGTCCGTGACTGCAGCTGGAACCACCCTCGGGTTTGAAGGACGTGCGTGCAAAGTGTACAGGATATATCAGGTGCGCGTAGTGTGCGGTCTCCTAAAAATGTTCCTTTTTGAGTTAAAACAGAGATTTTCATGAAATGTGTTTTAAAGGAATGATTTTTGGGACGGGGAAAATGCAACACGTAAGCACGTAAATTTTAAGGAGCCCCGATCGAGTCATGGAGCCGAGTAGCCCCAAGTGCTAGCCGCAGATTAACCACGATTTTCTGGTGGAATTGCCACCGAGGTCGCGGTCGAGAATCCAAGGAGGATTGAGCCGTACGACTGCATGGATCAATTTTCCAGGTTCCACTCCTTTTGCTATTTTTCGGGTTGTTTCCCGTTCAAAGTATGCACAGATTCCAAGATGCAAATGATGCAATGCATGGTAAAGAAAGCAAGCACGATTAATGAAATCGGCGACGGGAGTCTAACCCGCTCAAAGGGAAAAGCTTTTTCAATTTTTTTTTTTGAAAAGGGATACTGGTACGTGGGATTGTTAAACCACCGATTATCCCAACTCCCACATCAGGGAGTGTACAGGAAGGGCAAGTGGTTTCCACCTATATACCGAGTATCGATTTTTGTTTTGAAAATAAAAGCTTTTCGCCTTTGGGATTTCCCCAGCGGAGTCGCCAAACTGTGAAATGTGTGCCCCAAATTTTGTGTATTTGTTGGATTCACGCGAGTTTGAAGACATCCGATTTAATTTGAAAAACGGAGTCGCCACGCCATTTTGATTACCTCAAAACTTTGAAAAAAATGTTTTATGGGTTCGGAGGTTAAGTTACCCCTTGGGAAGAACGGATCGTCGTTCACCCAAGGTGCCTTGCCGGAGCAAGTCTCCCAGGATCCCATTAATCGTGCTTGCTTGTGTGCATGTATTTGAAAATAAGGAGGGAATGTCCCAATTCGTCTTCCGGACGTACAAACCATTTGTTGGTTGTCGCTCGGGATTTCTTGGATTTTATGTATTCGGGATTATGATCCCGTCCTCATCTTGGACTTGTGATCATCGCATTTTTGGACCTTGGGACTTGCGTGATCGAGAGAATGACTCTCTTTATAGTCAAAGATGAGGTTCTTTAGAAAAGGAGGGTCCTTAGCCCATCAATCCTACACTTTAAGACGGTCGAGCTCGTATAGATGCTTCATACTCATCTTAAGCGATAATCGGAGATATAGGGTTCAAAGGTGTCCCTTTCTAAAGAGATTATGAAACCTTTATGGAAGGAACGATGTAAAGATAGGATCTTTTACACCGGTCCGTTCCGAGGTTACTAATGGGGAATGGGGGAAATGTATGTGAAAATGACATTTTTAATGAAAAGATGACATTTTTGGGTTGCAAATGAAGCATTTGATTCAAAAAAATGATCTTTATTGCAAATGATGCATAAAGATATGATTTTTATGCAAATGATGCATTTTTATGAAGAAATTGGAATTCATTATGCAAATGATGCATAAAGATTGCATTTTGAAAAGCATATGATGCTAGTTTACGGTAAAGACATGATCTTTAAAGCAAATGATGCTTGGAAAAGGTATTTTGAATGCAAAGGATGCATTTTGATTGAAAAGATTTGATTTTTATATGCAAAGGATGCATAAAGATGACATTTTTATTGGAAAATGGGGGTTTTAGGTGCAAAGGATGCACCTTTATGGGGAAAGACTACATTTTTATGACAAATGATGTCTAATGCATGCAAAAGGGGAAGGGGGAATATAAAGATATGATCTTTAATCTACCAAGTCCCAAGCAATATAAAGGTAATGCAATGAGCAATTTATAAAGCTATTAGGATGCGAGGTTAGGGCGTGCGAGGTTACCAATGGCTTCCTTCTTCTTTGGATGGAGCTAGGAGGAGAGGTTGATCTTGGATCTTCAAGGAGGAGGGAGGTAGCTTCTTGGCCTTCTTCTTCACCTTCTTGGACTTCCAGCAGCTTCTTGGGAGGATTTCTTCGTAATATGAGAGATTGATGCCTTTTGTGGATGATTAAAATGGGTGGAGGAGGGCTCTATTTATAGGCAGTCTGGAAATCGCCAATGAGGCCGTGCGGCTAGGGACCTCGAGCTAATGCAGCCGTGCGGCATTATCCACAATGGCTCAGCATTTCTAGAACCATGCAAGGTGACAAATTCTAGAAACTTCCTCCTAATTAAGAAAAACGTGTTTCTTAATTAGGAAGGCTCCCTTTCAGCCCTTAATCAATTTGGAACTGTTCCGGAATATTTCCGGAACACTAGGAAGGTCTGGGGAATTACCGGAAAACTTACCGAAATTGCCGGAAAATTTAACCGGAAGGCATGAGCCAGATTTGGGTACTTACATGATGACGCCACGACTTTCGGGGGTCTCACTTGTATAGGGATATCTGACTTGTATATTAGTTTGTACCTAGAACACAACAAAGATAGTAAGCACCGATAGATATCAAGCCGGACTTTAATCTAGCTCAGTCCCTCGGGTGTAAGAGTAAGATCTCTGAGGGTTTATAACTGAGAATAAGACTTGGAATGTATTGGTGAGTTGTGTGTTTAGGATTTAGACAATGTGGCTTACAAATAATGATTTTGTACTTACCTTGTCCATGGGGACAAAGGTTGATATTTATAGTAAGAGGGAGCTGCTTGATGATGTCAGCCCTGTAGGATATCTTTGTCTTTGACCTAGGACGCCTGGTGGACTCGTACAATAAAACAGATGCAAAGAGATGTCTCTGAATGGACCGATACAGAGGAAACATACACTAGTTGGCGTCGCGCCTTATTTGCATAGTGGGCGCCTTAGCCACCATTCAATGTGATGGGGACAAGCCGGCTTCTTGCTGTCAGCGTAGGTACAAGCTATCCTCTGACTAGCTTTGGCTTTAATCGGAGTCTACTGAAATAACCGGGAGTCTGATAGGAGACCGCAGTCAATATGTTGATCGCGGTCAACATGTTTGACGCGATCATTGATATCGCGGTCATGATAGCCGCGGTCACCTTGCTGACGGTTTATCTGCCCGCGGTGTTGACATTGCGGTATTAGGAGATAGTGGTATTGATTCTAGCACTTTAGATGTCCACGGTATTGACTTTCACGATTTTAAGAGATCGCGGTATTGACTCAGACGGTTTAGGATATGCCACGTGATAATTGACATTTGGATTAGATCGAGCTTTGGGTCCGGTCTGATGGTAGAAAGATTTTAGTCTGAAACTGCTAAATAATGATTGGAAATGAGATTTGAGGAATGGATCCGGAGATGGAGATTAAAGGGTGACGATTGTTTGGAAAGACGAGGTTTAACAGCGGCGGAGGTGTGGCGCCACCGAGTGTGTGTTTTAGTGTTTGAGAGAGAGAGAGAGAGAGAGAGAGAGAGAGAGAGAGAGGGAGAGGTGAATAAAAATAAAAAAAATGAGTGAAAATAAAAATTGAACAAAAATTTTCATTTTTTAGATTTTTGGAAAAATCAATGATATGTATTAAAATTTTCTGGTTGGGGACATCGTAAAACATAACATTAAGCTTGAGTTTAATTAAAGGTTGTTTCATTTATTTGTTAGTCGATTAAATTATAATGATTCCTCCGTTCAAACCAAACCAAATGATAACAAAATATTTATACATCTTAGATATTAAAATTTACTTAAAGTTAAGTTTCTTAAATTGTCAAACATAGAAGTTTGTTATTCATTTTATTTTATTTTTTGCAAAGGGGTAACATTATTGGTTTAGATAAAAAAAAAATAAGAAGAAAAATATATGTTTGGGCCTTCCACCGCTTCGAGAGGGGCTGCGAATGAACTTGCGCACTGAAAACGAATTTGAACGAGAAAATTCAGCAAAGCGGGATTTGTCTCTCCATAGAAACCTCTGTTCTAAAAGACCCCGCCTAAGGGCGCCTAGGCCCCGCCTAGGCGCTAGGCCCCTCTCCAACGCCTAGTTCTAAGCCCCGCCTAGGTCCTGACTAATCCCGACTAATCCCGATTAGTCCCCGACTAGTCCCCGCCTAGGCGCTAGGCCTAGCTCAGCCGCCTAGCATCCGCCTAGCGCTTTTTAGAACCTCGATAGAAACAATGAACAGACTTTGCAAGAAGACATTGAACCAATTCAATGGAATAATCGGAGCTACATCAAAAAATTAAATGGAATAATTATTAACTTGCATTATAAAAAAAATGAAAAGGAATAATGATTAACTTTGCAAAGCATTTTTTCCTAGTTTTTGCATAATGCAATTTATTTGTTATTGTATTAACAAATGTACTTTCTCTATTTTACTTTAGTGAAGAATTATTTTCTTTTTCGTCTATCTCACGTGTGTGCATACTGTCTAAAATGACAAAAATATTACATCGTTTCTCTCACTCATTCTCTTTTATTTTACTTTTATACCTACAACACCAATCTATTTACTATTTCTCTCACTTATTATTTCTCCTATTTATTTTTTTCATAATCACTAACACCTCTTTCCACTATTTCTCTCTACTACTTTTTCTTAGTTTTTTTATCATAATTTTTGTATCCACTCATGTGGGATGGAGGGAGTATGCAACATATTTTTGAATTCGTTATCAAAAAATGCAATTTTTTTTTAATTTATGGCGTCAAAAATCTAACGGGAATGCTATGTGTCACTTCCACCTCACCACCAAATCTACGATATGTTACCCATGATTATAAATTTGATGACGGAGTGATGACGTGACAGTAACACGAGTTAAAAAAGAAATTCATTGCATTATTTATAGCCAAGGTAAAAAGTACAATATCATTATCCTTATCGTTACAAACAAGTACGTTGTATCGTATAAAAAAATGCAAAAATACTTGCGTTGCCTATCTAGGTCCGATTGCCCGAAATGAAACAGTAAAATAATTCTGGGATACAGATGCTTAAAATAGCGTAATTTCTTGACTAATTCTTCTTCGAGTTAGAGACCCAAAAACCCATAGTTCAAATAAATAAGACATTTTAACCCATTTGAGATTGAAATCCCACTAAAACCCACACATCACGGACACAAACGGTTTGTTAACACCGCCGTTACCGCACATTCCAAAAAAAAAGATTTTTTTTTCAAAAACTCTCTCGTTATCCAAGCGGCGCCAACGAGTCTCCAACACCAAATCAAACCCTAAACACGCCATTGAAGGCATAATCGAACTGATTGAAGGTTTATTGCAAGTGGCCGTCTTCTGAGAACCATCAATACTCGGAATCATCTTGAAATTTTAGGTATCAGAGTTGAAATTTTAGATATCATAATTTTATTTTTTTATTTTTTTTTGGTTCTAAAATTTTAGTTTATATGTTTATTTTTGTCACTATCCCACACCAAATCAAATTCTAAACTCGATTTTTTCATTTCGTTTGTCATTAATCAATTTTTTTTATATGTTGATATTTGTTTGATAGATGAATAAAAGACGACGTGGTTCTTATGGAAGAATTGTAGGCATCAGACGTTACATATTATTAATGTTTGAATTGAAATTTTCGGTGTGAAATCGATGTTGTATATTTTGGTTGATTTTTATATAGTTGTAAAATGACCTGATGTGGGTCCTATAGCCCTATATATAGGACCTGTTATGACACATATTTGATATTGAGTTGACTAGCTCCATATTGGATGAGCATATTATTATAGGAAATATATAATTTAGGTCCTATAATATATGCTATAGGACTTGTTCATATAGCACTTGCTATAGGACCATTCAAATGAATTATAGCTATCTATATTATGTTTCCAGGTCCTATAGCACTTGCTATAGGACCATTCAAATGACTTATAGCTATCTATATTATGTTTTCAGGTCCTATAGCAATTGATATAGGACGATTCAAATGACTTATAGATATCTATTTTATGTTGTCAGGTCCTATAGCACTTGCTATAGGACCATTCAAAGGTCTTATAACAAATGTATGGGGGTGTTGTTAGTTCTTATAGTACATGTATAAGAAATTTTCAGGTCCTATAATACTTGCTATAGGACCATTCAAAAGCTTTATAGCTGTGTATATCATGTTACCAGGTCCTATACCATTTGCTATATGACCTTTCAAAGGCATTATAGCTTTGTATATGATGGTGCCAGGTCCTATACCAACTGCTTTAGGACCATTCAAATGTATTATGGCTGTGTATATCATGTTACGGGTCCTATAATACTTCCTTTAGGACCTTTCAAAGGCTTTATAGCTTTGTATATAATGGTGCCAGGTCTTATACCAACTGATATAGGACCACTCAAATTTCTTTTTAATTGTATGAAGTCTGATACCTGGTGTTTGATTTCACATATAATAATTGATTCCTTTTTTTCAATTTCAGTTTGATCATGTCAAGGCACTGTACAAAGGGATAGAGGAGACTCAAAAGGACGTGGCAAATTTCATAGAGTTAAAACGCGGAGAAATTCCACAACAGCGATATGATAGTTTGGATTGTGGAATAATCGTCCTAATGGAAGCAGAGGAGATGTTTGATAAAGGAGTAATTAGCAAGACATATGAAGACGATGCTGTCTCGACGTATAGGGGGAAAATGATATATGACATTTTAGCAAGTCCACATTGTCCTCATCATTCATAAATTAAACATCTTAGTTTTTTTTATTTATGGAATGATAAAAATTGGTTGTTGTTGAACAGTTTACTTGTATATTTGTTAAATGTTGGTTAAATATAATCCAAATATTTTTAAGGTCTCATATTGGGTTTTTTGTATGTGGTAGACGAAAAAGTAGAGGACTTTTACTTGTTGGTATAGAAAAAATCAATTAACCAAAATTCTGAAATTAAAAGTTCTGATTGGTTTGTTTACCTGGTACAATAATATACACAGCTATAAGACCTTTGAATGGTCCTATAGCAAATGGTATAGGACCATTCAAAGTTCTTATTGCTTTGTATATGATGTTGGGAGGTCCTATACCAATTGCTATAGGACCATTTAAAGGGCTAACACCTTTGTATATGATGTTGACAGGTCCTATATCAATTAGTATAGGACCAATTAAAGAGCTAAAAATTTTGAATATGAAGTTGGCAGGTCCTATACCAATTGCTATAGGACCAATTAAAGGGCTTATAGTGTTTTGTATGATGTTGGCAGGTCCTATAACAATTACTATAGGACCAATTAGATGTCTGTTACTATAGGAATAAGCCTGTTACAGCTCCTTCATACGTTGGTTTAAAACAAAACAATTAACAACAACTATTTTAGGATATAGAAAAAATCAATTAACCAAAATTCTGAAATTAAAATGATGGTATAACATTCTAATGAACACATGTGTAAAGTCAAATAGGACATTTATAGAAACCAAGTCCAATTTTCAGTATCCTTCGATCCTACCACAGCAAATGCAACATGGAATAGGCCTACAACCAAAACAGTTCATAAAAAATAATTTATCATCATAAAATATGAATAAAAATAAAAACCAATATACAAAATGTTAAAACATTAATAAGTTGTCTCATATCATATGGTCTAAGACATTTGATTGGTCATATAGCAAGTGATAAAGGACCAGGGAACATCATAAACACAGCAAAAAAAGACCTTTGAATGGTCCTATAGCAAATAATATAGGACATGGCAACATAATATACAAAGCTATAAGACCTTTGAATGGTCCTATAGCAAGTGGTATAGGACCTGGCAACATCATACACACAGCTATAAAGAACTTTGAATGGTCCTATAGAAAATAATATAGGACCTGGCAACATAATATACAAAGTGATAAGACCTTTGAATGGTCCTATAGCAAGTGGTATAGGACCTGGCAACTTCATATACACAGCTATAAGACCATTGAATGGTCCTATATCAAGTAGTATAGGAACTCACACAATCATATACCTATGCTATAAGACCTTTAAATGGTCCTATAGCAACTGATATAGGACTTAACAACATCATATACAAAGGTCTTTTATTTAATGGTATTAGATCAAATTGTTTCAAATATAACAATTGCGCCTACACCAATGCACATCCATATCAAATTTCAAATAAAATAAAATAATCTGTCAGAAACAAACAAAATAAAAAAAAATTAATTAAAGGTATAAGAACAAAAGTTATAATACATATATCAGGTCCTATATCATAGGTATATGATTTTGTGAAGTCCTATATCAATTGCTATAGGACCTTTCAAAGGTTTTATACCAGGGTTATAAAGAGCCCTTGAACATGTCATAACAGAAACATTCGGCATCAACAAAAATGTCAGAATCAAATAACAAATAATTTGATACAAATCGACAACGGAAGTAATGAATTTTATATGATCAGCACACAGAAGTCTATCTACAATCTATATAATGAACACTTGTGATGGAACAGAAAAGAAACCTTTGGTAGGAATGTATGTATGTCAGCTAACACAAACATGGAAAAAAAAGGAGTATCCTTGGAGCTTCATAAAAATGGTTTTCTGATTACATGAGAACTAAACCAAACAGGAACTATTCCCTCTCATATGATTCAAGTTACGGAGCATGGTATATGAATATATGTTAGAAGGGAGAGATTAAACAATTAATGCTATATTCCTTGGGTCCGTATCTTCAGAAATAATAATATTGGCCATCGATTGATTGATTATTCATGCACAATCAACCTCTGTAATTCACTAACTAAGAGAAATCTTCACATAAATGAGTTAATTCAATCAAAATATTCATCAAAAACTCAAAATTCTAAATGTAAAAAAACAATATTCAAACATATTCAAGACGGAATTCAATCAAAATAATAATTCGGATTTAATACCTTTTTCTCTTATTGATTGAATTTGATGAATGAATTGCAGGTTTGAAATTACTCCTGAGTTTCTTCAATTTTCAATCTCTTCCACGGCGCAATTTAGATCCGCAATGAAAGGCGCAAACTATGCGGCCAATAAAACAGGGCAGACGGAAGTTAACGGCGTCACTGGCCTGTACATGGCATAATGGGTTTTAAAGGGATTTTAATTTGGAATAACAAAAGAGGTAGTCTTTTTTTATTTGGGCTGGGTTTTGAGGGAATATGATCTGGGCTTTGTGGTTAAAAAGGAATTTTTCCTTCTTCTTATTCGAAACTTTTGTAACTATGCATCGACTTGAGATCTGAAAAAGCAAGGCCGGTTGCTGCACAATCATCTTGTAAATAGTGGGCTCCGTTCCAATTTACATTTTGACACCAAATTGATTATGTTCAGGGGCGGATCCAGGGTTAAAATGGAGGGGGTTCACAAATTACATTACCCAAAAATTTCAAAAAAATAATTGTTTTTTACATTATTACCTACATCGATTCTTCCTTTTTTGCCAAGGCAGTGGGCTGAGCTGGTAAGTTGGAAGTGCACTTAGTTTTTTTTACATAACATTAAAAAGGGGGGAGGGGGGTTCACAGCCACCCCTTTTGTAAAGCCTGTATCCGCCCCTGATTATGTTTTATTTGAAAGTTGGTGACATGGGTTATGCTCGTGAGGTGTTTGATAAAATGCTTGAGAGGGATGTGGTCTCTTGGACTGCTTTGTTGTCTGGGTACTCACACAATGGAAATCGGAGGAACTTTGATGGTTTTCTAGAAAATGCATTGGGCAGGTGTTAAGGCTAATCAGTTTACATACAAATGCGCGTTAAGGGCTTGCACTAGCTTGTTGTCTTTGGGTGTGGGTAAGCAAATACAAGGGAACATTCAGAAGAGTAGATTTGTTAGGATTTGTTTGTGCAGCGTGCGTTGGTGGGCCCTCATTTAAGTTGCGGGAAGATGGAAGATGCTTGTTGCAGTTTTAGGGCGATGACCGTGAGGGATTTAGTTTGTTGGAATGCACTGATTGGTGGGTTTGCGGTTCAAGGGTTTTGCAAGGTTACCCGTCTATTGTTTCAATTGATGCTCAATGAAGGTAATGCATTTATTTCTGACTCTCTTAAACTTCCATGAATGTGAATCTTTGCCTGTTTCTGAGTTGATCATTTAGGCGGTCATGCATTTGAGGGTGATGAGAACATGTAAAGTGTGAAAGTTTAGTGTACCTAGGAAATCAATTCAACACAACAGAACACAGATGTGAGTATAGATGTTAGTTACAACTGTTCACATATACACCAATAAACTGCGAAATAAAATAAGAGAACACAAGGAAATAAGTTTACTGGTTCTACCCCATCAAACTAGGCTTTAAGCCCAAAAAAGTCTTCACTATTAAAGATCTGTTTTACAGAAAAAAAACACGAATAAGTGAAACAAAAAGATTAAAATACTAAAACAAGTTTTAACTAACTTCTAAACCAATAACAATCTTCCTTTCCCAATGAGAGCCTATTTTAAACAGAAGTAAAACAAAGAACTTGAAAGAAATCTAGATGTGTGTTCGGTTGTAAGTCACAACCTCACTCACAATTTAAAAGAATATATTGAATCCGTGAATAACACAAGGTTGTCTCTTACAAATAATTCTCAATCCGTGTCTTCTCAACGTGCCGAGGTCTTCTATTTATATGCACTTTTGATAAGCTCTTCAATCAGTCAAACTCTTCCTTATTTGATGCAATCCAACTCTTACAAGGAAAAATAAGATTGACACTCACAAGAAAAGAGATTTGTTAGAATATTAGTCCTAGTCTAAATATATTTACATGAATAAAAGCTATGCACATATTTAACTATGTCCTTTTCCAAATAGGAATATAAATCTTTTCTAAAAAAGTCATAAAATCATCTTACTAAATTTACCAATTGTATTCGAATTGGGGAAGTCAATATTCCCTAAAATCTCACTCTTTCAATCTTCCCCTATTTGGACTTTCTGGTCAAAACAAAGATTTAGCAAATATAGATCAAATAACCAAGATTGTCAAATTTCAAACCTCCCCCTAAAATGGATGTGTGTGAGGATGTGTAAACACATTCACACAAAAACTGCATAGACATTGGTCAGTACAAAAACTTGCAGTTTAACAAACCTAAGTAAAGTAACATCCATCAAATGTTTAGGAGGTTACAAACCAACTTAGTTTTAACAAAAAACAAATCCTAACCATTTACATAGCAAAACAGTTTTAAGAGTTTAATCAAAACATAAAACAAAATAAATAAACTCCCCCCTAAGTTCAAACACCTTCACCTTCCTAGCTTCCTCATCAGCTTCTTCTTCTCCCCTTTTGACTAGAAAGTGTAGTTTTTCATTTCTGGAGATTCACCTTCAAAGCTTTTAAATTCTCTGCATGAGTCTGAGAGGCACGCAATTGAGCCTTGAGAGCTGTAGTGAGGGCTTCAGCTGTAACAATTTATGCATCTAGGGCTTCCAGTTTGAGCATCAATAGAATTCGCAGAAGTTTGGCTAGAGGTGGCCACATACTGACTCACATCTTCAGATTCAATCCCTAGATTCAATCCCTATTGGCAAATCAACAAACCTCTGCTTTGGGTCTAGGAGAGTCTTGGATTTCTTAAGCAGTTCAAACTCACTCACTCTAGCCTTACCCTTTTCAGTCTTGACCCCTTGAGTAATTAGGATTTGAGATATGAGAGAGGGATATGGCAGGGACCATATCTTGGAAGGGGACTCACAGTACCCACTAGGGATGGCCAAAACCAGTTTCGAGCCCGGTTCCGGTTCGGAACCGCCGGTTCTGGTTTGGCAAAAGGGTGAACCTTAATCGGCCCTTGCTTACCCCGAATCCGGTTCCGGTTACCACAATCCGGTTCCGGTCCGGTTCCGGTCAATAATGAATAAAGAAGCTAAAAATTATTGAAAAACAAGGAATTTCTAGTGCGGTTCCGGTTTCGGTCCGGTTCACCATTTATGTGAACCTTAACCGGCCCTTATCCAAAACGGTTTCGATTACCCCGGTTTCGGTTTTCGTGACGGTTCATGGCAGTTTCGGGCTTTTTCGATCCGGTTTTCCGGTTCCGGTCCGGTTCCGCCATCCCTAGCACCCACAAATCTTTTTAATGATAAATGCCCCAAAATTGATAGCCTTCTTGGCACCGAACCTATACATCTAGTCAGCATGAACCCTAGTAACATAAGTTTGGAGGGGCAAAGGTTGACAGTGATGATGAGATGGAGAAAACAGTAAAAAGAGGTGAGAGATTCACTACCTAGGTCCTTAGGTTTTGTGGGACAAGCTTTTAGCTTCCCATGGGTTAAAATGGACACTATCTCATTCGCAGATACCTCACACTCCTCATCATCCACTTCATCTAGCCCTAGAAAAGTATTAATGATAAGGGGAAAAAAGATATGAACTACCCTTTGACATAAACTTTCCAAAACATTGGGGATGTAGAGTTATTCAGAACTTTGGTCAAGTTGGCATAGAATTCATGCACAACTTTGGGAAAGAAGGTTTTGGGGTGATCAAATGTAAACAACATACCTTTATCCTCAAAAAATTTAACCAGACCTAGCCTAACAAAGGTCTCCCTATCTCTCTTCATCTATTTAATCAACACCTTATTCACTATTTGCTCATGCCTTTCAGAGGCATCTAGAGATAAAAAAATTAGGGGAGACTAGGGTTAAAGCAGTAGATGAGGAGAGAGAAACATGTTTATCCCTTTTGGATGTCAGTCTTTAGGATGTGCGCTTAGATGTGGGCACATCTGAAGTCACATCCTTTGAGGGAGAGGCTTCCATTTCTTTTTCAGCAACTGTCTCCTCATCAGCTTGTTGTTCCACTGCTTGGTCTTCTTTTTCTTGCTCAAGCTCCTCAGGTTCAAGCTTGAAGTTTTCATCATCAGTTGTATCATCACTCTCTTTACTAGATTCTTCTTCTTTCATAGTCTGAACACAGGCTCAGATTCTGCATCCTTCTTTTTCCCTTTTGGTTCCATCAGTAAATTGGCTAGGGGCTCCTTTTCTTTGTCAGTTTGAGGAGGATTATCCTTTTGTGCCCTAGTCCTTCTGACCAATTTGAACTGTGGTTCTTCCTTTTCTTCTTCTTCTTCTTCCTCATCAAAGAGATATGGCTGTTGGTGCTTGGCTTTGTCAGCTTCTGAAAGCTTTCTGACTCTGTGGGATTTTCTCACCTTTTTGGGGGATGAGAACTTGGTAGATTTCCCTTTCGGGATGGAAGGTGGTACCTTTCTCTTCTTTGTAAATGGGGGGGTTACAGAGGGAACAATGGCCAAATGAGGAGTAATCGCACCAGTTGGTGGAATAGAAGATGGTGGAGGATTTGGAGCCTTTGGTGGCGAGGGAACAACTGTGGGTTCCTCGATTGTTGGTTCAGGTGGAGGAGGCACCTCCATTGATGGAGCTTCAGTTGGAAACTGTTCCGATGGTATTGGAACAAAGAAAAGAGTGGGAGGTTGAGTTGATTCAGGCAATGCCATAGAAATTATCTGTACATCCAGAATGTCTTCCTCACGAATAGTGTTTGATGGCTCCATTGACTCTGCAGTTTGGGTTAGAGAGAGAACAGTAAATATGGTGTGTGTGTGTGAGAGAGAAAAAAGTGGGGCAAAGGGGGAGAAAACACAATGAGGAATTAAGGATGATGTGACGGATGTGAGTCACATTTATACCCACAACTCCCCCTTTCCTACTCAATAAAGGATTCTTACCTCTTTAGGACTCTAGGCAAGCGGCGTGATTTGACAGAGTCCCCAACTGATAGAAACCCTTGGCCTTCACACATGGATGATCACCAGAAAATAAAGGTTAACTTCAATCAACATTCTATTTACCTTTTTAGGATAACATGGGATCTTTTCAGGCATATCTCTTCCACAAATACCCTTTTGAAATTGTCCTTCCTTTTTCCATGAAGATCTTGGTATACAACTTTCCTTTTCATAAGAGATATTGGAAATTAAATCAAAGAATAAATTAAGAATGAAAAATGAACTAGAAAATATTTACAAAGCACCCTATATGACCTAAGATGTTGAATGACTAGAATGATGTATCACACATGTGAAGGAAATAATCGTAGTTTCAGATGTGACATAGGATGTGAGTCACATTTGGGGACAAATCTTGATCACAAAAAGTCAATGGGCAATGATCTAATCTGCACAGCCTCTAGTATGCATCCACCCATTTTTTTTATTGTGGATAAATTGCATATTGAGTAGCTTTCACTTTTCTTATTACCCAAAGATAACCCTTTGTCCAATGATCTTTTTAAGTTTGATTTCAAACTATTATCTTGAGAATCACTTGATCACACTTGGACTAGATTCATTCAAATGGGAGAAGCAGCTGTTTCTCTTGATTAATGCACCCACTATGAGATATTTAGGAAGATTGTATCAAGTTATCAAAAGAAAACATAAACAAGAAATGCTCAAAATTAAGTAATCAGACATGTCAATAATGTAGGACAAACAAGTGACCACACTGAGATATTTCGTGCTAATTCATGATTTTTTTTTTTAATTTTTTTTTGAGTTAGATAAGATGTGTAAACGGGTGTGTGCATATTTGTGCTTACATCCTCAAATATCAAACAAAAAGTCAAGAGACTTCCTCAAGTAGGAAAATCTCTTATGATCTAATGCCTTTATAAATATAGCAGCAAGTTGATTTTCAGTCCCAACAAATTCCAGACACACAATTTTTTGTTCTACAAGATCCCGTATTAAATGGTGTCTAATATCAATATGCTTAGTTCTGGAATGTTGGACAGGGTTCTTGGATATGTCTAAAGCAATCTAGTTATCACAAAAGGCAGTAAGAATTTTGCTATTCAACCCATAGTCTTTAAGCATTTGGTTCATCTACAACAATTGTGTGCAACAACTAACAAGGATAACATATTCAGCCTCAGCTGTAGATAGGGATACACAATTTTACTTTCTACTATACCAAGAAACAAGATTGTTCCATAGATAGAAGCAGCCCCCAGTAGTACTCTTTCTGTCATCACTATTGCCTGCCCAATTAGAGTCATTGTACCCTACCAAGTTAGTGTTAGTCTCTTTGGAATAGTGTAACCCTAGGTTTGCAGTCCCATTTACATATCTGATGATCCTTTTCAATGCCTTTAGATTGGAAACCTTTGGGTTAGCTTGGTACCTTGCACAGAGACATACACTATACATGATGTCAGGTCTACTAGCAGTGAGGTATAAGAAACTACCTATCATACTTCTATACACAGTTTGGTCCATACTTTTACCATCTGTGTTATGACTGCGCTTTTGGGATGAACCCATTGGTGTCTTAAGGTGTGAGGAGTGTTTAAGGGAGAACTTTTTCACAAGGTTCTTGGCATATTTGGATTGGGAGATGAACATATCTTCCTTAAACTGTTTAATCAGAAGTAAGCCTAGAAGTAGTTCAATTTTCCTACCATACTCATCTCAAATGTGAAGGTCATGCTTTCACAAATGCAATCAACATGGTGTCTGAACTTGAACCAAACACTATGTCATCCACATAAATTTGAGCTACAATTATCTTCCTTTTCTCCCTTTTCACAAACAAGGTCTTATCTACTTCACCTCTCTTAAATCCTAGGTGAAAAATATGGTCAGTCAACCTACTATACCAAGCTCTAGGGGCTTGTTTAAGCCCATAAAGAGCTTTTTTCAGTTTATACACATGGTTTGGGTATTCATGATATTCAAAGCCCTTAGGTTGTTCTAAATAGGCCTCTTCATTCAAAACCCCATTCTGAAAGACACTCTTAACATCCATTTGATGAAGAGTTAGTTTGAGGTAGCAGGCTATGGCCAATAAGAGTCTTATGGACTCAATTCTGGCAACAGGGGCAAAAGTTTCCTCAAAATCAACCCCTTCAACTTGATTATACCCTTGAGCCACGATTCTAGCCCTGTTCCTATTAATTACCCCCCTTTTATTAGTCTTATTTTTGAAAATCCATTTTGTCCCTATGCCATGAGAGGGTCTCGAAACTAGGGTCCAGACATCATTCTTTTCAAACTGACTCAACTCTTTTTGCATGGCCAAAATCCAGTCTACATCCTTTAATGTCTCATTTATGATTTTAGGTTCAATATTTGAAACATAACAACAAAAACTTACCTTGGAGAATGCTGATAAGCAACTCCACAAACCAGCTAGTTCCCTATAGTTTACCTTTTCCTTTTGTCTGGTTTCACTTGATCATGCATATCTCCCACTACTTGTGAGGTGGGATGGTTTTTCTAGATTCTTGATGGAATACCCCTTGATCTATCCACACAACCATCCTTATCACCTACTGGATTATCATATTTGTCAAATTTGAACGTACGCCCCCGTTTCGCATGCAAAACGCATGGGAAATTTGAAAATGATTTTAGAAAATGGATACGCAACATACGAGTGCGATAAAAAAATTTGAGAGTCGCCACTCCATTTTTAAAGGAAAACTTTGAAAAACCTTTTGAAAAGAGAAATATGGGAGGGACCCGAGACGAATGTCATTGATTGTTAATCGCTGATTTGAATTTTTGAATTTTTAGGAAAAAAATGCATGTCTAGGTTAATTGATGAAATTGCAATGAATTGAACTGATAAAATGCATGAATTGAACTATGAATTAAACTAATTTTTGTAAAGAAAATGGGAGGGACCCGAGACGAATGTCATTGATTTTGTAAAGAAAGTGGGACGGACCCAAAGAAATAACACTTATTATGTGAAAAGGTGGGACGGACCCAAAGAAATAACACTGATTTTGTGACAAGGTGGGACGGACCCATGATTTTTGTGAAAAGTGGGAGGGACCCATGATTTTTGTAAAGAGTGGGACGGACCCATGATTTTTGTAAAGAGTGGGACGGACCCAATGATTTTTTGTGAAGAGTGGGACGGACCCAATAATTTTTTGTGAAGAGTGGGACTGATCCAATGATTTTTGGTGAAGAGTGGGACGGACCCATGATTTTTTTTGAAAAGTGGGACGGACCCATGATTTTTTGTGAAAAGTGGGACGGACCCATGATTTTTGTGAAAAGTGGGACGGACCCAAGATTTTTGTGAAAAGTGGGACGGACCCATGATTTTTCATGAAAAGTGGGCGGACCCAGGATTTTTCTTGTAAAAAGTGGGATGGACCCAGGATTTTTTGTGAAAAAGCGGGACGGACCCGTGATTTTTTTTTGTTTTGTGGAAAAGCGGGACGGACCCAGAGAATAACAATGATTTTGTAAAAAGAATGGGACAGACCCAAAGCATACCAATGATTTTGTAAAAAGAATGGGACAGACCTAAATAATAGCAATGATTTTGCTTTCAAAAACATAATGATATGTAACTGACTGAGATATATTTTGATACCTGTGATGTGTTTACCTGCAGGGGTTGCGTACGAGAGGATCACCCGAGGTGATCGGGCGGCTTTGGAGGAGCTTGCCAGGCAGTGCAGCTGAGGAATATTCGCCCAAGGGCCTAGTGTATGCTGTTGGATTTGGGCATTTCTTCAATATGGCGGAGGCCATCGGGGATACGCAGCGGAGCGTAGAGATGATGAAGGTTTTCTGTCAGTTCTGGTGGGAGACCACCCATTCCTTCCATTTCACTTGGGGTGAGGCCACGGTGACCCCTTATGACTTTGCAGTCATTACAGGATTGCCATTCACAGATCAGCTTATATATACCGTTGAGCCTGTCGTTGAGCCCGAGCCCCTTGCTGAGGATGACATGTTGGGACTGGTCGGTTTTGTCCTTCATGACAGGAAGGGAAATAGGTATGAGTTAGGGGAGATCCACGAAAAGATTGAGGAGCAGAGTCGGGCCTATCCTCCTGTTTTTGATGATTCTGATGATAACATGCTTCGAGCTAAGAGGCTGGCTAGAACCTTTGTCTGGGCTGGGTTGTCTGACATGTTGTTCCCCAATGGCGCTTCTACCGCTCTTACTGCCCTTCTTGAGCCTCTGAGGATCTGGGGGAATGTAGGAAACCTGTCTTGGGGGGAAGCAAGGCTTGCCGAGTTGTATCTTGCCCTTGATGACATTAGCAGGGGGGAAGCAAAGTCTTTTGATTGCTGCCAGATGGCTTTCAAGGTATATTTTCACCCTTAATTTTCTTTGCACATTTATTCTAATCATCATTATTTCTGAATCGTCTGGTTTGTCTTTGTAGGCTTGGACCTACGAGATATTTGGTGGCTACTCTTGGAGCATCAGGGATGAGTTCCCGGTCGCTACTTATCCCGCTCTCCGCCGCTGGACCAAGGACGCCCGGAGACAGACTCGGGTGGAGGGAGTGAGGAGTAGGATGACGGCCTCCTATGCCGATACGCTGACTCTGTTAAGAGGGGTTCCCCATAACCTCTCCTTGTTTCCGTGGGCTGACAGATATCCAGGGGTGGACCTGGATTACGATCTCCATCTGACCGAGAGCCGCAAGCTATTGGTGGGCTTGACTGGGGATGCCTGTATTTGGCAGAGAAAGTATATAGGCAGCACGGGCCTAACAGGCACGCTTTGGTTCATGACGATCCTCTGGACAGGATGTGGCTCCCTCGCCAGCTGGAGGATGTAGTTGCTTTGATTATGGGCGTGGTGGCCTATCATTACGCACATGAGGGGGACTATGTTCTGTATGTGGATGGGAGGTTGCAGTCTCCCCAGGTCAGAACGGGTTATGATGCTCAGAGTGCAGGTCCCTCGACTGGATACGTGGCTAGACCTCCTCCGGCGTACATTGACTATCGAGGTGGCGGCCATGTGCGGCGAGCTCACATCGACATGACCCAGATTCATCCTCGTTTGTTGCTCCCACGGGGCTCAAGATCAGTAAGTATTATTTGCTGCCTCTTTTGAATTGCTTGCATTTATTTCTGTTATCAAGAACTGTATTCTGAAATCTCTTATGTCTGCTTGTAACAGGTACCAGCCCAGGCTTATAGGCACATGGCTCGAGCTTTCACCGGTGCTGTGGGCATGATTAACAAGCTATAGATGGGTTCCAAATACTGGAAGAATCAGTGTCGGTCCCAGGGCTCAGTGAATGTCTCCCCACCCGGTCAGCCAAGGAGGAAGAAGAGTAGACTTGATGTGAGCACTAGTGGATCGAGGATTCGGACAAAGAATCCATCCGTGGCTCTTTCCATCTCCAACGACGATGATGATAGCGATGATGATGATGATGCTGATGAGACTGTCGATGCTTATGAGCTTGAGTCTGCTGTTATTGATGAGGCGGATGATTATTATCGCATGGAGACTGATGCATATCAGGCTCCTTCAAACGATCCTGATGATGAGTCCGAGGAGGACGAGGATGATGATGAGGAGGATGAGGATGATTCAGAGTAGACCCTTGATAAGATTGTGATCTTGTTGCTTATTGTACCCTGCGGGACATAAACACTCTATTGCACTATTTTGTACAGATTTGAACTTGGTTATTTGTTAGCTTTTTATACATTGTTAGTTGTTATTGCACGAGTCCATCTTATTGTGTAAAATGGAAAATGGGGTGATGGTTGTATGGAGTGGATGCATATATGGATTTGTATATGTATGGATGATTGGTTTGTATATTGTTTGAGGCTTGATTGTATATATGGGATGAGAGTGTATATGGGATGTATGGCCAGGTGAACCCTCTCCCATGCGTTTGAGAAGTGGATGGGTGGTGATTGCAGCATAGATAAGTCGGGGACGTGCCCTGGTAAGTGCAGAGTGCAGCAGTTTGTTGCTGTCTGATGGTGGCCAATTGTGTCGCACGACTGAAGACAGCATGTGGCAAGTTGTGTCGCAGGACACAGGACACCATGTGGCAAGTTTTGTCGCGGGACAGAGGAAGTCAAGCTTCAAAATTCATTTCAGGACAATTTATCTTCCCATGGTAAGAGTTTCAGCTGCCCCAAGTGGAGTAATCATCAATTGTAAAGCTAGCATCAAAGATCGAGACTGTAAAGCAAGCCCCACAATCTACACAGGACTGAATCTGGTGCAGCCTCGTTTTGACGAAATCCCAGGGGAGTATTTGTGAATCCAGGGAGCAGAAGTAACCACTCAAATAGGCCGTGAACTAAGTCTGGTACAGCCCCTCTTTGACAGAGTGTCAAGTTGCAGAACAAGGTTACCCATCCTTCTATTTGTACCTCAGTCAAATAGTTATTGGAAAAGACTCGGAAATATGTACATGCAGGGGTACATTTTTGAAAAGTGGGAATGAATCCCGATTTTGTATAAAAAAATCGCTTTGGGTTTGACTCTTTTGAGAGAGTGTAATCGTAGCAAGGTTTGTAAACAGTGTATGGAAGCCCTTGCTGACAGAAAAATCAGTGTTTAGCTCTATACTCCTATGTTGTAGAATAAGGAAGACTTAACGAGACATATGAAAACTTGTTTTATTCACAATGATCACAAGACTGCTTAAAACCCTTTGTTAATATTCAGGTTATTCAGCCACTAATCCTGATATGAACAAATATTTCTATCAATTGAGAAGAGAAAACCAACTGATGTCAAGGATCAAATTTGTTGGAGTGTCGTTGAGAGACACGAATGTGAAGCCCCAGTGAAGCATTCACGGAAAGTGTTTTTGGAACAGAAAGGACGTGAATTTTCACAAGAGTAGGACAAGTTCCTAATCTTGGAGAGGAGTTGACATATGCTCACATGAAATGACAAATGAAAGAATTGAATTTGCATAATCTCTGATTGACGATCTTGAATCACGGCGCATTAGGTTCCAATTTAAGCAAGCAATGAAATTTTAATTTGATTTAGACCTTGATTAAATTGGGAATAGACTGCTATTCGGTAGGGACTGTAGCTGGGTCTCAGGGTTTCGATCGGCCATCGGATGATTTGGATCTTTGTTTGTATCATGACCTCTTGAGGTGAGAGGTCGGCTGGGTTTTTGCTGACTAAACCTCTAAAGATGAGAGGTTGGCTTTCAAGGATGTGTTTGGGATTTCTATGGCGAGAAAATTGTGGTTGCATCTTCATTGCCTCTAAGAATGAGAGGTCAAATTTGGCTTCGACGAGGTCAAGGGTAATGGGAGTATCCTCTGAAAGTGAGAGGATGGTTAGGAATCGGTTGGAAGGTGTTGGCGAGGGGAAATCCATGTTATCTCTTAGTGGTTTGAGACTCCCTTTAAGTAAACAGCTAGATCCTTATTTGCTTTGAGAGAATCACTAGGGACGAGGTTTTTTTCTTTTCTCTCTTCTTTTTTTTTTCATTCATTTTTTCATTTTTTTAATTATTTTTTAATCATTTTTTATTCATTTTTTTTCATTCATTGTTTTTTTTTATTGAGAGAAAACTTCTGCTAGCCCCTAGTGTGGATCGCTTCATTCCGCCATTCTTGAGTTTGGAGACGGTCAATTTTCCTATGAGTCATGGGAGCCCTTCGGATAGTCCCTCTTTCTTCTGGAGATGGCTAAACGGGGTTTCAAAGCATGCCGATCTTGAAATGAAGGATATTGTTTGGTGAGGGTAAGGTAATGGCTTTCCTATGGTGAAAGGTTTCAGCTGCAATTAGGGATGGCCAAAACCGGTTCCGGGCCCGGTTCCGGTTCGGAACCGTCAGTTCCGGTTTGGCAAAAGAGTGAACCTTAACCGGCCCTTGCTTACCCCGGATTCGGTTCCGGTTACCACAATCCGGTTCCGGCACGGTTTCGATGCGGTTCCGGTCCGATTTTGGTCAATAGTGAATAAAGAAGCTAAATATTATTGAAAAATAAGGAATTTCCGGTCCGTCTCACCATTTATGTGAACCTTAACTGGCCCTTATCCAAAACGGTTCTGGTTACCCCGGTTCGGGTTTTCGTGGCGGTTCATGGCGGTTCCGGGCTTTTTCGGTCCGGTTTGGCCATCCCTAGCTGCAATCCCTACTGGATGACCTAAATGAAATTAAGGCTTCATTGCTTGCTTAATGCAAATTCATTGATCAACGACATGATGAGTATGATGAAAGATATGTGAGCATATGAGCCAAAGAAAGAGCACAGGAGATGCGAGATATGGGATATCGATTGATTTTCTCACGCCAATTAATCTAATATGAACTATTTCAAGAAATTATTTGGTGAGCAGCACAAGTGATCATATATAATAAAACCATTTCATTTAAATGTAATGAAGGTGTGCAAATGACGTCTAGAGTCTAGGAAGAAAAGAAATAAAAACTTTTATTATTGCAAGAACAAAAAACTAGTCCAAAGTGGACTTAACAGACTCGTATCCCAAAAGGGACATTCTAGAACCTACGAAATTGAATGACTTCTTCAACATTGGACGGAAGGAAGGGTATCGTTGATAGTGTTGGGGCGAGGACCCTTCTCAAACTTCTTATCATCTACAAGCCCTTGAATAATCTTCTTCAAAGTGATGTAATTGTTGGTAGTGTGGCCAGGATACTGGTGAAAGCGACAATACTTGCTCGTGTCCATATTTGGGTTGGGGTTAGCGGGACTATAGTTGTCAAGTGGTTTAATCATCCCAATTCGAATCAAACCATAGAATGCTCATGCTTCTTCGGTAGTCATCCCGAGATCATCAAATTTCCATTGCTGACGGCGGGGCTGAAACTTCCCACTATTCTGAGTCTTTGGATATGAAGTCCCATCAAACTCCATCTTTGGCATCTTAAACTTGTGAGGGAGAGTTTTCACTTGTCCTTGATCCACTACCTTGAGTTCACTCATTCCCACAGTCAACTTATCAATCTGATGCTGCATGACGTTCATATGCTCCCACAGAGCGGCGATTTCAGGAGTTACATTAAAAGGCTGAGGAATAGTGGGAGACACGATTGAGGAAGGCATGGAATTGTTTGAATGGAAAAAAGGATTCTCAAAAGGATGCATTGTAGGCAAGGAAGCAGACGGAAGACCAAAAGTACTCGGGACATTTAAATTGTTGTCAAACAGACCAACTGAGCTTGGCACTTTATTCCCGTACTGATTATAACCATTGAATTGCACCACATTCTGATTACCTAATTGTTGAGAACCTCCTTGAGTTGACATATGTCCAAACTGACTTGCACCGGGCAACACAGGAAAATGCGCATTCTGGAATGAAGAATTCTGGTTCTGCAACAGAGCACAAGCAGTCAAATAAGGAGCTGATCTCGGATACTGAGTTGACCCAAACTGATGCTGCGTATTCGATGAACCGAAACCATGAGTTGACCCCATCAATGGCTGAGAAAACCCTCCCTGAGGCTGAGACTGATGACTGTTCTAAAACTGCAACCCAAACTGACTAGGAGGCATGGAAGCATTGGGATTCGGTGATGACATCAAATCATAGAAGTTTGGTTGTGGCCTTCCAACATTGCCAACATCACATTGAGGATTCAACTGCATACCCTGATTTTGAGCTTGGTTTGGTTGAGCTGCCGGAGGAGGGACGGCAACTCCGCAAATGCGCATCGCTTCCACAAAGCGTTCATGCAATTCATCTTCCCTAGCCTTAGCAGCCTGAGCAAGCAACTAGGCTTCACGCTCGCGAGCAAGAGCGGCTTCAAGGGTAGCCCACAACTCTTCAACAGATAAACCATCCACACTCTGCTGACCCATGGCATGCAAACCTCCAGACTGGTTGGTCATAACATTCTCTGCACTAGACATCTCGGTCTCTGAATCCGATGAAGAATACCACTCGGATACTGTAACTGTCTCCGTTGCCTCGAGAACACGGACTAAACGAGCACTAGGAACCGGAGCACGAACCCAACTTGCCTTAGTTGCAGAGGTAAAGAGCTTTGATAAGGTGTGTGAGAGGGAAAGGATATGGAAGACGGACTCGCACAATTTTATTATTAATATTCAAGTAGAAAACGATGTCTTTTAGAAGTCCTAGGAACGGTTGGAAAAGGAGAAGCCTTCTTTTTTTGCAATCTAAAACTCAAATGGGAACCTAAGGACATACCATTCAAAATATACCAAATGAATTGTATAAAATTTGATAATAGGCAATAATACCAATACAAGACCAAAGCTTTATGGAGCGGACGAGTAGACAAAATTTATGGGAAAAATTCGGCAGCATGACGGGTATTTCTGAAGAATTTCAAGAAAAAAATCCGGCATGACCTCTCATCGGTACATGTTGACACTGCGGCATGATCTCTTGTCGAAATCATGTTGCAAATGGCAACATATCCATACGTGCTAGGACTTGTAGGTATTATAGCCTATGACTAAAATTTATACAATTTATTTTAGTATATTTGAAAATGGTATATCAAAAAACCAACCGTTTAGGGTAGGATAAAAAAGTGTGATCCAACCTAGGGGTGCATCTAGGGTGCCAGGATTGATATCAGGCGCTCAAACGTAGGCGACATACATCACCGTCCGCGATGCCGTCAATCGCTCCAAAATGGGATCTAGAGCTAGTGAGGTAGAGTGCGGTTGACTATGTTACATTATTTGAGAATTTTTTTATGCCTTTTTTTCTTTTGAAATAGATGACAAAGGAAAATACCACTCACACTAGAAACCAACAGGGTACAATAATCAACAAATCATAATCTGATCAAGGGACTGCCCTCAATCAAAACCTGAACAAATCTGCATATTGGGCAACTGTGTCGCGGGACACAGGACAGAGCTGGCACGCTCTATCGCACGACTTGGCAAGCCAGAGAACCAGAATCCAAAGCAAGCACAAGAACCAACCTCATCATGGCAAGGACTCATCATCATAGCCTCAGCATACCAAAATAAGACACACAGAAGCATGGCAAACAATGGAGCATAGAAGATGCACACATAAAGTCACAAACACGTAACACACAAGTGAATATAAAGGATATTAGAAAGAACGAAAGCTTGACCCACTATTTTAAAACAAGTTTCAAGTCCCCAGCAGAGTCTCCACTGAACGTACGCCCTCGTTCCGCATGCAAAATGCATGGGAAGTTTGAAAATGGTTTTAGAAAAAGGATACGGAACATACGAGCGCGATAAAAAAAATTGAGAGTCGCCACTCCATTTTTAAAGGAAAACTTTGAAAAACCTTTTGAAAAGAGAAATATGGGTTCGGGGGTCATGTTACGTTTTGGAAAGAACAAAGAGTTCACCCAAAATGCCTCACAACGAGTCTTTCCAATCTAATATCCATTACATTCATCAAGTGTGTGCCATGTGTGAGACAAAATAGAATAAATGCATTTTTATTGATTAAATGAGATGATTACATCTTGTGAACCACTTTGAGCGGGGGGACACATCCCGAGATACAAAATTTGGGAACAGATTACAATTTGAAAGGTAGCTTCTGCAAAATGGCTAACTGTCGCGGGACACAGGATATGGCCTGGCTAAGTGTGTCGCGGGACACATGATGCCACTTGCAGAAACTTTACAAAGCTGATTTGCAACTGAAACCAAGGAACAATAGGATCAAATTACAACATAAATGGATCTCAGAGACCACAGAGGTCAATAATTAACACTCAAGAGGTGTGTATATGATTGATCCATACTCATCTTGGTGATCAAACCAAAACACATCAAAATAGCATGCCATAACATGAAAACATGAATTATTTGCAGAATCAGAGATTAGACAGAGATATTTATTATGATCAGAACTCAGCAATTATATCAGATTAAGTCTAATCATCAGATTTAAACATGTAAAATTTCATAAATAAGAAAGGAAGAGAGAGAGAGAAGGAGAGAGAGGGTGTTACCCTTGTAGACCATGATTCCTATATCAAGTTAGATATAGGAACCTTCAGAGATCACTTCAGCTTCAAATGTTCAGCTCAGATATATGTGAGGAAGGGAATTGGGTAGAGAGTTGTATGTGAGAGAGGGAATTGGTATGAGAGAGAGAGAGAGAGGAATTGTGTGTGTATGCCAGTATTTTGGCAGAGTAACAATAAGGTGGTGAAAGAGGGATCCATAAATGGGAGGAGGAGGCTCCATTTTATAGCTGCATGGGAGTGGCCAAGAGTGTCGCACGACCTTGCGTTTGTATTTTCCAATGGCATGCTTTGTCGTGGGACAGCATGAGCCAGGACTGCTTTTGGCACCAAATAACTGCCTGGAACCTTCTTGAGTAATTCCTTATAGGTCCAAAAACATGGATTAATGCCATATAGGTACTATCTCAGTAAAGAACTTACGGAAAGTCCTCTAAGGTTCCGAAATAAAATGTAAATTTACCAAAACGCCCCTTGTGCACTTTTTATTGTGTAAACGGCACTGTACGGGTCGCGAGTTGGATTGGGGTACTCACAAAATTCAGAAAAACTGTACTCAGGTTTAAAAGTTTGGGAGGATGTGGGGACATATGTGGGTGTGGATATGGATGTAGATGTGTCCACATTCTTAGTTACATCCTTCTGTGCTTTAACATTTGTTTCAGTCTGAGCTCCTTGTTGTTGCACCACAACATCTGTGTTTGCATCTTTCCAGTACAACAAGCAACCTGAAATGTCATCCTCAACAATTTTAAGGTTAAGATCAAGTGAATCATCAAACTTGGAGTAGCACATGAATATTGCTTTATCACTCTTGGAATCAAACTTGGACAAGTATTCTCTATCATTGAGGATGTAACAGATACAACCAAACACATGAAAATACTTTAGAGTAGGTTTTTTGCCAAGTAGGATTTGATAGGGTGTCATAGTGCTCCCAATTCTGAGAAACACCCTAATACCAATGTGAGTGGCAGTATTCAAGGCCTCTACCCAAAATTTCTTTGACAGGTTTTTGGAACTTAGCATAACCCTAGCTATTTCTTGTAGGGTTCTATTTTTCCTCTCTGCAACTCCATTCTGTTGAGAAGTTATAGGAGCAGAGAATTCATAAGTAATTTCTGTTGAATATTATAGTATAATTATAGGAGATTGATTAGCATTATTATAGGAGAATAATTAGAGGAGATTGATTGATAGTTTCCTAACATAGATAGCCTAAAAGTGTATAAATATGTACAATCTTTCAAGTAATAAACATAAGGAATTATTCCATATTTCTTCTCTCTAAATCAATGGAAGCAAATCGATGCCTTCTTATGCAATGTTTTATGGGAATCTATTGATCAGACTCTTGTGGGTCAATACCGACCTTATCGCACTTGCTACGAGGTATGGAAAAAGGCAAATAAACTTTATTCGAATGACATTAATCGTCTTTATACTATTGTCTCTCGTATGAAGACGATTAAGAAACATGATCATGATATGCAAGAGTACTTGGGACAAATTGAGACTCTTCAGCAGGAATTTAATGAGTTGATGCCTTTCTCCACTGATGTTACGCAACAAGAAGCAGACCGTGGAAATTTTTTCATGGTCCTTGCACTAGCCGGCTTGCCTACTGAACTTGATTCAGTTCGCAACCAAATTTTGGCCAATCCTGGAGTTCCCACTATGGATACGATATTTGAGCAACTAATTCATATTTCTGCACCTCTAAATATTTCAGGAAACTCCACAACCACCACTGATTCCGCTATTCTGGCCTCTCAAGTAACTTCTCGGCGAAATACAAAAGGCGGACAGCAAGGTCGAGGTCGCCCGAAACGTACTCATTGCAACAATCTGGGCCACACAGTAGATCGTTGCTTTAAACTCCCACCTAAGGTTGCAAACCTTTCCCAATATGATTCACAAACTAAAGTTAGAGGAATTGGACAAGTTATCCCCTTGCCTTCTCTATCCTTAAATTATATTCTCTATGTACCAGACTGTCCTTTTAATCTGATTTCCATCAGCAAGTTAACCCAAACATTTCCTTATTCTGTTACGTTCCGTGCTAAATCGGTTCTTGTGCAGGATCGGAACAGCGGGAGGACAATTGGAGTAGGATGTGAGTACTGCGGGCTATACTACCTTTCCCAGTTACCGGCTCAGGTTGCTTGTGTTACCACTGAAACACCTTTTATCCTTCATCATCATTTGGGACATCCTAGCCTACAAAAACTACAAAGAATGGTGCCCAATCTTGCCCGTCTACCTTCATTAGAGTGTGAGTCTTGTCAGTCAGGAAAACATGTTCGTAGTTCTTTCCCTAGTCGTCTCAATAAACAAGCTGGGTCACCCTTTGTTTTAGTTCATTCCTATATATGGGGTCCTAGTCGTGTTACATCCACTTTGGGTTTTAAGTACTTTGTTACATTTATCGACGATTTTTCCCATTGTACATGGCTATTTTTAATGAAAAATCGTACAGAATTGTTCTCCATATTTCAAAAATTTTGCTCAGAAATTAAAACTCAATTTGGTACAAACATTCGTATCCTTCGCAGTGATAATGCACAAGAATATTTTTCTACCCCATTTAACTCTTTCATGACCTCTCAAGGTATCCTTCATGAATCATCTTTTCCTTGTACCCCTCAACAAAATGGAGTGGCAGAACGGAAAAACAGACACTTGATTGAAACTGTGCATACTCTCTGACTTCACAATCATGTTTCGCTGCGTTTCTGGGGAGACGCTGTTCTTAACACATGCTATTTGATTAATCGCATGTTGTCTTCCGTTCTAAATAATCAAGTTCCTCACTCTCTGTTGTTTCCTAGCCAACCACTATATTCCCTTCCTCCACGTATCTTCGGGTGCACATGTTTTGTTCATGATCTCACTCTGGGAAAAGATAAACTACAAGCCAAGTCTCTCAAATGTATCTTCTTGGGTTATTCCCTCTTACAGAAAGGTTACCGGTGTTTCTCACCTGATCTTAAGCGATATCTTGTATCACCCGATGTCACCTTCTTTGAGACGACTCCTTTCTTCCCTTCTCCCAATCCTGCTGAGTGTGTGTCTGAGGATCTCCCTCCAACCATTAGTACTCCTCCATTGGTTGTATCATCCACTGACATTGTCTCTCCTACTACAGACTCCACACCTCACTCTACACCTCCTCTCCTCACCTACCATCTTCAGTAACCACAACCACCTCCAATTAAGACCCTTCCTCCGAGCCTGTCACAAACCTACTACCACTGCTGCCCCCACATCTACATCTACATCTTGTCCCGCGGCCTCACTATCCAATCTAGTTATGTCATCTGCTCCTGTCACTGACTTGGATTGACCTATCGCCGAATGTAAAGGTATTTGTTCTACTCGCAATCCTTATCCCGTCTATAATTTTATGAGTTATCATCGTTTATCTTCATCATATACTGCCTATGTGTCATCCTTGTCTTCTGTTTCCACTCCTAAAAATGTAGGAGCATCCCTTTCAGACCCAGGTTGGCGTCACGCAATGATTGATGAGATGTCTGCATTACACTCAAATGGCACTTGGGAGTTAGTACCGCTTCCTCCAGGAAAATCAACAGTTGGTTGTCGTTGGGTTTACACAGTCAAAGTTCATCCCGATGGCACTATAGACCGGTTGAAGGCTCGTCTAGTTGCCAAAGGATATACTCAAATATATGGACTTGATTATGACGACACATTCTCACCCGTTGCCAAAATGACATCCGTTCACCTATTTCTCTCTATGGCAGCAATTCATCAGTGGCCCCTTCTTTAGTTGGATATAAAAAATGCCTTTCTCCATGGTGAACTAGAGGAGGAAGTTTATATGGAGAAACCTCCCGAGTTCGTTGCTCAGGGGGAGTCTAAATCCAGATTGGTGTGTCGCCTTCGTCGTGCTCTCTATGGACTGAAATAATCCCCACGGGCTTGGTTTAGCCGCTTTAGTTCGGTTGTTCAACAGTTTGGAATGACCCGAAGCGAGGCCGATCATTCAGTATTCTATCGCCATCTCTCTTCTGACCGATGCATCTATCTAGTTGTTTATGTGGATGACATCGTGATTACCGGGAATGACCAGGAGGGCATACAGAAACTCAAGCAACATCTATTCCGTCACTTTCAGACAAAAGATTTGGGCAAACTGAAATATTTCTTGGGAATAGAAGTTGCTCAATCTCAACATGGTGTATTCATCTCCCAGAGAAAGTATGCATTGGATATCTTAGATGAAACAGGCATGTCCAGCTGTAAGCCCGTAGAAACTCCAATGGATCTGAATACTAAGCTTCTACCTGATCAAGGGGAGCCCTTATCAGATCTGAGCAAATACATGAGACTTATTGGAAAACTTAACTACCTCATGGTAACACAACATGATATTACGTTCCCAATGAGCGTTCTCAGCCAGTTTCTAAGTACTCCATGTGATAGTCATTGGGAGGCTGCCATTCGTATTCTAAGATACATCAAGAAAGAGCCAGGAAAAGGGTTGTTATATGAAAACAAAGGGCATACTCAGGTGGTCGGCTATTCAGATGCAGATTGGGCAGGTTGTTCATCCGATAGACGCTCAACTACTGGTTATTTCATCTTTGTTGGGGGGAATCTCGTGTCATGGAAAAGCAAGAAGCAATCAGTCGTAGCTCTATCCACTGCTGAAGCAGAGTATTGAGCCATGACCAAAACAACATGTGAGCTAATATGGTTGAAGCAATTACTCCAGGAATTGTAGTTTATAAAGGTTCAACAAATGAATTTAATATGTAACAATCAAGCAGCTCTCCATATTGCGTCTAATCCAGTCTTTCATGAAAGGACCAAGCATATAGAGATTGACTGACATTTTATCTGAGAGAAATTTCTTTCAAGGGAGATTGCTACCGATTACGGTAAGTCAGTTGATCAGCTAGCAGATATTTTCACAAAGTCTCTCGCGGGTCCTCGAGTTAGTTATATTTGTAACAAGCTAGGAACATACAATATGTACGCTCCAGCTTGAGGGGGAGTGTTGAATATTATAGTATAATTATAGGAGATTGATTAGCATTATTATAGGAGGATAATTAGAGGAGATTGATTGATAGTTTCCTAACATGGATAGCCTAAAAGTGTATAAATATGTACAACCTTTCAAGTAATAAACATAAGGAATTCTTCCATATTTCTTCTCTCTAAATCAACAATTCTCTTGGAGTGGTAGAAGGCAGTAAATATATAGTTTTCATACTCAGTGTCATGGTCAGACCTAATCCTTACAGCCTTAAGGCCATATATATTTCTGACCCTTTTGTACCAGTTTTTGAACTCACCTATGGTCTCATACTTCTCCCTTAAAAACATCACCCACGTGTACCTGTAGTAGTCATCAACACACATAAAAGTATAATTCTTTCTACCAAAGCTTTACCTCTATAGGCCCCATCAAGTCAGTGTGTATCAGCTCCAAACATCTAGATGTGGAGCATTGTTGTACCTTTTTGTGTGAGGATTTTGTTTGCTTTTCCTTTTGACAAGAACCACATATATCAGTGTTCTTAAAGTTCATTTTAGGGAGGTCCTTTACAGCTTTATACCTTTGGAGTTCCTCCAATTTTTGCTGATAGCATGCCCTAGTTTTTGGTGCCACATACTTACATCATTTACTCTAGTACTAAGGCAAGTCAGATTGTCACCAAATTCGTAACAATTATCAGCTGATCTAGGACCTGTAAACACACATTTGTTGTCTTTATCAAACACCTCACACATGTATTTATCAAATTTTACATGGAGGTCATCATCACATAACTGATTGATACTTATCAGGTTAGCCTTTAGGCCTTCCACTTGGTATACATTGTGCAGTTTTGGGAGACCCTTAACATCTAGAGTTCCTTTCCCAATGATTTTACCTTATGCACAACCACCAAAGTTCACCTTTCCCCCATTGATCAACCTATAGTGAGTTAAGACATCTTGATTCCCATTCATGTGCCTAGAGCACCCACTATCAAAATACCAGGAACCAGAGATACTACTATTGAAGGAAGATTAGACAACATTACAGGTAGCACTAGGTTTAGAAACCCATTTGGTTTCATCTTTCTTTTTGTGGTGCACCTGCTGCTGTGTACTTGGACGTGTGCCTGTATGTGTACACATCTTGTCACACATCTGAGTTTTGTTTACATAACCAGCTTTTATATCAACTTTTAACTTATAACAAAATGGACGAATGTGCCCAGGAGAAAAGCATTAATGACAGATATAGTGCCTTCTCCTTGGTCTTTTATCACTCAAAATTGGTTTTACATTAGATTTTAAAACGTCACTTCCCTCTTTTACAAATTTGGTTTTTTCAAAACCAATGCCAGTTTTCCAGTTTTACCAAGAGCTAGGGCTTCATCAACTTTCATTTTCCCATTATTTAACTTGGTTAATGTACCTTCAGCTTTTTCAAAATCAGTTTTGAATTTTTCAAGCTCAACTACTCTCTTGGTTACCAGAACTTCAAGTTTAGCAATGGTATTTTTTTATCATCATTTTCTTTTGAAAGTCTAGCTTTCTCATCTTCACAAACAATTAATTTATTAGAAAGAGCTTTGTTTACCTTAGCCAGTACCTCAATTTTGTCCATCGTTTTTATCCAATCTCTATGCAGTTCTCTCTATGTCTCAAATAGTTCCTCATAGGGAATGTCTCTTCCTTTATCATCTGAATCTCCTTTTATGAAGAAATAGTTGAGAGTCAGATTTGATATATCTTCAGATATGTCCAAGGATGTGTCCACATCTGAGTCCACATCCACATTCTCCTCAGAATCTCTTTCTTCTATTCCTGCAAAGTGAGCATTAAAGGCAAAATGGTAGTTTATCACAAACATTTTAGCAACTTCCTCTTCATCCTCACTATCACTCAGGGAAGCAGTTAAGCTCATACCCTTCTTTTTAACTGTGTTAGCACACTCATTAGTATAGTGACCAAAGCCACGACATGCTCTACATTGCACAGATTTAGAGGATTTCTTATTCTTTAGGTTTGGCCTTTTGAAGCCATTCTCAGTGCTAACCTTAGGTTTTTCAGCATTTGGAGCAGGTCTGTTGGGAAACTTGCTCATCCTCTTATTTTTCAGCATATAACTGATTTTTTTAGAGGTGGGAGCCAAATCCTCATCCTCAAGGCTTGATTTGTCAATTTCTGAGGAGAGCTCAACTAGTTCTTTTGGAGCAGCTGCAATGCTTTTGAGGGCAAGGCTTATGGCCTTATTCTTTTTCTAAGCTTCAAGATTTAGCTCAAACACAGTTAAAATACCAACAATTTTGTCTAAACCTACTGTGTTGGTGTCACTAGTCTCCTCTATGACAGCTACCTTTATGTTGAACCTTTCAGGTAAGGTTCTCAAAATTTTGCTCACAAGTCTGGCATTAGAGATAGACTCACCAAGACTGGTGCTTTCATTAGAGATCTCATGGATCTTAGCAGCATATGAGACACTGTCTTATGTATCCTCCATTCTAACAAGTTCAAATCTATACATTAAGATTCTAAGTCTAGTGGATTTAACACTTGGAATTTCCTCACATTGCATCTGAAAGATATCCCAAGCATTTTTAGCAATACATTAATTGGTGATAAACTTGTACATGTTTCCAGAAACATGGCTGGAAATAGCACCCATGACTTTGGAATTATAATTTGCATAAGTGATTTCATCAAGAGTCCATCTTTCATCAGGTTTTCTTTCAAAAATAGATTTACCAACACCTGATGCAGGCTTCTTCTCCACAGTGGAAGGTTGCCAAACAACAAGTATACATATCCACGCTCTTTCATCAATTGATTTGATGTAGTTACGCATTTTAGACTTCCAAAAGGAATAATTGGTGCCATCCAAGACTGGAGGCTTGTTTTGATGATTTTGACATTCCATTATCACTACACTTTCTGGATCAACACTCATTAATATGTCGAGAGTTGGCTCTGATACCAATTGAAAGTTTAGTGTATCTAGGAAATCAATTCAACACAACATAACACAGATGTGATTACAGATGCGAGTTACAACTGTTCACACATCAACCAATAAGCAGCAGAATAAAATAAAAGAACACAAGAAAATAAACGTTTACTGGTTCTACCCCAGCAAACTAGGCTTTACCAAAAAAGTTTTCACTATTAAAGATATGTTTTACATAAGAAAACACGAATAAGTGAAACAAAAAGATTAAAATACTAAAACAAGTTCTAACCAACTTCTAAACCAATAACAATCTTTTTTTACCAACGAGAGCCTATTCTAAACAGAAGTAGAACAAAGAACTTGAAAGAAATATAGATGTGAGTTCGGATGTAAGTCACAATCTCACTCACAACCTAAAAGAATATATTGAATCCGTGAAGAAAACAAGGTTGTCTCTTTTAAAGAATTCTAAATCTGTGTTTTCTCAATTTGCCGAGGTCTTGTATTTATATTCACCTTTGAGAAGTTCTTCAATTAGTCAAACTTTTTTTTATTTAATGCAATTCAACTCTTATAAGAAAACATAAGATTGATACTTAGAAGGAAAGAGATTTGTTAGAATATTAGTACTAGTCTAAATATATTTACATAACTAAAAGCTATGTACAAATTTAACTATGTCCTTTTTCAAATATGAATATAAATCTTTGCTACGAAAGTCATAAAATCCTCTTACCAAACAGGGCCGGTCCTGTAAAATTTGGGGTCCTAGGCCAAATATTTGGTCTAAGCCCCTTAATATTTTTCTCAACAGGAGGATACGGTGCGGTTACAAGTATTCTAAACACTTAATTTTGCAATAATAATATGACTGGTGAAAAAAAAAAGTAAAATTTTACTTTAGGGACTAAGATTTTGAAAAAGCTACAATTATTGCGACATTTTTTTTTTCAAATGAACATTAATTGAGAAGGAAGGGAGTACTAATTATTTAAAAAGGAAAGAGAGAAATTATTTAATGGAGGATGCCCAAACTTAACTAATTAACTTTAAAGGGAACGGGAAGAAAAACATAAGAGAGAAATAAAAATCCTCTTGTTTCCACCGAGGTTCGAACGTGGGCGCCCTGATGAACGCGAAGTTTAGGGAAATGCATCTACCGCTGGAACAACGTGCTTTCTTTGAAAAAATTGGATTGTTTTATATATATACAATAAACACCAGAATTTTGGGCCCCCAAATACCACAATTTTTTCGGGAGTCCTAGGCGGCCGCCTCACTCGCCTTATAGGAGGGCCGGGCCTGTTACCAAACTTACCAATTGTATTCGAATTAGGGAAGTCAATATTCCCTAAAATCTCACTCTTTCAAATCAAAGCGATCTCTTATTTTTAGTGGTCTTAGATGACACATCTCATATAGTAGTTATTGTGACTATTATACCATGTTTCGTCCCATACTCCCATTTCTAAGTTGGTCTGCGAGCACGGAATGATTTATTTTTGGTGAATTTATGTCTTATTGATGTTTGATCAATTGCCACTGGAAATTTTGTGTGATTAAATAAAGATGTTGAGGCATTTGTGCGCATGCATGTGTTTCTAAAGTTCTTCTATAAATGTAATAAGGTATGCTTATAGAGTTTGTAAATTTGTGCATGCAGGTGTTTTGGCCGTCGGTTTCTGTCAGTTGGTGTGTTTCTGTGATTTTGAGATTCTTCTAAAAAGAAACAGCATCAATTTTTTTATGTCTTTCATTCTCTTTTAGGTAAGAGCATATGATTTCAGTACATTTGAAAGATGGTACCAATATACATATGAGCTGCGACTTGATGTGTTCTCTAAGTTGGGACATTTTGGATGAGCTCTCTGCTATCTGCAATAACGCTTCCAGCTAGAGGGGCACTACAATCAGCTTCATGCATAAATTAGATGACCCTTTTTGGAATCATTTTCTAGTGTTCATTGGGGCATCTCTTCTCCAAGTTGAGCCCTTCTCTGATCTAGCATAGCATACCTCAGTTGTTATTTGAACTTTGAAGTCTTTTCCAGGAATCTGTAAAACGGAACCTTCAAGCACCTAACTTTCACTACAAGAAAAGGGGCTATTTACGGCGCTCATTTACGGCGGTGGACACGCGTCCGCCGTATATATCATATATATACGGCGGTTATGTATACCGCCGTATATAATTAATATTTACGGCGGTCTAGACCGCCGTAAGTAAGTAAATACGTATATTTCTCAGTGAATGCGTATGAGATCGAAGTTATATACGGCGGTGTATAAGTAGCCGCCGTATATAGTTAACTATATACGGCGGGTTATACGCGTCCGCCGTATATAGTTAACTATTATCGGCGGATTATACGCGTCCGCCGTAAATGTTATTAAATACCGGGAAACCAAATTTCCCTATTCAGTTTCGCGGTATCTCTCCCTCCCTCTCTTTCTCTCCTCCATCGCAGCAGCTAGGGCACGAAGACTCCATAGCTAGGGCACGAACGAACGAAGATCTCTTACTCTCCTCTAAATCAGCAGGTTGTTATTTATTTTTAATTTTTTGGATTTTATTGTTCTTGGTCTTATTACTCGCCTCTCTTTCGTCTCTCCTCTAGCGATCTCGGTAGCTCTCTCCTCCACTGGGAAATTGAGCTTTGATTTCTTCAATCAACAACAATCAGTATACATTTCTTTCCCCTTTTCTAATTTACTTTGAATTTACGGGTTTTTTTTTTTTTTTTTTTTTTTTTTTTAACTCAATAATGTTAGTACTCCGATATATTATATTTTGTTCTTGGTGTTGTGAGTTATTGTTGATAGGTTTTAAGTCCCAAAACATGTCCATGCACCTGCTGTAAATGGCCTTAAAATAACCGAGACCAAGGGTGGCGTAACCGGTGTTGAACTGGGTTGTTGTTGTTGAGTTTTGCCGATGTTTCGAAGGCCGCCCGGGGTTTCTGGTGCCAGGGCATGACTCGTGCTTATGAGCACGAGTCGTGACCCTCAGGGGGGACTCGTGAGAGGTAGTCGTGCAATTGGAATCAGTCGTGCAGGGAAGTTTCACGACTCGTGCACTCATGCACGACTCGTGACCAAATCAAGGGTCTGGGGTCAACTTTGGGGCCTTGTAGACCTAGGTAAAGGGGTAGGTATTGAACCACTCTTTAACTAAACTTGTTGTACAACTTTAGTAAAACATTTTAGCACTTGGAATTGTCCAAAAAGGTTTTGGCAAGAGCTTTAAAAATTGATCTAAAGTTGCTTGAAAGACAGTTTTATTGCTGAAGGGTTATAATCTGCAGTTTTGGTCCATTTTCTAGGCTTTGCAAACCTAGGCTAAACAACTCGGATTGGAACACTTTTTGATCCTGTATTTAGTACAACTTTAGTACTACATTAAGGAATTTGAAATGGGACAATTGGATAATGGGAAGTGCTTTAAAAGTGGTCGTGAACTTGCTTGAAAGGCAGTTTTTGACCATTGAACCAAATGTTATAAAACTTGGTTTTTTTGAACTTGAACCCTAAAGGTAAGTTGTTCAATGTTGTATAGAGATTGTGTAGGGCTGGTTATATGTTGTTTTATCCCTACATGGTGACTTGTGCAAGGTCCTTGGCTTATATAGTGCCTTAAATAAGAAGTTGCACTACCGTGTTTGTTAAACAGGAGTTGAACACCCTGTTTTTACCATCAATCAACAACAATAAGATTTTTTTTTTATCTCATTATGATGTAATAGTGTGGATAATGGAAATGGAGAAAATTGTAAAATATCTAAACTTGGCCACTTGTCGAATTGTAAAATATCTAAACACCAACCTAGTTCCTTAAATATAATAACACTTTTCTTATATTACCATCGCTCTCCTAAGATAGTACCCTTCGTAGACCCTACACAAAAATAATGTTGCGCACTTCAATCTAATTCCTAAAAATAGTTTCAAATCTTGTTGCATGTGCATATTCTTTTGCACATCAACCTAGTTCCTTAAATTAGCTTCTCAATTAGGGGGCTTGTGAGAGAGAACGAATGATGTTGTCATAGGGTTATACTATATCATGGGCCCAAGTTCGACTAATAGGCTAGGCTCCAACAATGTATATTATCTATATCGAGCCAAAAGTTGTACATATTTAGACTATGTTTGTTTATGAGTTTATTTTTATTCTAAACTTTGTGTCTCTCGGTCTTATATATAGGTTGTATTTTAACGTTAAAAATATCAAGTCAAGTCATATATGGACAAAAGTTGGATTGATTTGGATAATCGAATTTCAAATGAGTATTTGTCCTGGGGTTGACAACTTTCTCGATTTTGCATTCTCAAAAAGTCCGTTGGTGTTAAAGAAATATATTGTCCTTGTAAAAAATGCGCAAATCGTTACCAAGAAGACCGTGCAACCGTGAGATCACATTGTATTGCAAATGGGATTTCAAAAAGATTACAAGAATTGGATTAGGCACGGGGAAGAGTACATTTCGGCGCGTAAGAATGATAATAATGATAGGACAACCGAAGATGGCATTGAAATTGAATTGGGCGTGCAAGATTATATGAGGCGAATGGTACATGAAGGGATGGGTATGCCGGATAGTAACCAGCCAGGAATTGAAGAAATCGTACAATCGATGCATCCACCGCAAAGTTTCTTAGACTTTTGAGAGATGCCGATCAAGCCTTGTGGGAAGGGTGTGATAAGTTTACGTACTCTCATTTATTGTAGAACTTATGCACCGGAAGGCTAATTATCGAGTGACCGATAAGGGATTTTACTTCTTTATTAAAAATTTTCATTAGGGCATTGCCTCGCCAGCGAAAGTGCCAAGTTCCTATCGTGAGGCGTACAAGATGATCGCGGATTTGGGTTTTAGTTATAAAACGTGGGACGCGTGCATTAATCATTGTATGTTGTTTCGAAATGAAACCGAAAAACTTACTAAATGTGAAATTTGTGGAGCCTCTAGATATAAGCAACAAGAAGAAGGGGGTAGCGGTGAAGGTGCGGAAACAAGTGGCAAGAATAAACTTCCTTAGCAGGTAGCGATGAAGAAAGTATGGTATTTTCCCTTAAAGCCAAGGTTGCAAAGGTTGTATTGGTCATATAAGACCGCGACACTCATGAGATGGCATGCCGAGAAAAGAATAGACGATGTTGTGCTGAGGCATCCTGCAGACTCTCGTGCGTGGAAGGAATTCGATGAACGTTATCCATTATTTTCAAGTGAAATTCGGAATGTTAGATTGGGATTAGCATCTCGACGGATTTAATCCTTTCGTAACAATGACTATATCTCACAAGATTTGGCCTATTGTGCTTATGCCATACAATCTTCCACCTTGGTTATGCATGAAACAACCATATTTCTTCTTGTTTGCAGCTTACTCAAGGCCCAAAAGGGCCGGGCAACAAGATAGATGTGTATCTCCAACCGTTAATTGATGAGTTGAAGGAATTGTGGGAAGATGGTATATCAACTTATGATGCATCAAGGAACGAGTTGTTTACTTTACGAGCTTCACTATTATGGACAATAAATGACTTTCCTGCATATGGAATGTTGTCTCGGATGGAGCACTAAAGGTGAATATGCTTGCCCTTGTTGCAATGTGAGACCTCAAGCACGTATGGTTGAATCATGGTGGCAAGTATTGTTATATTGGTCATCGACGCTTCTTGCCTAGGAGTCATGCTTTTCGTAAGGATAAAGGCTCTTTTGATGGTACTCATGAAGTGAGAGATAAGCCCAAGTTATTGTTTGGAACAAAATTGCTTAAACAAGTTGAAAATATGGAAACAGAGTATAAAATAGAAGATGTTATTAAAAAGAGGAAAAGAGAAGAGGGTGAGAAGCAACAAGCCAAGTTGGAGAAAAGAAAGGTTCCTAAGTTGTGTCACAATTGGAAAAAGAGGAGTATCTTCTTTGAGTTGCCTTATTGGGCAAATAATCATGTTCGTCATAATCTTGATGTTATGCACATTGAAAAAAATGTGTGTGATAATGTGCTACATACTGTTAGGTAATCAAGGGGAAATCAAAAGATAATGATAAAGCAAGAAAAGACCTAAAAGTGATGAACATTCGGAAACCATTGCATCTACAAAAGCTTCCATCCGGCAAAGATATTATGCCTCCGCTCGCCTTACAATGAGTAAGAAGCATAAAGACACATTCTTGAAAGTTCTAAAGGGAGTCAAAGTCCCCGATGGCTACTCGTCAAACATATCTCGTTGCGTACATCTAGAGGAAAGAGCTATTTGGGGTCTTAAGAGCCATGATAGTCATATTTTGCTCCAACAACTACTCCCTTTAGTCAGTTCGAAAAGTGTTGCCTACTTCGTTGTAAAAGCCATCATTGAGTTGGCAAATTTCTTTAGGCAATTATCCTCAAAGGTGAATACACTTGCCGATCTCGAAAAGATACAAGATCGGATGGTCCGTCACACTATGTGCTCTCGAGAAAATATTCCCACCAGCCTTTCTTTGATGTTATGGAGCACTTGCCGGTGCATTTAGCCGAGGAGGCCTCATAGCAGTGCCCAATACAATTTCGTTGGATGTATCCTAGAGAGGTACATCCATATTAAATTTACTTTGAAAAAGTTAAATTCTTTTTACATCCGCTTTAGCATGAGTAAATGTTTTTGTAGGTTTCTACTTACATTAAAATTATATGTTCGAAATCGAGCCCATCCCGAGGCCTCCATAGCTAAGGCAATTGTGGTCAAGAATGCATGACTTTTTGTACGCAATATTTGGATGACATTGAGACAAAGTCCAATCGTCCTAGAAGAAATGATGATGAAGGTGATGAGTTAGGCCGCTTTGTAGGAAAAGAAGAGGTAATTATCCGTGATTACATCACACGAGTACAAGCGCATAGATATGTGCTTTTCAATACCAAGATGTTGAACAATACCTAGAGTAAGTGATTCCTTACATGAGGCTTACATTCCTTATATCTTTTATATTTCAAATTAATACTTAATTCATATTTTCGATCCGCTCGTAATGCATCGTGTACATTTGAGGGAGACATTACCTCGTAATCAACGACATCTTATAGAGAAAGAACATAATGATAAGTTTGTTAGCCGGTTTAAGGATTATGTAAGTATGAAACCACCTTCATATAATAGTTTCAATTTATCGCTTTTAAATATTTTCTTATTAAATTTTGTTTTTTATAAAAGGTATGCACGACTTAAAGATGTAGTGCCCGAAAGAATTACGAGTCTTGCATTGGGTCCTCATATGGATGCGAGGCGGTATAAGTCTTACATAATAAATGGTTTTCGATTTCGAGTGAAGGATGTCGATAGACGAAGGAAAACTCAAAATAGCGGAGTCATGTCAATGCAAGTGTGACAAGTTTTGCAAGTTTAAAGGATAATAATCCCATTGTAGGATGTTAACTTCTACGGGAGTTGATTGAGATCCTTGAAATTCGTTATAGCAACTCAATAAGATTTGTATTGTTTAAATGTGATTGGGTTGATAACCGGACAGTAAGATGGAAGATGAGCAAAAATTTACTCTTGTAAACTTCAATCACAAGTTGTATAAGGATAATCGAGTTGGTGATGAACCATTCATATTAGCATCTCAAGCCGAGCAAGTTTGGTATGTTAAAGATCCTATAGAAAGTGATTGGAAAGTTGTGATGAGGATTACGCCAAGAGATAGTTTTGACATATATTCAAATGATGATAAACAAGTTGCAAATTCGATTCCACAATTGGTACCATTTTGCTCACAAAACTGGATGAAAATGTTGCTAACGAAGAAGCATCGTGGGTGCGAGAGGGAGTTGATGGGGTCGAGATTGAAACTACTAATATCAATGACCTAGATGTTGATATGGCCGATAATGATGATGTTGATATGGCCGATAATGATGATGATTAGTTTGAGTAGTATTTGTTTAGATCTTATTTGCTTACTATTTACTAAGACAATGTTATTACTTAAGTTTCATGTTTCAATCAAACTTCTTATTTTGTATGGTTGAATATTAATATTGTTACTTCTATATAATATGTATTTGTTTAGGTCTTATTTGCTTACTATTTACTAAGACAATGTTATTACTAAAATTTGTGTCTCTCCGTCTTATGTATAGGTGGTTTTTGTGTTGAAAATATGCCTCCTAAGGAGAGAGAGGGTAGCAACAAGAGGGGTAGACAAAACCCGCCGCCCGTAGTCCCAAATGATCCGTATATGGGATTGACCCAATTGACCGCCGCTCAAAAGAAAAATGGCGGAATTTGGAGGGTAGGAAATTTCAAGTCACCACTTTCCTTCATTTGCCGGTGTTGAGTGATTTGGGTTTAGAGACGTTAGTAACAGTAATTGACGACGCAAGTCGGGTTAGGTAATTTCGGGAAGACTCCATCTACGTATTTGAGATATTCACTGAGTTCCTTTCAACTTTGGAGGTAGGCCAGGGTCACAAGAAAATACTATTCGGTTATTATGATGAGTTGAGGCAAATCTTTGGGGGGTTGATCAGCCGAGAGGAAACCGGAGTCGGTCTCAATGGGACTTGTTTTTCTTTCTGAGCTCACGGGATTGCCCCTGCAAAAAAATACCTTAGTGGCTTCCTCTTTCTCACCCGGCCTTGGAAATTATTTTTAAGCAGTAGGTCTATCTATGTCTTGTTGGCAAACGGAGAGCCCGCCAATTGAATGTGGCTATGGTAAACCTTTGCGAACAGGTGGTTGAGGAGTTTTCTTCAGTGTGATTCCCGATTGGGTTGATATTTTTGTTCTGAGATGTGAGGCATTTGCCCTTACCAAAAAGGGAAACATATCAATAGGGGGATGATCACATTGATTGTCAAGCTTGTGTGGGTGAACCAAAACCCGAGGCGACGAGATTGATGGGGGCACGAGTTTTTTTACTTCAGTAGACCGGGCTATAGGCACAGGTATGATGACAAGTTTGTGAGGGACGGGAGGGCTACAGCAGCTGCATAGGTCTTTATTATTTGAATATGGTACTCCTGTGAGGACGGTCCGCTGCAGGTAGTGGGCCACGTTCGAGTGCGAACAAGCCTGGTGCATTGGCGCATGCCCAGCTGATGATCAAATGGATCCCGCTGATGAGGAGGATGATGAGGAGTGCAGGAAGAGGAGGATCAGGAGAGACAGGCTGTGGTGGTCGGGAGGAGAGGAGAACCCAGAGCCAGCAGGTTCTTTTGATCACTGGGATACCATGCAGGGCATTTTGGAGGAGCAGGAGCGATCAAGGATCGCTCGGGAGCAGAGCCGACATGCTTTGGAGGACGCTAGATGGGGGAGGTTATCGCTCGGAACACAGTAGTCGTAATTCTTAGAGGATGCTAGATGGGGAGGTGCAAGATCGGTTTGAGGGGCTGGAAGATGAAATCGCCATTTTGGGAGCCCGGCATACGCAATTTGGGAGGCTTGGGCACGCAGAGCACAGCCCCCGTGAGTTACGAGCCGCTCGTAGGATTATTTGACTATGATGCATTCCGAGAGCCACCGCCGTGCACAGAGGCGTTCTTCCCGCCGTCGACCTACTATCGTGGACAACATCCGGCTCTCACTGATGTTATTATTGTGATGTTATTATTAATGTTTCATGTTTCAATCAAACTTGTTATTTTGTATGGTTGAATATTAATATTGTTAATTGTAATATGTATTTGTTTAGATCTTATTTGCTTACTATTACTAAGACAATGTTATTACTTATGTTTCATATTTCAATCAAACTTGTTATTTTGTATGGTTGGATTGAATATTAATATTGTTAATCGTAATATGTATTTGTTTCCGCTTCGATCAAACTCTTATTTCCTACAGGATCTTGTCAAAGAAGAGCCTTACTTTCTACCTCCGTCATCTCGCTAGCTTGTCCAGGTACTTTTACTTTGGGATGTCCCCGCCTCGCTTCCCCCACCGATTTGGTACTCATGGGAGCCCCACTCTCGTATTATTTTATACTTTTTCTCGTATCAAGCAAGTGGCTCGCTCTATAGTGTCTGTTCGTCAGCGTTGTTCCTTGTGGTCATGTTGTTCCCCCGCCCCCGCTTCGCCCGCCGATTTGGTATTTGTTTTAATGCTGTTAAATCGTCTGACAGGGTCTCCTATAAGTCACATGTGTCCACAACTACGGAGCCATTGCCCCCTCGTGAATGTCATGTTTACATTTCTCTTTCCTACTCTCTCTCTCTTTTCTCCTCTGGGCTTACTCTCTTGTATTAATACTGCTAGATTTGTCCACACATGCCGCTCCTATGCAATTTTTCATTTTTAATTACTTTCATATAGTACTTATTACATGTGTACGTGTAGAGGTTTGTTATGAATTTGTGTCGCTGCATGCAATATTTATTCCCTTCATTTATGAAGAGGCCGCAACTTCTCATGCGGGCAAGATATCGCCGTCAATTTTTCTTCGGACTTAGTGTTCAATCTATACTTCGTAAAAGAGTTTGAAGTTAATGGCTATCCGCTTGGAATATCTTGTGTTCATGGAATGACATTTGCATTTCATTAAACCTTACCTCCTAATTATGTGGATAAGTTATAATAATAAAATTTGAAGAGAAGTACTTGGCTATGCTCCTCGTGGATTTTCCTTGGGGAAGAATGTCATGTTATCAAATGTAACTGTAGGTCGCTCATATTGATTAGTACAGAGTCCGGAGGGCTTATAGTTTGCTGAAAGTCAAGCATGACAAACCAATTGTTCAACTTCAAAATATGCTTCATCTTCGTGAAATTATTTGCTTGTTATCTTTGCAATAAAATTTTTATATTATAATATATATATATATATATATATATATATATATATATATATATATATATATATATATATATATATATATATATATATATATATAATATAATATAAAGGCTATTACTAAGAGATTAAGCCGCAAGCTAAATAATTTCCAAAGATGAAACATTGAAGTTGAAATTGGCAAGGAGCTCGCCGTTCATTTAAGCTTGTTAATCTCTTGTTATCTCTTTGTATCATTCCATTCATCGTAAATTTATTTCTTTTCAGTGCTAATTAAAAGATACGTCAATAACTTCAATGAAGGAGCTCATATACTTTATACTTTTAATGAAAACGATACTTGGTATATAGGTGGAAACCACATCCTTCCTCAGTATCGCTCTCTAACCCGGGCTTGGGACACAATGATGAACAAACAATCACCCATCGTACCGGTATCATTTTTCTTTAAAAAAAATGAAAAAAAAAAAAAGAAAAGTTGTTGGTTGCCGCCAGCTTTGTTGTTGTTACCGCGTCGCTGTTGTTAGCTGCCAGTTGTTTGCCGCGCCGGCTTTGTTGAAGAATGGCTACGCCGCTTTTGAACATACCGCTTTGCTGTTATTGTTGCCGCTGCGAGTCACTGTTGCCGCCGCCGCTTTGCTATTGTCGCCAAACGTCGGCTTTGTTGTTGTTGCCACGATACCCAGGTTATAAGTCTGTATGTCGCTTTTTATCAATGTTCATAAATTTACAACTATTTATCTACCTTGTAGTATATTACACTTGCATATCGGAAGCATCAGTTCTATAAGGTCATTTATACATCAATATATGGTCTTTATACATGATACATAAGATACCTATAATAAATTTATAGGTCTTATACATATATTGTAAGATTGTTTTTTTGGGTCCCTTACTTGGTTTATCCACTTTTTGTGCTATAATTGAATTTGAAATATACGAGCTAGAGTATAAATGCCTTCAAGGAAAAATTTATCACAAAGTCGTGGCTCTAACCCTAAAGGAAGTGAGTTATGTCAAGTAAACCAATCGCCAAACGGGTAAAAGCAGAGATTGATCATCATACGAGCGGAATAATTATGGTCAAATCAGCTGGGTGGGGAAATGGCACCGCCTGGGCTACCGCGTATAGGAATTTTTCGCTGTACGGGAACATTTCCCGCCAATCCATCGAGTGGTCCCGTATGAACCACTTGAAAGTATAACGTATGGAATGACGCTCGCAGCCAGACCATGCACATTTCTTACATAGCAGCTCTTGTATGCAGTCAAAAGTCTTACGCTTCTCTAACAATTGATTTTTTTCAGTTGAATTGTGTATATAGGAAAATACAAATGTGTTCTTCTGAGGTTTCCTGCTCAAAGGCTCTTTCTTCGTTAAAGCGTGGCGTGACTCGGAAATACACACGCGGAGACAAGGAGGATAATAAGTATTATATAGTTATGAATATTATTTAAGTATGACTTTGTTATGAATATATTGACTCCGCCATGAATACATTACTAAGTTGAAACAGCATTATAAGATGTAACAGTCCGACGAAGACGCATTGCCTCAGCCACCCTGCGTGGGTGCGTCATGGATCAACGGGCCTCACTTGTTGCGACGCGTGGTACGCCCAAGCGCTCGGTATATTTCAAATTAATCTCAATCTATTATCGTGAATGTCTTATATAAGCAGTCAAATTAATACTAATATTATCTTTTTTTTCGTCACATCGTCCAGAAATACTGGGAACAAATAAAATTGAATCGAGAAAAATAATCGTGCTCTAATAGGACCGTAAATCGTCCTTACTCCCAAAGTTACCAAAGAGCTTTGTCATCGCTCAATTTAGTTCAGCTTGTCAATTGGCAATTCACGTTTCTTTTTGTATCGTATATGCATATGGCTTTTTTTGTCAAATGATTCTATTATACTGTGGAGAGTACAAGGGATTGTTACCAACCGCCGCGTAAGCGTGTTCATACATGTACGCACTAGCAAAACACCTCGCAGAGTCAAGTTACCACTCAAATGACAGTTACCAACCTTTCTGTTTCAAGCGCTGTTATTCCATAGAATATTTTTTTCATTTCTAATCTCATTTTCATAATATTACCAGTTAAAACATTTATATTGAACATACAGTTTTTGCTATGAAGAAACGCTTAACGATGTAGCTGGAGTCACGAGACGCTGCAGATTTTCTACACAGTGAAGACAGTTTTTTTGTTGGTATGTTTGGTTTCGATGACCATGGGAGAGTTCGATGGAGAGTGTCCCGAACAAAAATCTAAGGTGTTTGGTGGAACCCACCCTTCTCTCTGAAGTGATGCGCCGGCTGGGTCGTGCAGCATTCTGAAAGACACCCTGATAGGAACGCGCAGAAAAATGAGGATGAACGCCCTAAGTTGCAACAACAAATTGACGAATTGAAACGCTGGATTGGAATCCATTTGGAAATGACGCATGAATAGGCTCGTGGATTTTAGACATCAGGTATTCAGATGGGTACTGTCAATTGGGTCAACTAATAACTTTTTGTATAATGGTTATTATGTATGGATACATTCAACATTAATTGTGTTAACATGTAGACAAAATATTGATTGCATATTGTGCTTGCCATATTGTGTGTTGGTACACTGAGTAGGAACGATCTTGATAGTAATGAATTATACTAAAGCTGGGGCCAGGCCTATACGGCACTGGGTCACCGCCGTAAATAATCCTATTTTTTTTTTTTCCCCAAATTTTCAGTATAATTCATTTTCCGCAAAAATACGTTCACAAAAACCAAATTCAACTCCGTACACACACAATATAACAAAAATACACAAAATGCAATCAATATTTACAATCTACATATTAACACAATTAATGCTTGAATGTATCCATACATAATAACCATTATACAAAAAGTTGTTAGTTGTTGAATGTATCCAAAATATACAATGTCTAAAATCCACGAACACCTATTCATTACCGTCATTTCCACGTCGTTCCATCCAACGTTTCAATTCATCAATTTGTTGTTGTAACTTAAGGCGTTCATCCTCATTTTTTCTGCGTTCCTCCTCAAGTTGTCTTTCAAAATCCGCTTCCGACCCCCGCCACCGCCTCCGCTACACCGCCCGAGAAGGTTGGGATTTACCAAACACCTTAGTTTTGTTCGACCGCCTCCCATACATCGAACTCTCCCATGGTCATCTGAGAGCCAAACATACCAACAAAACATCTTCACGCGCCGCGGAGAGTCCTCTCGCGCCTCCTCAACCGCATCATTAAGCGTTGTAACAAAACAACATGTTCAATATAAATGTTTTAACTTTAATTAATATTATGAAAATGAAGTTAGAAATGAAAAAAATATTCTATAGAATAACAAAATCAAAATGTAAAAGGTTGAAACTTTAACTTACAATCATTTGAGTGGTGGCTTGATCATCATTGGGTGTTTTGCCCGTGCGCGTATGTATGAAAACGCTTACGCGATCAACTGGTAATCCTCGTCGCCTCTCTACAATTTATAATAGAATCATTTGACAAAAAATATTTATATACGATACAAAAAGAAACATTAATTGAATTGACAACCGAGAACTAAATTGAACGATGACAAACCTCTTTGATGACTTTGGGATGGGACGTTTTTCCTGGCCCTATTCAGCACGATTGTTTTTCTCGATTCAATTTATTTGTTTCGATATTTCCCGGAAAAAAAAAAAGATAATATTAGTATTAATTTGACTACTTATATAAAGACATTCACGATAATAGATTGAGATTAATTTGAAATATACCCGAGCCTCGGGCGTACCCTACATCGCAACAAATGCAGCCTATCGATTCGCAACGCACCCACGGGCGGGTGAGCCATCGCGTCTTCGTCGATTGATACATCTTATAATGCCGTTTCAACCGAGTAATAATATTCATAACCGAGTCAATATTCATAACAAAGTCATAACCGAGTAATATTCATAACTATATAATACTTATTATATGCTTGTCTCACATTGTATTTCCAAATACGCCACGCTTTAGCGAGAGAAAGAGCTATAACCGGGAAATACTCCGAGGAGCATTTGTATTTTCCTATATACACAATTCAACAAAGAAAAAAATCAATTGTTAGAGAAGCATAAGACTTTGACTACGTACTAGAGATATATGTAAGAAATATGGATTACAACTTACCGTAACGTCATTCCATACGTTATTTATGCACTCGTGATTCATCCGAGACCACTCATTAGTTAATGGGAAATGTTCCCCATTTTTAGCAAAAATTCCTATCTCGAGTAGCTAATTGTGCCATTTCCTCACTCAACCGGTTGACCATAATTATTCCATATTATGATCAATCTCTTACCCCATTCGCGCTGGGTTTTGCCAACCCTCTTCCTTTAGGTTGTGAGCCCCGACTCGGTAATAAATTTTTCCTCGGAGGCATATCTCGCCATATGACAATTCAATTATAGCACAAGAATTGGATAAACCAAGTAAAGTGACCCAAAAACAATCTTATAATATATGTATAAGACCTATAAATTTATTATAGGTCTTATGTATCATGTATAAGACCATATATCGGTCTTATAAATGGCCTTATAGAATAACAATGCTTCCAATATACAATTTGTAATACTACAAGGTAGATATAGAAATATGAACATTGACAAAACAAAGAACAACAACAAAACAAAGAAGAATAACAACAACAAAACAAAGAAAGAACAACAATAACAAAACAAAGAAAGAACAACAACAACAAAACAAAGAATAACAACAACAAAACAAAGAAAGAATAACAACAAAACAAAGAAGAACAACAACAACAAAACAAAGAAGAACAACAACAACAAAACAAAGAACAACAACAAAATGTAAAGCAAAGAATAACAACTTTTCTTTTTTTTTTTCATTTTTTTTTAAAGAAATGATACTGGTACGCTGGGATTGTTAGACCACAATTTATCCCAAGCCCTGGGTTAGTGGAGCGATACAGAAGGTTAATGGTTTCCACCTATATACCAAGTATCGCTTTTCATTAAAAGTATAAAGTATAACAGAGCTCATTGAAGTTGAAATTGACATATGTAGCAATAATTAGCATAGAGAAAAAAAAGAGCTCATTGCATTAGAGATGGAATGATACAAAGAGATTAACAAGAGATTAACAAGCTTAAATAACAGAGTTTCCTGCCAATTCAATTCAATGTTTCATCTTGAAATTATTTAAGCTTGTTAATCTTGGTAATAGCCTTTATATTATATTATATATATATATATATATATATATATATATATATATATATATATATATATATATATATATATATATATATATATATATATATATAATATAATATAAAGGCTATTACCAAGAGATTAACAAGCTTAAATAATTTCCAAAGATGAAACATTGAAGTTGAAATTGGTTTGTCCATAGCAACTAAAAACTAAACTATAAGCCACTATAGTCCAATATGAGGCGTACCTTCTACAGCTTCTCATTTGATAACATGTTAATGACATTCATCCCCAAAGTCAAAATCCTGCACAATCACCAAGTACTTCTCTTCAAATTTTGAGAACTTGCATCCACTAATTAGGAGGGTAAAATGGAAACAAGTCATCAACACCAAGATATTCAAACAGATAACATTAACTCTTTTACAAGTATAGATTGGATACTAAGTATGGAAGAGAAAAATTGACAGCCAGATACAATGCCCGTAAAAGAAGGCGTGGGCTTGCCGACTCCCATAAATGAAGTGGAATAAAATATTGCATGCCAACACAAATTTCGTCTCGACCAAACTCTTACACGTGCATGTGGTAAGCATATATGAAATAATTAAAATGAAAACATAAGGAACAAACATGAGGATGTTCTCGACAAACTAAGACAAATGCTACCACAAGGAGAATAGCCCAAGGGGAGAAAGAGAGAGAGAGTAGGAAAGAGATTGCAATGGCCGATTTGTAATGGGTAAAGAGTCGAGTCGCGCAAAGAAGAGATTGCAATGGCCGATTTAGGACACATTTGTTATATGTCACATTTAACAAAAACAAATACCAAATCGGTGGGGAAGCTGGCAGGGGAACAACAACCACAAGGAACAACAACAACAACAACACTATAGGGCAAGCCTTGCTTGATACGTAAAAGTATAAAATAGTACGGGGGTCTGCTCTGCGGTACCAAATCTGGGGAAGCGAGGCGGGGACATCCCAAAGTAAAAGGAGTACCCGGAGAAGCTAGCAGATGACGGAGGTAGAAAGTAAGCCGCCGCAACAAGATCCTCGTAGGAAATAAGAGTTTGATCAAAAGAAGCGTAACAAATACATATTACAATTAACAATATTAATATTCAATCCAACCATACAAAATAACAAGTTTGATTGAAATATGAAACATAAGTAATAACATTGTCTTAGTAATAGTAAGCAAATAAGATCTAAACAAATACATATTACAATTAACAATATTAATATTCAACCATACAAAATAACAAGTTTGATTGAAACATGAAACATTAATAATAACATCACAATAATAACATCACCGATGAGAGCCGAGGTTTGTCCCCGATAGTAGGTTCGACGGAAGAACGCCTCTCGTGCACGAGCAAAGGGCTCTCGAATGCATCATAGTCAAATAATCCTCTCGAAACCGGCTCAGAACTCCGGGCTCGCTCGCATCGCCCAAGCCTCCACTCGCGTATACCGGGCTCCCAAAATGGCAAGCCATCTTCCAACCCCTCAAACCGATCTTGCACCTCCCCCATCTAGCATCCTCTAAAGTCTCGTCGACTCGCTCCCGAGCGATAACCTCCCCCATCTAGCATCCTCCAAAGCATGTTTGCCAAGCTCCCGAGCGATCCTCGATCGCTCCCGCTCCTCCAAAATGCCCTCACGGTATCCCACTCGATCAAAAGAACCCCGCCGGCTCGGTTCTCCTCTCCTCCCCGACCACCCCGTCTCTCCCGATCCTCCTCTTCCCCGCTCCTCATCATCCTCCTCATCAACGGGATCCATTTGATCATCAACACCGGCATACGCCAATGCTCGGCTTGTTCACCACTCTAAACGTGGCCCCTACCCCGCAACGGACCGTCCTCCCGGGAGTACCATATTCAAATAATAAAGACTCTCGTTGTCCGTCGCCCTCCCACCCCTCACAAACTTGTCATACCGCACCAGCGCCTACGTAATAAAAACTCGTGCCCCCCATCAATCTCATCGCCTGCTTGGTTCACCCACACAAGCTTCAAAGCAATCAATGTGATCATCCCCTACCGATATGTTTCCTGTAAGGGCAAATGCCTCACATCTCCGAACAAAAATATCAACCCAATCAGAATCACCCGAAAACTCCTCAACCCCGTTCGCAAAAGGTTTACCATAGCCACATTCAATCGAGCTGCTCTCCGTTTGCCAACCAAGACATAGATAGACCTCTCGTAAAATAATTTCCAAGCCGGTGAGAAAGAGAGGAAGCCCTAAGGTATTTTTTTTGCAGTGGCAATCCCGTGAGCTCCGAAAAGAAAAAACAAGTCCCCCATCGTACTCGACCCAGCTTCCTCTCTACCGATCAACCCCAAAGATTTGCCTCAACTCATCATAATCCACTCCGATAGGCTTCATCATTCATATGAAACCGAATAGTATTTTCTTGTGACCCCGGCCTACCTCCAAAGTTGAAAGGAACTCAAGTGAATATCTCAAATACGTAGATGGAGTCTTCCCCAGAAATTACCTAACCCGCTTGCGTCATCAATTCTCGTTACTAACGTCTCTAAACCCAAATCACTCAACACCGGCAAATGAAGGAAAGTGGTGACTTGAAATTTCCTACCCTCCAAATTCCGCCATTTTTTCTTTTCGAGCGGCGGTCAATTGGGTCAATCCCATATACGGATCATTTGGGACTACTACGGCGGGTTTTGTCTACTCCCTCTTGTTGCTACCCTCTCTCTCCTTAGGAGGCATATTTTCAACACAAAAACCACCTATACATAAGACTGAGAGACACAAATTTTAGTAATAACATTGTCTTAGTAAATAGTAAGCAAATAAGACCTAAACAAATACATATTATATAGAAGTAACAATATTAATATTCAACCATACAAAAATAAGAAGTTTGATTGAAACATGAAACTTAAGTAATAACATTGTCTTAGTAAATAGTAAGCAAATAAGATCTAAACAAATACTACTCAAACTAATCATCATCATTATCGGCCATATCAACATCATCATTATCGGCCATATCAACATCTAGGTCATTGATATTAGTAGTTTCAATCTCGACCCCATCAACTCCCTCTCGCACCCACGATGCTTCTTCGTTAGCAACATTTTCATCCGCATTTTGTGAGCAAAATGGTACCAATTGTGGAATCGAATTTGCAACTTGTTTATCATCATTCAATATATGTCAAAACTATCTCTTGGCGTAATCCTCATCACAACTTTCCAATCACTTTCTATAGGATCTTTAACATACCAAACTTGCTCACCTTGAGATGCTAATATGAATGGTTCATCACCAACTCGATTATCCTTATACAACTTGTGATTGAAGTTTACAAGAGTAAATTTTTGCTCATCTTCCATCTTGCCCGTCCTAAGTTATCAACCCAATCACATTTAAACAATACAAATCTTATTGAGTTGCTATAACGAATTTCAAGGATCTCAATCAACTCCCCGTAGAAGTTAACATCCCCTACAATGGGATTATTATCCTTTCGGCTTGCAAAACTTGTCACACTTCAGTGATTCAAAGATGACTCCACTATTTTGAGTTTTCCTTCGTCTATCGACATCCTTCACTCGAAATCGAAAACCATTTATTATGTAAGACTTATACCGCCTCGCATCCATATGAGGACCCAATGCAAGACTCGTAATTCTTTCGGGCACTACATCTTTCGTCGTGCATACCTTTTATAAAAACAAAATTTAATAAGAAAATATTTAAAACGATAAATTGAAACTATTATATTTAAGGTGGTTTCATACTTACATAATCCTTAAACCACTAACAAACTTATCATTATGTTCTTTCTCTATAAGATGTCGTTGATTACGAGGTAATGTCTCCTCAAATGTACACGATGCATTCTCGAGCAGATCGAAAATATGAATTAAGTATTAATTTGAAATATAAAAGATATAAGGAATGTAAGCCTCATGTAAGGAATCACTTACTCTAGGTATTGTTCAACATCTTCGCATTGAAAAGCACATATCTATGCGCTTGTACTCGTGTGATGTAATCAAGGATAATTACCTCTTCTTTTCCTACAAAGCGGCCTAACTCATCACCTTCATCATCATTTCTTCTAGGACGATTGACTTTGTCTCAATGTCATCCAAATATTGCGTACAAAAAGTCATGCATTCTTCACCCACAATTGCCTTAGCTATGGAGGCCTCTGGACGGGCTCGATTTCGAACATATAATTTTAATGTAAGTAGAAACCTACAAAAACATTTACTCATGCTAAAGCGTATGTAAAAAGAATTTAACTTTTTTCAAAGTAAATTTAATATGGATGTACCTCTCTACCTGATACATCCAACGAAATTGTATTGGGGCCTCGCTAGCAAGGCCTCCTCGGCTAAATGCAATCCGGCAAGTGCTCCATAACATCAAAGAAAGCCGGTGGGAATATTTTCTCGAGAGCACATAGTGTGACAAATCCATCCGATCTTGTATCTTTTCGAGATCGCAAGCGTATTCACCTTTCGAGGATAATTGCCTAAAGAAATTTGCCAACTCAATGATGGCTTTTACAAATGTATAGGCAACACTTTTCGAATGCCTAAAGGGAGTAGTTGTTGGAGCAAAATATGACTATCATGGCTCTTAAGACCCCAAATAGCTCTTTTCCTCTAGATGTACACAACGAGATATGTTTGACGAGTAGCCATCGTGACTTTGACTCCCTTTAGAACTTTCAAGAATGTGTCTTTATGCTTCTTACTCATTTGTAAACCGAGCCTGAGGCATAATATCTTCGCCGATGGAAGCTTTTCAGAGATGCAATGGTTTCCGAATGTTCATCACTTTTAGGTCTTTTCTTGCTTTATCATTATCTTTTGATTTCCCGCCGTACCTAACAGAGTATGTAGCACATTATCACACACATTTTTTTCAATGTGCATAACATCAAGATTATGACGAACATGATTATTTGCCCAATAAGGCAACTCAAAGAAGATACTCCTCTTTTTCCAATTGTGACACAACTTAGGAACCTTTCTTTTCTCCAACTTGGCTTGTTGCTTCTCACCCTCTTCTTTTTCCTCTTTTTAATAACATCTTCTATTTTATACTGCTTTCCATATTTTCAACTTGTTTAAGCAATTTTGTTCCAAACAATAACTTGGGCTTATCTCTCACTTCATGAGTACCATCAAAAGAGCCTTTATCCTTACGAAAAGCATGACTCCTAGGCAAGAAGCGTCGATGACCAATATAACAATACTTGCCACCATGATTCAACCATCGTGCTTGAGGTCTCACATTGCAACAAGGGCAAGCATATTCACCTTTAGTGCTCCATCCAGACAACATTCCATATGCAGTGAAAGTCATTTATTGTCCACAATAGTGAAGCTCAGAAAGTAAACAACTCGCTCCTTGATGCATCATAAGTTGATATACCATCTTCCCACAATTCCTTCAACTCATCAATTAACGGTTGGAGATACACATCTATCTTGTTGCCCGGCCCTTTCGGGGCCTCGAGTAAGCACCGACAAGAAGAAATATGGCCGTTTCATGCATAACCAAGGTGGAAGATTGTATGGCATAAGCACAACCGGCCAAGTACCGTGAGATATAGTCATTGTTCTCGAAAGGATTAAATCCGCGATGCTAATCCCAATCTAACATTTCGAATTTCACTTGAAAATAATGGATAACGTTTCATCGAATTTCTTCCACGCACGAGAGTCTCAGGATGCCTCAAAGACACCATCGTCTATTCTTTTCGGCATGCCATCTCATGAGTGTCGCTGGGCCTTAGATGACCAATACAACCTTTGCAACCTTGGCTTTAAGGGAAAATACCATACCTTTCTTCATCGCTACCTCGCTGGGAAGTTTATTCTTGCCACTTGCTTCCGCACCTTCACCGCTTACCCCTTCTTCTTGTTGCTTATATCTAGAGGCTCCACAAATTTCACATTTAGTAAGTTTTTCGCTTCATTTCGAAACAACATACAATGATTAATGCACGCGTCCCACGCTTTTATAACTAAAACCCAAATCCGTTAGTCATCTTCAGTACGCCTCACGATAGGAACTTGGCACTTTCGCCGACCGAGGCAATGCCCTAATGAAAATTTTTAATAAAGAAGTAAATCCCTTTATCTGGCCACTCGATAATTAGCCTTCCAAAGGCATAAGTTCTACAATAAATGAGAGTACCGTAAACTTATCACACCCTTCCCACAAGGCTTGATCAAGCATTCTCAAAAGTCTAAGAAACTTTGCGTGCTGATGCATCTGATTGTACGATTTCTTCAATTCCCGGGCCGGTTACTATCCCAAGCATACCCATCCCTTCATGTACCATCTCGCCTATACAATCTTGCACGCCCAATTCAATTTCAATGCCATCTTCAGCTGTCCTATCATTATTATCATTCTTACGCGCCGAAATGTACTCTTCCCCGTGCCTAATCCAATTCTTGTAATCTTTTTGAAATCCCACCGCAATACAATGTGATCTCACGGCTGCACGGTCTTCTTGGTAACGATTTGCGCATTTTTTACAAGGACAATATATTTCTTTAACACCAACATTTTTTGAGAATGCAAAATCGAGAAAGTTGTCAACCCTGCATAAAATACTCATTTGAAATTCGATTATCCAAATCAATCCAACTTTTTGTCCATATATGACTTGACTTGATATTTTTAACGTTAAAATACAACCTATATATAAGACCGAGAGACACAAAGTTTAGAATAAAAATAAACTCATAAACAAACATAGTCTAAATATGTACAACTTTTGGCTCGATATAGATAATATACATTGTTGAGCCTAGCCTATTAGTCGAACTTGGGCCCATGATATAGTATAACCCTACGACAACATCATTCGTTCTCTCTCACAAGCCCCCTAATTGAGAAGCTAATTTAAGGAACTAGGTTGATGTGCAAAAGAATATGCACATGCAACAAGATTTGGAAACTATTTTTAGGAATTAGATTGAAGTGCGCAACATTATTTTTTGTGTAGGGTCTACGAAGGGTACTATCTTAGGAGAGCGATGGTAATATAAGAAAAGTGTTATTATATTTAAGGAACTAGGTTGGTGTTTAGATATTTTACAATTCGACAAGTGGCCAAGTTTAGATATTTTTACAATTTTCTCCATTTCCATTATCCACACTATTACATCATGTAATGAGATAAAAAAAAAATCTTATTGTTGTTGATTGGATCACGGTAAAAACAGGTGTTCAACTCCCGTTTAACAAAACACAAGAGCGCAACTTCTTATTTAAGGCACTATATAAGCCAAGCGACCTTGCACAAGTCACCATGTAGGGATAAAACAACATATAACCAGCCCTACACAATCTCTATACAACATTGAACAACTTACCTTTAGGGTTCAAGTTCAAAACCAAGTTTTATGTAACATTTGGTTCAATGGTCAAAAACTGCCTTTCAAGCAAGTTCACGACTCACTTTCTTTAAAGCACTTCCCATTATCCAATTGTCCCATTTCAAATTCCTTAATGTAGTACTAAAGTGCTGTACTAAATACAGGATCAAAAAGTGTTCCAATCCTGTAAAGTTGTTTAGCCTAGGTTCTGCAAAGCTCTAGAAAATGGACCAAAACTAGCAGATTATAACCTCCTTCAGCAATAAAATCTGTCTTTCAAGCCAACTCTTTAGATCAATTTTTAAAGCTCTTGCCAAAACCTTTTGGACAATTCCAAGTGCTAAAATGTTTTACTAAAGTTGTACAACAAGTTTAGTTAAAGAGTGGTTCAATACCTACCCCTTTACTCTAGGTCTACAAGGCCCCAAAGTTGACCCTGCACTTTGATTTGGGTCACGAGTCGTGCAGATGAGTGCAACAGTCTGTGAAACTTCCCCGCACGATCGATTCCAATTGCACGACTACCTCTCACGAGTCTCCCGAGGGTCACGACTCGTGCTCATAAGCACGAGTCATGCCCC